>JAENHJ010000072.1:2400000-3000000 GCA_025330945.1 Mucuna pruriens
GGATTGTCCTTATATACTTTTTTTTAGGCTCTATCTCTAGCCAATGTGGGATTTGGGTTTTTTTCCAATATACTTCCTTATGCCCAACACTGTTGGTCTTGGTTTGTGAATAATATTGTAGGTAACCCAATAATATATTTACGATAAGCTCTAATATCATTTTATAATTTGAGTATGAATCTAACTCAACATCAAAAGTTAGCTCAAGAGGTAAGGGTAACCCCCCGACTAATATATTTTATTTTGACTATATCAATAGTCACACCGAGAACTAAGCATTTCAAATGTGAAGTTTGCAAGACTAGACATTTTTTTATAACGATCAATAGGTTCAATAACAATCACTAGGATAGGCTTTGATACCATCTTAGAATTTTGGATTTTGGCCTAACCCAACCCCATAAAACTGACTTGTAAGGTTAGAGTTATTCCCCACTTATATACTCTATTAAAGTATTATCTCTAGCCAATGTAGGACTTGGATTTTTTCCAATAATTGCAGGACAAATAGCCTTTAAAAGAGGTTTAAATGACATACTATTATAAGAACAAGTTACGATTATACACATCAGTCCTACAATACAAGATTGAAAACATAGCTTCTCCTTACACAACCAAAGATACGCAAGTTTCCAACTAATGGATGTACTCATCAATTGTCATGATGTAAAGCAAATTAGTGGCCTTACTTGTTGTTTGCACTTCTTAGTTGTTGTCTATCACCATCCATGGCTTTCAATGCCTCATTCGCTTGCTTCCTAGTGCGCTCTAATTCTTGTTGCAATGCTGACTGTTGGGATGTTGCTCGCTCTGCAATTTCATTCACCTCAGAGAAGCGAGCCTCGAGATCATCTTTTTCCTATAAATGAAATTTCTCAAAACAAAAAATTAGACTCACGACTACATAAACACATAAAATAATCCAGTGAAGTTCCTTTAAAGTGTAAGTTGCTTCAAGGGGTTTTGTTGAAGCACTAAACAAGTACTTTCTGACTTATTTTGTGTTTAGAGGAATGCTAGTGGCACTCTCTCAAACACTCTCTTTTTGTTACTCTCTTTACTATTGGTTGAAATTTATTAAAAATTACAAATGTAATATCTTTCTGAAATTTGTATAAGAATTCTGGGGTCCAGTGCTCATCATTAAAAAACAGCCAATGTACTCTCATTACAAAATCTCAACCATAAAAGATAGGAATAATACCATTTACACAAACTACTAATGTGGCTACACTGTACAAATTTTAGGGGCAGTGGGGCCACTAGATCAGCAGTTGTTTTAGCACAGTTGACAAAAAAAGATTGTGTAAGCACGAACACTTCAAGAAAATATAGACAATATCAGCATAAAAAAAATTAAAAAGAAGAAAAGAATATAGCAAAAATTCACCTTTTGAATTTCTTGAATGCGCTGTTTTGCTCGTTTGTGAAGCCTATTAAACTTGGAGTCAAGTTCAGAGTACTTCTCTTCACGCTCTTTTATTTCTTGGTCCAACTTCATTTGAGCTACACAGAAAAAAAGTAATGTAATGCGTTCATTCTAAGGAAGATAAAGCCATCTAGAGTTTTAGGAACCACTAAATATATTGTATATATTTATATCATTATTAAACTCCAAGAGGAAAAATAACCCAATCTGTATATGAAAGAATTGGTTTTAGAGGTGAAACTGGCTTCCAAACAATTAACAAATAATAATACAAATAGTAATATTTAATGTAAGTTAAATTTGTTCATTTCTGATTGATGAATATTTTCACTGTTTCATACAGGCAACACAATCATAATCAAACCTTCTGCAAGCTTTTCAGAGAGCTCTTGGGCATTTGCTTCTGTCTCTGAGTATGCCTCTTGAAGATGCTTCAAAGCCTCTTCTGATGCAGTTCTTGTTTGTTTTTCTTCCAGAAATTCTTTATTTAACAATTGTATCCTTTCCTGTAGTTCTTTCACAATTTCAGATTCCCCATCTTCCAAGTCAGCAACTCCTTTCTGTATACTAGATTCACTATGTACACTGTTTACATTACTAAATCCCTCAAACTGTGACTTCAGGAAATCATTCTGAAATCTGAGGTCCATAACCATTTGTAGAAGCTGATCGTGAGTATCAGCTGGACCTTGATTGGCATCAGACAAACCATTTTCCAATAGAAGATTTACATTGTTTTCATCTTCATAATGATTATTGACATCAGGCACATGCTCCCCAGGTCTAGCAGAATCTTCTGCGTGAGTATGCATCATTCCACCAGTATCCCCTTCACCTGATGCCATCAACCTCTTGCAACACAAGTCTTACCAGCATAAGCTGCAATTGGATAGTCAATAGCATTGAATCCACTATATTATATGAGATACAGATGCAAATGTTCAATCAAGCATTGATTCATCAAAAAGCTACTTAGCATCTTAACGCAAACATTAAAACGTTAAAGTGGATAACGTAACATGTCATCAACACACATTTTTTTAAAAGCTTGCAATCACAAACCACTCCAGCGACAAATCGAACATTAAAATTTTCAATTACTTTCACTTGAACTTTGAAATGCTCCACAATGACAATCCACAAAACCGAATCAATCTCGTGATTTTTCACGAGAAGAAATAAACAGGTTACATAATCAGCTAGATAGAACCAAAAACAGAGCTCAATTTTGGTGTAATCTGATTCTCTTCCTCAAAGTCTTGTGATGCACGCAATGGAATTTGAATTCAACGCAAAACAAGTAGCACCATTGAATTAGGAGAAATATCCAAGAGTGAAGGTTCCACAATTGAATGTACCTGAGTGTGGGGAACCTGCGCAACAGAATGAAGTATTCTGCAAATAAACGACGCGTAATCGATTTGAACGAGGGAACCGCCGGTGGAGGTGAAATCGCCGGTGGCAGAATGGATCTCACGCCGGCGTGCACGGGAAGGAGAATACAAAACGCTGTCGTTTCCGGATGTCCCAGGCACTGTCTATTACGAACAAGGAAAGAGGATTTGGATCCAGCATAACGCTGTAAAATTTTGATTTGGCGAGGGTATTTGAGTAATCGTCCTCGTCCTTTCCTGAAAGAATTAAACAAGAAATGAATTTGGAATAAAGATGCTAATATCATATATTCAAGTTAATTTTAAGCATTTGAAAAGAGTTTTAAATGTAAAGCAGTATTATATTTCCATGAAATATTTTTTTATTTGAAAATTTTTAATTTTAATTTAAAAAATATTTATTACCCTTTTGTTATTTTATATTTTATTAATATAATAAATATTTTAATGAAAAATATTACTTTTAAATACTTCAAATAAAATGAAAATTGCAAGGAGGGGCTAGGCCCAAAAGAAAAGGTTTTTAATAATTGAAGAGAGTATATTTCAAATTCTATTCAATTTATTTTAGGAAAAATAATTAAAGTAAACAAAAACAGAACATAAAAATTAAAATATTTGAACAATAGTTTGATTAATAGTTTTTATACATTCCAAATAAATTTTAGTTTTATTACTAGCTTTTGAGTATAAATATAATATATACAAATGAATTAAATATTTGAACTAAAGACTTTGTCGTAGTGGTCTTGATTGAGTCGAACCAAATTATTTTTCGTAAAAATTATATATGATCTTGTAATAAAAAAATTAATATAAGATTTTAGCATTGAAAATTAATATCATATAAATTATATATATATATATATATATATATATATATATATATATATATATATATATAATACATTAGTTTAAAATTATTAAAAATAAATATTATTTTATTACGTTATTATTTTTGTTTAATGTTTATAAAATTGACACATTATTTTGTATACATTGAAAATAAATAAGATTTAAAGTTAAACTTCCTATAAATTACTTAAACTCTTCAACAGAGTCTAATGATTTAAATTTTGACACATAATCAAGCCAACGAGTAGTTATAATTTAATGATTAAATTGACAAAAGCCACATTTTAAAATTATTAATTAAATATTAAATAACAAAATCACATTTTTAAAGTTATTAATAATATAGAATGGGATAATTTGACACTGTGTATCCCGTAATAACTTCTTATAAAATATGAGTTTCACCAAACTAATCATTGAGAATTCAAAATATGTATAAAGTAAATTAACTTAATAAAATTTCATGCAAATAAGAAAATTAATTGATACTTCAACGTATTGTCTTATTTTAATGGATAATACATTATTAAAATACAAGTAAATGTTTGTTGTTGGATAGCATATCAAAAAATACCTAAATTATATCAAATTTGATATACATGTTAAAAATATTTAATATCAAATGATTTGATTATTGGTTTGATTAAATTTGTGTCTTGTAAAGAAATTATTAAATAGGATAAATGCAATAGTTTGATATCAAATGTCAATTTATCATGTCTCATAGAAATATTAAAATCTTATATCAATGTAAATTAATCAATCTTATATGTGTTTTTTATGCATTGTATTTTTTTTTCTATTTTATCACCTTTTTATAATTATTTTTAGGAATATTTCATTAGAACATTTTTAATTTTTTAATATTTTTTTATTTATTTCATTTTTCTATGAAAGGATAATCTTGTAGCTATTAGGAGCTTATTAAGATTGATTAAAAGGAAATGACCAAGAATTAAAAGATTTAATGGAACATCAAGAGATTAATTAAGATACTTTTGCCTTCTATTTTATTTTTAAATCTTAATTGGGATCATTTATATTATACTCATAGGGTTATATAAAACCTTTTACCCAAATTATGAAATTGTAAAAATCAATTAGGATTGTAGGCCATAATTCTCTATTAGTCACACATTAAAGACAAACAATGGTCGTTATTGCATAAAAAATATAACATAACTTAAATAAATCAAGTGTATATATTTATTTGTTAGATTTAGTTACTTCTAAAATCTAATATTATTAGTAGGTTAATTTTCCAAGTTTGTTTAGGAGATATTTATAGTTAAGAGAAGTAGTAAAGTGTTGATCTTGATTGTCGTAAGCGTAAGGAGGTATTAGTTGTTGATTGATAACTAATTTAGCTATAAAAAAAAAGACTAAAATCTTGAACTGATCGTAATCACCTTCGAAATTAAAATGAAGATTATATCTCGAGCTAGAGTATTTTATCATTGGCTCTCCATTACCTTTATATTTTGTTCATTATTTTAGTTAATATTTTCTTTAATTTAATTTCCTATTCCACTATTTTTATTTTATTTTCTAATTTTAATTTCTTTAAAAGAAACAATTCTCCAGTAGTTTTTGTGCATTCGACTTCACCACTATGCTCTAAAAAATATTTCCTGAAAGGTGTATAAATTAAAATGTATTGGAATGGCACTTCTTCATTTGTGCGCCATTATATATTTTGATATTTTTATTAAAATATCTAATTTTCTTATAAATTTTAATCAAATTTATTTTTAAATAAAGAGAATAGACTTTGCATTCACCTACTAAATTACTTTTCTTCAATTAAAATATTTTAAAATTATTTGTTAATTTTTATAATAAATATTTTAAAAATTATATCAATCGAATGATAAATTATAAATACAATGTTTCAAATAAAAAATATGGTATAATAAATATTAATTAAAAATATCAAAAATTAAAAGAATATATCAAATAGAATACAATAACAATATATTTAGTAAAGATTACTTTAGACATAAATTTTTTTTAAATACAAACATTGAATGAATTTGGTTAAAGCATCATAGTAGTGATTTTTTTTAAAGTGAAAATTTCTTTAATTATAAATAAACTTTAATTTTATAATAAAAATTTATTAAATTATTTTTAGTTCATTCTTATTTTATATTTCAACTTTAATAATTGATTATTTTCAATACGGAAACGTTTATTAAAAATAATTTCATATTTTTTTATGATTTTATTATAAAAGTGATATTTTAAAGAATAAAGAAAATAAAATATTTTAAAATTAATTTCCATCTAATATAATCAAATATAAAAATATTCACTTTATTAATTACAATAATAACTGACTGTAAGTATAATAATAATCACTATTAATTGTTTTACCATAAATTATTAATAAATTAGAACTACCAAAAGCCCAAATCAAATTCTTCGAGTCATAAGACACAAAATAATAATTCATTTCAATCATCTATTTATTTTAATAATATATTCAACATTTTAACCCCAAGTGAGAGAGAATATTTTACTTCCCTTTTCCGTTTTTTATTCTTTCATTTTACTTTACTATATTCAGTTTCTGTTGTTGATGGTCCAAATCGAGGATTATTATTGTTACCTAACTTTGACGGATGGCGACCTACGTAAAAAAGTGTTATATAATGGCCCACCTCCTACTCCTACACACCTACAATCAAATTTGTAATATTTTACCCTTGTTTCCACAAACATTTAGAAACTTAATTTTAAATAATTTTTATAAAATTAACTTTAGTTAAAATTAAAATAAACAACTTATATTCATTGCCACATCATATACTACATGAAAACGGATATTTCTGTTCTTCTGTGCGGGAAAAATACAAATTAAACATAAATGTCTTCTACATTAATAATGAAAATGTTGATTTTCAACTACATGGCAGAAATCAAAACTACATATTTGAAGAGCCAAATACTAGATCGAACATCCTCCCTCCTACAATGTTACCAAGGGATATAAAAAATAAAAATAAAAAAGTTAAAAGCAGAAGCTTAGATAAAGTAGCATCTGCTTCTAAGTTTGTCTGCAGAAATTTGCTATACTAGTGCAAGAACCTCAGCACTCAGAAGCATAAATTGTAACTATGAAAGTAGAAAGTACTATTGATTCTAATATTAATTATAACATCGTCCTTCCTTTGAAGGCAATGAATGCCAAATAAGATTACGCTGCCGAACCTCTTAATTGTTCACTTCATTTCTATCTGGATTTTGAGCTCCTGAAACATTTCAAGATAATTAGACAGATAGAGGAGGGGAAAGAGCTTGGTTGTTAACAACTTGAACAATAAAGGTGAGGACTTATCATTTTAAGCATTGAAACTTTTTAGTCCTAGTGAAATTCAAACACGATGAAAAAAGACAGGAAGAAAGCTAACCATTGGGCTTTTCATCTCTGAAATTAGTAGCTGCATGTGTGAAAAATTCTTTAGTAGCATCTGCAGAATCACGAGAACGAAAATTATGCAAGATGTAAAGATCACATGACATGTACACTGAAATATTGTGATAACAATAACAATTCTTCTGCAAACATTGTCTAGAGCATAAAAGAAATTAAAATTGCCATTGAAACCAGAGCAGGATATTCAATATGTACTAACGTACTCTGTATGATTCAGAGGTTTCTTTATTGGCGGATTTCTTATAGTATGAGTTAAAAAGTAATTTCAAATATATTTTCATAGGTAAACATAGGAATGTGACACTATAAGCATAATATCTGTGAACAACTTTTGGCCAACTCATTATATAGAAATTGGCCTAGCATACCGGTCCAATGAATCACGGGACAAAAGAGATGGAAGATTTTGGGCCTTGGCCCCTTATCTTTAACAAGAGAGAGAGAAACAAGTAATTCTCAACGATCAGGCATGCTCCAAGTATTGCTTACCATGCTTCATGGTTAAAGATGGGTCATGCTCCAGTAGACCACTAACAACTTTTGCTGGTATTCCTGCCGCAATGCTTTAAAAACAAAGCAAATAATATCTTTTATTACAACAACAACAAAAAATCCAGGTAGAAGCTGAAAGTACTACACATTGTTCAAAAGATATTGATTAATACCTGTGGGGAGGGACATCTTTTAACACCAGGGAGCCCGCAGCTATCATTGCTCCTTCACCAATCCTTATATTCCCAAGTATAGTTGCACTAGCTCCAATTAGTGCCCCGTCACATACTTTGGGATGGCGATCACCTATTTCCTTCCCTGTTCCTCCTAATGTTACACCCTGTCAAAATCAAATATATCATGCAAATAGCATTGTTTAGAAAATAGCTTTAATTCGAAAGAATAATAATAATTATTATTATTATTATAAAACAATTTCTCAAATATTTTTTTCTTCTTAGAAATAAAGAAAATAGAAGCAGAGTTGAAAAGTAGTATCAGATCAGCTTTCAAAAACTATTTCCAGGGTAGTTGTATCAGTGCAAGGTTGTACAGAGAACATAAAAAAGCTGTTAGATATTTACTGTTGTGAACATATATATTTCAAATAATTCATAAATCTTTTCCTCTTATGCAAGAGCTAATTAATTAAAATGACATCATATAGGACATAATAAAAAGCTAATTTATTTGATATGACTAAAGTTTGTAAAGTAACTAGCAAAAATAATCATAAAAGAAATTAATTAAGAATCACAACTCACATGCATCAGTGAAACTCTGTTTCCAACAATAGCAGTTTCACCAATAACCACACCTGTCCCATGATCTAACAAAATTCCCTCCCCAATTTTCGCGGCTATATAAAAAGAAAACCCATAAAAACATAAAGTTCAATAATAACAATAATCAAAGACCAAAGAGCTTTCAATATCTTCAACAGAGAGGCAAACATCCTTCAAGACAAAATTCAAGTTATTAGTTGTCTTACTATAAATAAAAAATGTGAAATCAATTACCTAAGTGCCACCAAGAATTAAAGATTGAACCCTCAAGAATACATTCTGCTTTATTAATCTCTTTGTCCTTATTCAGAAAAATAAGTTCATGAATCTATTTGCGACAATATATTGCTTCTAAGTAAATCAATATCTTTCCTAACATTTCCTAAAGCAAAATAATCCCGTATATGTAAAGAATATTAATTTGTTTTAGAATTTATTATATATTTGCAAGAAAGATGAAACCAACATACCAGGATGAATGTCCACTCCAAAAACCTGTGGTAAAAGATAAGGACTTGGATTAGCAACAAGAGAAAAATGAAAGTCCCTTATATTTATGAGACTCATCAAGGTTAACCAACTAGAAAACTACCTCACTAACACGGCTTTGCAAAGCCAGGGCCAAGACTTTGCGTCCCTGGTGCCACAATGCATGGGCTACACGATATACTTGCAGAGAATGATAACCCTGTGGACATAACACACAGCATACTACCTTACCATCAAAATAATCATTTCCGAGGAGACTGACATGTCAATTAAATATTTAAATCCCATTCCCAAGGCTTAACTAGTTCAATTATAAAAAAGCATAATAACGCTTAATCACGGAAATAGTGCATTAGGAGTTAGAACTGCAGCAATGTACATGGACTAGAAACTGGAAATGGAACACAAAGACCTACCTTCATATACAAAAGCGCAGAGCAATACGACAAACAAGCAGGATCCCGATCTTTAAATGCCTGTTCAAATTACACGAGCACACACCATCCAAACACTTTAAACTACAAAAGTTAAACGAAAGGCTGAATTGTATTTTTAACAGTGTAAGTTTCGCAATTATTACAAGTCTCTCATGTTGAGTGTATCATGTAGCATAATTATTACCGAGCCACTAACATCCCACAATAGCAATACTAAAAATTAAAAAAGCCTAAATAAAATGGAGACTGAAATTTTTTTTTCTTAATTTTAGAAATTATTAATTTTAATTAAATATTTTTTCAACATGATAAAGAGTATCTGACTCGGCAATTGCCGTCCCATTTGTTGAGTGAGACTAGTTTACCATATGGAATCAAATTTAAAAATGATATAAATTTAAAGCAGAATAACATATTTAAACTAAAAATGACCTGAACATCGAGGCGAATGGATCGCTGGATAGCTTTGTCATGCATAATGACATTGCAGAAAATATCCATAAGCTGAGTGGCCAAGAGAGTAGGGTTTTGGAGACGGTTGGCGACGACAAACGCCAATGCTTGTTCGAAGCAATCATGCGCCAGAATACTAGCGTACAAGAAGCTACTCAGAATCGGTTCCTTCTCCGCCTGCACCGCAAAACGCAACAGCATCAATCAATAACAATTTAAATAAAATCTGGAAACATAACCGAAAACGGGACCTGACCTCAAGCTTAGCTTCGTCTCTGACAGCGGCCCAAATCGGGTCGGGTCCGTCCAGGTCGGGTCCGGGGCTCGGGTCGGGAACGCCCATGGCGTAAACGGGGAAGAGGCGGTAGGCGGAGGAGAGAGCGGGGACGTAAAATGGTTCGGCGTTGTCGTCGTCTTTGAGACGGCGGTGGTGGGCAGAAAGAGGGCAGCGTTGGAGCATGTTGGGGGGAGTGAGCCAGGCGCGGTGGTGTTGTCGGCTCAGACAAGCCATGGCATGGGTTGAAATAGAGAACGAGGGAAAGGGGGAAACCGTCGTGCGGAACACGAGACAGGTGCTGCTCTTTAGCAAGTGGATTGTGCTGCGTTTCTCACCTCCTTCCAGACTTAACGGTTCCCAGAGACACAAAAAAGGGAAACCTATTATTAAATCAAATTTAATACTATTTTAAATTGGTTTTTTCTTACTACTACTACTTCCGTTTTTTTTTTTAAGTCTCGCTTTTTTAGAAAAAAAAACAAATTCTTAAAAATATATTATAATAAATAAATTAATTGTTACATTTCTTCCTTTGTATGCAAATCTTAAAAGACACTCAATGGTGGTAGTAATTCTTAAAATTGTTAATGATTTATAAATTATTTAAGTGTTTAGATGTGTTAATAAAAGAAAATATTGCTAAGGAAATGGTTAATTTTATTTTTTTTTATAATAATAGAAATTTTGAGATGGATTAAAAAACTAAAAGATACATGTTCGAAGGAAGTGATTGTTCACGATAAAGGTGAGGTGAGAGATGACAGAAATGGCACTACAATGAAATAAATGTGGCATTATGAATGGTTCTGCAACATGTCAAGACCCCTTTCCAATTCCCACCGATCAAACAAAAGGTGAGGTAGCCTTACGCCGTGTCCCTACCCTACACTACCAGGTCTTGTTGCACAAAAAGAATAAAATGGGGAGAAAATTTGAGTTTCGTATTTAATTAAGATGTTTGTGGTTGATTTTGAGGTATTAAATTAAACTCACTTAATTTTGTATTATAAATCAAGAAGGAGTATTGTTTTTTTCTTTAAATATATTTTTAATTGACCAGAAGATTTTGCTTATATATATATTTTTAGGTTTTTAGTTCTAAAATTATAAAAATATTATTTTTAATTTTTATGATTATATAACACTAATTATTTGTGTATTTAATGAAAAGTTATCAGATGAGCCCATATGATACATCTTATAAGTATTTTAGATGTCACATAAGCAAAAGTGTGTGATATTTTTAAAATATTTTCTATATTTCTATTTTAAAATGAATATTAAATATATTTAATAAAAATTTAAAATATGTTTAATTTTAATTTTTTATGAATAATTTAAACTTTCTTGTACTTTTTTATTTAGTCTTTTTACTTACCTTGAAGGATAAGTATCTCAAACCTACATGTAGTTGATCATGTGTAAATATACTTCATGATTTTATAAAATTATAAATAAATATTTTGAATTTCTGTCTTCTAAATTTATATATTTGAATTAACTGTCCCACGCTTTATTAATTTTTTTATTCAATTATTTTGATTTGGAAGTAAAAACTTGTCTGTTCTCCACACATACAATATATCAAAATTTTATGATTTTAACATTTACATTTTTTATATGTGAGATAATAATTATTGTTAATTTTTATTTTTTAAATAAAGTACTCTTTCTAAATTAAGGCCTTGGGTATATTAATAATAAGTATTGAATAATTTTTATGTTTTCAAAATATAGATATATTTAATTTTTTATTTAATATTTTATAGAAAGTATTATTAAAAAGATTTGTAAGAGAATATAGTATTACTTATATTTAGAAACAAATACCCAAAAGTAGGATATAAAATGGGCAGGAATGAATCAATTGGGAATTAACCACAACTGGAAGAGAGAACTAACTTTTTGACGAGGAAACCGGCAAGCACCAAGTAAGGAAATCACGTCAACTGGGTGCTGAAAATAGTAACAAGCAAAGATAGGTGAATATTAGAATCAATCAAACAAAGAAAACAATTACACACTTCAACTCACAAGAAAATAAAATGATGAAATTAGAAGTAGACTTTCATAAAGTCTTATTAATTATATATGTTTTATTCTTTATTTTAGAAAAAATTATAAACACTCACTCACTTACTTTCTTTTTATTCATTTTATTTTTTATTGTATTATTTATCATATTTATCAATTTTTTTCTCTATTCTTTTATTTCTATCTCTTTCATATTTTCACCACTGTTCAACCCATTTTAAGCTGGACGATTATAAACGATTCTTCTAACAATGAACCAAGTGGGTATTAATTTTCTAACCAAGTGGCGCTAGCAAAGCGTAGCATAGCTCTAGATTTCTGAATAAAAAAAGTATAACTCTAGATTTGATTTTTTTGTCCTTTCAGCTGATTTTTCAAGAGCTTCTTTCCATCGTGGGGCCATAGTTTCTTGCATTTTACCTCTCACAAAAAGAAAACCCAAAAATATTAACTTTGGTGGGAACAACTATATATAGTTATGTACATTGTATAAAAAGGGTGAAGTGACATAGCATGAGACATGTTGATGAAGTGAATAGCGAAACTTAAAGGATCCTTCGAGACTTTTTTTTTTCCCCTCGTTTCTTTTCTCTCTACATGTGCCAAGATATGCACAATTTTTCATTATGTATATTACTTAAATTTATTTATGATAATTTTAATAAAATTAATTTATAAACTAGTTAAAGATTATAAGTTATCGTATTAAATTAAAAATATTTGTTAAAATTAACTAATAAATTAAATAATAAATATAAAATAACATAAAAATATATATTTAATTATTTAATTTATAAATTAAAAAATAATAAAAAAGAGTTTTAATTTTTTAGTAAAAAATAAAAATAAACTAGTAGTTTATGAACTAATTTATTTTTATAGAATTTTTAAAATAACTTATAAAAACAAACTAAAAATTATTAAAATAAACTTGTGTAGCAATAAAACATACGAATAAATTTAATTTTATTAAAATAACTTATAAACTAATCAAAATAATATATAAACTACCGTAGACTTACTAAATATATTTTTAAAATTTTAAAACTAAACAAAATTGGCAATACCTAATTGTAATTGAATCATTTAATATTTTTCAATAGAATTTTATACCCATTTTATCAAGTGTTATAATTTACTTTTTATCCGTGGAATTAACATAATTTTTATTTATAATAAATATATTTTTAAAATAAAAAAAATCATGTTACGTTTCTCGTCATGCCCCAATAAAAAGGTGGTGTAATAAATTTTGTATGAACAATAAAGTCAAAGAAGAGAGGCTGGAGGTGTTGGCTAGTGGCTACTCAGAAAAGAGAGGCTACCCAACACCTAAAATTTAAAATTAAAACAGTATATACTATTTAATGCCCTCTTTTTAACTTATTATCCATTGATTAAAATTTATTAAAATTATATTATTTTATGGATCTCACTGTATATTTAATTATTTCAATCATAATTTTGTAGTTTTAATAAATTTTAACTAATAAATAATATTATATTAAAAAATATATTATTAGTATTCTTCTTAAAATAATAAGTTTCAATGTTGGAAAAATTAAATTAAATTAATATGATAGAAATTAAATAAATATTAATTTACTGAGTATATTTTAAAAAATAGAAAGTCGCACTTATCATTTATATCAGTCTTAAAAGTTAAGAAGACTTTTATTTTATTTATTTAAAAAGAAGTTAAGAAGACTTAAATAAAAAAATTTATTGCCTTCAAGAGGATGAATGCGGGTTTTATAAGAAACAAAATGTAATTAAGAAAATAGATTCTATTAAAGATAATTAACTAAAATTTCTTATTCCAGACTAGTTATAGATAAAATGGGTAGATAGGTAATTAATTTTTTTTATTAGTGTTTGAAAATAAGAAAAGCTGTCACTTTTGAAGGTCGAAGTTGCAATTTCTCATAAGAAGAATAGAATAGTATTTATTAGTGGACAGTTCTGCTATTTAACAGGAAGAAATATGTCGAATTAAATTTATATTCGTTTCATCGGATAAATACGTAAATTGATAAAAATAATAAAAAAAAAAGGAATATGTGTTCCACATATAACTTTGGTGTGGATAAATTTGTTAAAAATAATCATTTTGTACAGAGAAAAGAAAAATTATAATCATTTACACACTGTCTCTTCTATCTCATTTACATTAATATATTTTTGTTCTATTTTTTTAATCTTCCTTTCCATTATATTTATCATTTTATTTTTATTTTTTAATCTTTTCTTGCCATCTCCATCCTCTATCCATTTCAATTGATCCGATTTTAAAATACTCCAGAGGGAGTTGCTATTTAGTATAAAAAAGTGACAAGAAGAACAAATAAATAGTTATTTGTGAAACTACAACCGCATAACCAATCAAAGTGGGAATGAGAAAAAGTTTTGTTTTCAATGGGATGTTTACACAAAGATTCGTACTTATTTCTGTTTAATATTTTTGTATTATTTATTTTTAATTTATACATATATTATCCGTGTAAAGGTTATGTTTTCATTAAATCATAAATATAATGACAATATATAATAAGTTTATTTAATTTTTAAATAATTATTTTAAAATTATATAATAACAACTTTTACTGGTTAACACTACAAAATTTACACTAAAAATGTATTTACATTAAACTCATATTTTAATTCTCTTGTGTAAATGAATTAAAAAACTTGTTATTCACGTATGTCAACCTCATAGATGCATTGCATTAATTTTTTTAATCTTTTTATGAATTAGATATAAAAAAAGAGCAAATTAATACTTGGTTGAACCTCACGAAACCATCATACAAAAAAAAAAAAAAGACAGTGGAATGCACAAAATTAGTTAAACTTGACTTTGCCAAAAACACAGAATGATTGAGGACAATAAACAATTATTCGACAAACCAATAATTAATAAGATCTAAACAACATGAACTTGTCTTGTCCTCAAGTAGTGGGCGAGCCACCGTCAATTCTCCACAACTCTACAACTTTTCTTTGATAAAGTATTTGAAGAAAATCTGCTTGAGTGTGAAGCATGAAGTGGTTCATTTTGGATCTGTTTTGATACCTTCTGTTTATTTTGTCCCTTTATACAGTAAAAAGATGAACATGACTAGGTTGTATGTGGTCTTGTACGCGTCCAGGGACATTCCCCACTAAAGCCAAGGTCCCAGCTCTGCCGCGAACATGATTACCACTATGAATAATCAGATATCACATCCGACCCATAAAATGGGATTTCCATTATATGTGTCTCATGACATTAAAATTGTTGGATTCTGACGAATAAAAACAAAGTTGCTTATGGTGAATTGAAATTTCAAAATCTTATGAAAATGTTTCATATTTTACTTTTTATTAATATTTTAATAACCAAGATTCACTAACAGTTCAATTCTTCAATATATTAATAAATAATTGGGAAAAAAATTAGTGCAAACAATAAAAATGTCTTATCAAGATTGTCTCTAAATAAAATATCTAGGAAAAAATTATGATGAACACGAGGAGTCACCCGTGTGAGAGATGTTTATCCTATGAAAGACTTTTATACATCACTCTACTCACATTATGGAAACCACTTTATCTTTTTTAAAAATAAAATATAAAATAAAAAGAGAGGATGGAAGGGAAGTGATAGTATACAATTTATACTCCTTAGTAGGTCTTTAAGATGAAAAAAAATAGAATATAATTAATGGTTATAATTAATGGTTAAGAATCAAGTGTTAGTTAAGATTTAGATTTTTTAAGTTAAACTAAAGAATATATAATCTTGGTTAAATTTCTGATATTAACAAAAAGGACAAATGTTTGTTTTGTAGGTCAAAAGAGAAGATTGGGACAAAATCAAAGTTAAGGAAAAAGTTATTTTGACCAGACAAAGTCAACTCTTTCGGACCAACTTCGTGGCCGACCTCAAGCCAAGAGTCTCAAGCCAAGAGCCGACTCTCATCTGAAACCAGATTCATCTTGACTCAAGAAGGCCGACTACATCAAAGGCAAAGACTCAAACACGCGTGAATATAATTAAGCACGTGTGGGGATTAGGAAAGTAGTTATAATAATATATTTGTTAGAACAGGTAGTTAAAATTGTTAATTCAGTCAGTATGGTTATAGAGTTAGTTAAGAGTATATGTATAAAGACGATGCGTATCAACGTTCAAAAGATTAACAAGATCGATCAAACCCAACTATGCCCAGCCTATACATTTTCCATTCCCTAAGCCTAAATTCCATTCATACTTCTTTGTTCCACGGTGTTTTAATATGGTGATCGTTCAAGTTCTAGCGAATGAAGGACCAGAAGTTGGGTTGATTGTCAAGAGGGGATTGTTAAGGTGCGCTAGCACACTATTTGATAACTCTCCCCTCTGTATCTTTGCCATCATAGGCGAAACACTGCAAACTACTGCTGACGGTTGTTGGAGGAAGCTAATAATCACCTTTCCATTAAATCCACTTCTTGTATCAGTACTTTGACTAATCAATTAATGCATAAGTTTCTTTACACTTACATGTCTGTAATTTTTAGAAATTCAATCTGCTCTCTTGATTTGTATGTTTATGCATGGTTAAGACTAGATCATGCTTATATTAAGGTCTGATTGGAAACTATCTAGGTAATATTATAGATCATCCTTAGATAATTTACGTTAACCACGAGTTTAATCCCTACTCACTAAAGGTCCTGGATTGTATAAGTCCTCAATCGGTAACAGACGAATGTTAAGCGGTCACTTTAGAAAATAGGTTAGCGATAATATATTGGTATGATTAAGAAATTGGAATTGTATTTGGTATCTTAAATATACATTAAAAAACATAACTTGCAATTCTTTATCTTTTTGTTTATTCTTTAGATAGTTTTTACACTTCTTGCAATTTACTTTCTTGTATGAAAATTGTCTTTTACAATTCCTATCGAATCTACATCCTCTGTCCAATTTCATCTATTTCCAATCTTGAACCTTAGAAATATAGGAATCATATGTCCTTGAGAAGAATGACCTAAGTTAATTATGTACTACTGCAGCTTAGAAAAATCTAGTATTTTAATAGAAAAAATATGACCAATAACCGACCTATTAAGGAAGTAAATAAAAAACAAAAATATACAGTTGAAGGATAAAATTTCAATTATAATATAAAAAAAGTGATATTAATTAACCAATTACCATACTTAATAGATGAAAATGTCTTAAAAAAATAAGACCAAAATAGCCAATCATCATTATATATTGTTATAATCATAATTCAGATTCATAAATATTGTTATAATCATAATTCAGATTCATAAATATTGTTATAATCATAATTCATAGCCATAAAGGTTGTTTAGATCAATTATTCGTAGTACTCTGTGTGACTTAGTACAATACTCTTATTCTTAAGGTTCTTTTTATTTATTTTTTAAAAAATGTCGGGTTAAACACGTGGAAACCACTATAGCGTAAAAAAAAATTGTAATGCTACCGTTAAAGAACTAAGATTTATCATAAGTTTTTTTTTTTTTTCGTTTTCAATCTTTTGAAGAAAAAAAATCCCTTTAAATTAAATTTATTTTTAGATGATCATATTCATTTTATTTAATATTATAGTTTTAATATATTAAAATTTAACAATAAATACATCAACACTTATTGTTCTAAATACATTTTCCTTTTTTTTTTCTTTTTCATGAAGAGTATCCCACTAAATATATAGCCTAATCTCCTATGAAGTACAAAAGGCAAAAGATAAATTTCTCCTAATTAAGTTTGTTATATTCACACAAGTTGAAAATCAAACTCTTAATATCTTGCTTGAGAACTAAGAGTCTTTTCCTATTTTAAACATTCTTAAAAAAAAAATTGTTATCTGATAAAAAATTATACGAGATAAAAATAGAGTAGATATTAAAGTCAATGTGTTTAGATAAATAAATAAATTAAATACTAATTAAATAAAATAAATTACATGAGAGTTTATAACCTTGTTGTGAAATTTATTTAAAAAAAGTTAAAAAACTTATGAATAATCTTGGCAAGTTAAACAAATAAAACACTTTTTGCTTATATGATAAGATAAAGCCAAACAAAATTTTGTGTAAAACTCATCCATGCACCTCCTAAATTTTAAGTTCAAGCTCGCACTCTTTATATATAGCTTCATTTTGTTGATATTATTTATATTCTTAATTATATGTTTTGGTAAAATAAATTTGTAATTTTTAAAATTTTTAATTATACACGACAATTGAAGAGTCAATGAGAATTAAAAATTCATCTATTTAATTAGAGTGGAGAAAGAATTTCATTTATCCTGCATTTATGACAACCTTATAATTTGTTGGCGGATGAGTCCACAGCTAATTAAACAATTGGCAATCCAAATATTATCAAATGGAGTTGGCTTCCTATAATGTTAATTGTTAGAATAATATAATTATAGTACATAAATATATCAAGTAAATAATAAACATAAATATAAACAATAATGAAGGACAAAATTGTCTCCAATTGGGTCTCAAGTCCAATCCCTTAGAATAGGTTACCTCAAACACCCAAATAGTATTGACTGGCCCAAACAAATGAGTTGGAGTAGTGTGTCAAACAGTTAGGACATACGATGTTGTCGCAAAACTAAATTTCACATCATCAAAATTCATTTGGAGATAAAGAATCTCAGTTCAGTGTTGTTGCGACTCTTAGTCAACATATGGATAAAATAATGTATACCTGTATATAATATTTAAATATATATTTTACTTATGCTAAAAATAGTTTAGATTAAATTAAAAATAAAAAAAAGAAAATTTTAAAAAAATATTAGTTGAAACTAATTTTTTACACCAATTTATTATTATTATTATTTATTAATTTGACCAGTTTTGTACTCATTCTTATCAATTTTAAGATGAATTATTTTTTAAGTTAAAAGATCCGTTACGAGGTTCAAGTCGAACCAGCAGGTCCGATCTTTACATGCTGAGTTGATTTTGCTGTTAATGCTGCAATTGTGAGCGTATATTGCACGAATGGTTCATCTTCAAAATGCATTTGATTTTACATACGTGTAGTTGTTTTATTCACAATGCTTTGAAATTGGACTTTGTAATTGGCAGCTTTGTAATTCAGAAAATGAAGAATACTAACAATAAAAATATGATAAAGTATCTGGGTTTTAGGGAAAAGGTGAAAGATGGTGGTTTGGATTGGTTTTAACAAGAAGGTGGGTTGGTATCAGTGTGGACCTTGAACATAGTGATGATGTTTCAAGTAGAAGAATTTTTTTTAAATTATTATTTTAGTTATAAGGATGACACGTAAATATAAATATATATATATATATAGGCATGTAACATTTAACATAACAAGTCAGTATCACTAAATAACGAACTCAACCATCAGACATTCAACTGTGAACTATCATAAAAGACGGAATATATTTTTAAGAATATTTTTTAATTTTTTATTCAAGAAATAAAATGAAAGCATCCCAATGGATGATTTACTAAAATAATAATAATAAGAAGACAAGTTGAACTTGAAAATAAAAACAAATTTCAATAATAAGAATAATAATCTGAGTACAGTTGGGTCCTTTATTCCTGCGTTTTCTGGCAGCGCTTTTTTAGCTTTCCATGGCTTCTCGAATAGCATAGTCATAGCACAGCAGCCAAAACACACCTAAACTCCAAACCCTAGCACGCCACCGTCAATGGCGACGACACGATCTGCGCCGCTCCTCAAACACCTCCTCAGCCGCCTCAACCCGACCCGGTCCGTCACGTACATGCCGCGACCCGGAGACGGCGCCCCGCGCGGCGTGACGCTGATCCCGGGCGACGGAATCGGGCCTCTGGTGACCGGCGCGGTGGAGCAGGTGATGGAGGCGATGCACGCGCCGGTCTACTTCGAGAAGTACGAGGTGCACGGCGACATGAAGGCGGTGCCGATGGAGGTGCTTGACTCGATCAGGAAGAACAAGGTGTGCCTGAAGGGAGGGCTGGCGACGCCCATGGGCGGCGGTGTGAGCTCGCTCAACGTTCAGCTGAGGAAGGAGCTCGATCTCTACGCTTCCCTCGTTAACTGCTTCAATCTCCCTGGCCTTCCCACGCGCCACGAGAACGTCGACATCGTCGTCATCAGGGAGAATACCGAGGGCGAGTACTCCGGCCTCGAACACGAGGTCGTTCCCGGCGTCGTCGAAAGTCTCAAGGTACTCGTTTTTCCGCACCGCTTTTTTCGTTACTTTTCGCTCAAAATAGCTGAATAATTAGGTTTTATCTTAATTAAATAAATTTGAGAGAGAAGAAAAAAATGGAAGTGAGTTTTGACTGTCGATTAATTGAATTATAAGATATTGTCTATGGTTTGGCGCGGTTGTGAGGATTTGCAGGGTTTTTATCTATGAATGGCTAGGTTTGAACCATTTGATGAGTAGGAAATCGGGTAGTGACTGATTTGTGAGTATTAAGATAGTTGAATTGCTGGTTTTCTTGTTACTACAACTTCTCTTTGGCAGTTTGGTAGAATTAGTTATATTTTTTTTTCATACACGCCTGTAGAAAAGACGAAATGAAATGGAAAGAACTGATAAAGGTTCTTGCAGTTTGTTGTGAAGATTCTTGGTGATTTAGTCGTGGTTTGTGAATGACAGAGAACTCAACGTATGCTTGGTTGAAAAGGCTTTGGGTGCCAAGTTTGGCTCTAGTTGCCTCAAAAATAATAATAGAGAATATTTTCTTTTTCTACAGAACAGGTTACTGTATCTCCTTAGATAATAAATCTGTATTGCATCCAATGGTAGTTTTTATATATCATATGAACATTTATGGCAATTGCCAATCAATCATCCATAGAGTGCCTGATAAAATGCTAACATAGAGGAAAAAATTAGTGCAGTAAAGACTTGATTGAGAATGACTGTTAACTTTGTTTATTTATTTCAGTCCTTTGTATAAGTTGTGTACAAGCTACCCCACTGCTGATGCTTTTTCAAGTTCTTAGTTTAAAAATTGTTAATTGTGAATGTGATCTTAATTTTTTTTTTCTGATTCCTAAGGGACTATTCTTTCAATAGATGAGTCATTTTCTCGTATAATTTCTCTCTAGATTTTTTCATGCTATCTTTCAATGTATTATATCTCATAAAGTTAGCCCATTGACATTGTGAACTATGAGTTTTATGTTTGTGCCTCATACTAATATTTTGGTAGGTAATAACAAAGTTCTGTTCAGAGCGCATTGCCAAATATGCTTTCGAGTATGCTTACCTAAATAACAGAAAGAAGGTCACTGCTGTGCACAAAGCAAACATTATGAAACTTGCAGATGGTTTATTCTTGGAATCTTGTCGTGAGGTTGCCACAAGATATCCTGGAATCAAGTATAATGAAATTATTGTAGACAACTGCTGCATGCAGCTTGTTTCAAAGCCTGAGCAGTTTGATGTCATGGTATGTAAATCTACTCTTGATTCTCCATTATTTATCTTCTTTTGATTACTACATTCATGGTGTAATGTACATTATGGGGGATCAACACTTGTTTGCTTTCAATTTTTTTTTTTAACTTAGTAGTTAGTACTATCACTTTATTGGTGAGATAAGGTACACTTTTATTAAATTGTGACCCATTTGTGTTTTCATAATTTCTAGTCATTTCTTTGGAGAATTGGTGCTTTAGGTTTTCCTTCTCTTTGTTTTGTTAACTTGTGCAAGAGAAATCATTTGAGAAATGAGCAGAAACAGGAGAGACTGCAAAAAATTATACAAGCAAAGTCAGGATGCTAATGATGATTTTTTTTTTTTTGCCCGGCTTTCCTCCTTTAGTTGAATTAAAGGGTAATTTAGGGCACATAAAAAGCATTGGAAAAAGGGAAAGAAACAGCATTTAGTTAGGACATTACCTTGGAAACAGTGATGACATCCTAAATTGTTAATATTGTTTTCTCATTTAAGCTAATTATATGAGAGGATTAGTATGATATATTAGTCATCAATTTTTGTGAATTTTGAAATTTAGAAAGAATTGATGCTTTATTTAATTGTTGGGTGAAATGTAATTGGAGGGTTTGAAACGGCTGTACTCTGTCAATTGTAAATAAATTTTTCCTTATCTCCCTTTTCACTGTGGGGGAAGCATTAAGAATGTATTTGTAATAATGAATGGAGTAACACTCGCTTAACCTTGACCTTGAGGAGCATGTGGATGTACTTGTAATTTTTGCCTATTGCTTTTGGTGCAACTTTGTTAGTGAGGAGAGGCATTGCAGGAGGTTGCTGGTTGACCTGATGGTTCTTTTTTGCCACTAACTGGTCTTTGTCCTTTTCAGTTTGCCTTTGTTTTTTTTATCCAAAAGAAGGGTTTTGAAGTTCATGAATACTGTTTCCACTTTCTAGGTAACCCCCAATCTTTATGGAAATCTTGTTGCAAATACAGCGGCAGGTATTGCGGGAGGCACTGGAGTCATGCCCGGAGGTATGGTTCTTAGTTACTAATATATTGGAGCTCTACAATTCTAATTTGATTATGTTGCCATTTTTCCTATTAAATACTGTCCTGCTCGTCATTGTTGTTATGAGATATGTGAGTGTGACTAATATTAGGAACTGTTGAGTCTAGGTTCAGAGTTCATTAACTGTATGTGTTTAGTTCTCTGATTATTCTGGGAAACATTTTCATGTGATGGATGAAAACTGCAAATAAAATGTGTCAATTAAATTAAAATTGTATATTCACTGAAAAGAAAATGTCGGAGGTCGTATAAAATACAAACTGGAAGTTTATTTGTCTACCACAACATCGGTTGCAGTAACTGAGGCAACCGGTGCTACTGTGGTGGTGGTGCCAGTGATGCTGAAGGATGGAGAAGTTCAAACTTTTAACAAAAATAGCAGATAAAGCTCCCACCCTTCTCTTGCCCTTCCTATTGAGAAAAAAATGATACTTATCCTTGCGTACTTTAAGATTGAATATATATAAAAAAAATGAATGGCATGCCTTTGCACTTTGCAGGTAATGTTGGGGCTGATCACGCCGTATTTGAACAAGGTGCTTCAGCAGGAAATGTTGGTAATGAGAAAGTAGTAGAACAACAGAAAGCCAACCCAGTGGCACTCCTTCTTTCATCGGCCATGATGCTTAGACATCTCCAATTTCCTGCATTTGCTGACCGATTGGAAACTGCTGTGGAACGAGTCATTCTGGAGGGCAAATACCGGACAAAGGACCTTGGAGGGACAAGCACTACCCAAGAGGTTGTTGATGCAGTGATACATGCTTTAGATTGATTAATTTATTCCCTCATCTTCCAAATGAAAGTCAGCTTCGAATATTTTTGGCTAACTAATTTTATCAACATTATTTTTGCACCCTTTTTTTTAAAGGGGAAATTGCCATTTTTTGGTCGTGAATAATGTTAATTATTTAACACACAAAAAATATGACAAGAATTTTATAATGTGATAACTGGTGTCTGTTTAGTGTTCCTTTTTAAACATTTATTTTATGTATGCTCTAAATTACCAAAGGGAATGGGTTCCTCCAAACATGGTATTTTGTTTTTAAATAAAAATTATTAATGAAAATAAAAAATTACAGCTGCTTCCTGTCCTCATCTTCATTGTTTTGCAGAAGATAAACAACCTTATAAAAATTGTTGCAACATTGTTCTTCTCACTCTTAAAGTGCGATTTTATTGTAAAATTTCCTATTCTGCTTTCTCTGTTTCTCGTGTTGATTGCTTTGTTTTTTATGTTAAACTTCCTATTCCGTTGAAACATGTTAAATCGACGCAACTTAATAATTATTCATAAACACGATTTATCCAACAAACAATTAGATGTGGAAGATGCAAATTTCTTTTATATTTACCTTTGAGGCTGCCTTGTGAATTTCATAAAAATTAACTATGCTAGCACAAAAAATTATAATTAATATAAATAGAAATAAAATATTTTTATTAATGTGAAAGTTATCTACGAGAATATTTGATCAAATAGTCAAAAATAAATATTTGAAAAATCAAATATTTAGTGTAAATATTTAATAAAGATGATTTTATAGAAAAAAATTTATTGATTCAAAATGATTTCAAATATTATTTAAATTTAAATAGGTAATAAATTAAATTAAATTAATTTATTTTTAGATAAGGTTAAAAATTATTTTTCAAGTATTATAAAATAATTGTATTGATACAATAAAAATATATAATTTTATTTTTTTCTTTTCTTTTATCACTTACTTCGGACCTTTGAAGAATTATTTTATTGTACATGATTTTACTAATCAAATAGTTGATAGTGAAGATTGTCCTTCATTCTTTACATACTTAAAAAAAATTTAAATACTTATTTAGAACATGAATTTTGAATATTCTTAATATATATTATTTTATACTTAAAATAAATCATTTTATTCTCCAGGAAACTTTGAGCTTTAACACACCCTTCATGTTTTTTACGGGCCTATGTCCTCTATTCTTCCTCTAGTACTTGTCTCTTCTTCCTCCATACTATTACCACGCTTGTGTTCTCTCTTCCGTATTATTATTTATTACCACGCCTGTGTTCTCTCTTCCGTATTATTATTATTTATTGTTTACGTTAATAAAGTCAGATTCTTCTTCTATTCTCCTTAATCTTGTTTTTCTTTCTTTTTCTTTTGTTCTCTGTCGTACTTTGCTGCTTGTAAAATATTCTGCGTCAAGAACTATGCTATGTTCACATATTTATTTTCAATCTGCCAATTCTTTATTTTCTTTATTCTCAACCATGGATGTTGGCTTGTTCACAAACTATACTTAACATTTTTTTAAATCTCTCTTCTCATGTAACCACCATGACCCATTTTTGCAGTTTGGCATCTTCTGATATGAGAAGAGTTTTTGATGTCTACTCACTTCGTTTTCTATGTCTAAATCATAATCAATAATCTTTTATAGCCTTTTCTGATATTCTGGTTTTGAATATTGCATTATATACACGTGATCGATGAAATGTTTGTTACTAGTTTCGTAGAAGCGTTGTAACCTCCACAATGCCACATAGACTAAGTACATAGTGGCCGTATGCAGGAAGAATAACAGAACAGACTATCTTCATTATATCTTTTATTAGGTATCCCTTCACTAATGCTTCTTTGGCCCGTTTCTTCAGAACTGTTAATGTTATTTGATGTTATATCCTTTGGATTTGGTCTATTATTTAAAGATTCTATTGACTCTCAAGCATATGCTGACTCGGTCTAAAGTAAATTTTGAGAGAAATTTTTTATTTATATAAAATTATATGTTGAGCTTTTTGCTTTTACTTTGTTTTTTTTTTATAAACTTAAATAACAATTTTTTTTATGATTCTAGAATTTGAGTTTAGTTGTTTTACCTTTCGATCAACCTTGCTTAAGCACTTCTTTGGAAGCAAAATAAAATAAAAGAATAAAAATAAGAGAAATCAAAACGAGGAAAAAAGTTTTTTTTTTCTTTCACGTGGAAGAACTAAAGAGAGGAGAAAAAGAGAAGCTACTCTCTTTAAATTTTTGCAAAAATATGTTTGTCGAAAATTTCTTAATTATTAGATCCAAGAAAGAAAAAGAGCAGTCAGCATGCAACTTATGAAATGTGTTGACCCTATCCTTCAAACAAAGAACATATTTTGAACATATACCAAAATTTGTTGTTAACAAACCAAAAGTATCAAAGACATGTCTATGTTATGTTTACTATCTATTAGTACAATACTGAAAACTCTAAGATAAATTTTTTTCATCTATGTATAATTTTGAATACTTCAGCTTTATCTTGTTTTGGAGTATATTCTTGAAGCTTATGTTAGGTATTACAGTTTATACTTGCAACTTGCCTTGACTTCTTATTATTTATTCAAAGAAATTACATTACTAAGTTATTCTTTGACTCATCTAAGGACCGTAAGAGAGGAAGAATTTGAGAATTCATTGTTGACTATTGAATCTTAAAGAACACGAGTTTGATTTTTAAGGATTCATGACTTATATTCTATCGATTTCTTCTTTTTGTTTTGTGCTTAGTCATTCCATGAGTTTTTAAATCTGTTTGGAGTTAGATTACTATGAACCTTAATTTGAATATATAGTCATTGATTTTGGTTTTAATCCTTTTCCTGTTATATGGATTTAGTTATTGAATTCATGCTTAATGTTTTTTTCATGATTGACATTCATTAAAATATTCTTGCAGATGAAAAATTGATATTTAGATTAATTCTTGAGCCTAAGAATATGACTAAATTGTTTATGAATTTTCTAATTCTAATGGCTGTTGCTAATTTTGCTTACTAAAATATTAGAGTTCATGATTAGAAACAAAGAATTTACCACCCGAAAGGTTAGGGATAAACTAAACTAGAGAAAATAAATGTTAATCACATATTAAGAAAGGTTTAGAAGAAAAAAAAAATTACCTTTAGAGAATCAAAGAGATTTTAACACCTGCCTAATTTTTTAGATGAATTTTTTCTTAATTGTTTAATTGTGTTTAATCCATTGTCATTCTAATTAAAATTCTAAAAACCTAAAAATCAATTCTTCCTAAAGTCTTGAATCAAAGGAGTAATTAATTGGCTGTATAGTTATTAAATCTCAGGTCTCGAATGAAATAGTAACTCTTCATACTCATAAAAAAAAAAAAAAAACTCTTTCTCATATCTTGATTATTTTATCACATTATATTGTTTATTAATATGATATTTTGATATGATACTGTTTATTGAATGTTTGTGTAAAAATGTTTTATATTGAGAATGTATATAAATTAAACTTAAAATATATATAACTACTATTTTTATGAAAAAAAACTTATATTTAAGATCTTATTTTCATACTTTCATTTTTAATGATTAAAATATAAATTAAATTTTAATATATATATATAACTACTATGTTTACGATTTTTTCTCATATTTAAGATTTTATTTTCATACTTCCATTTTTTTAAAATGATAACAAATATAAATTAATTATTTTAATAATTAAATAAATCAAAATTTAAATAATTAAATAATAAAGTTAAAATTACATATTTTAATAAATATATAATTTCTTTTTAAATATTTTTACTATTTATTATTTTTTATATATTATTTAAATTAAATATAGTTAATAACTTAATATATAATTATTTTTAAAATATATTAATTAATTAATTTATTTAAAATTTTGAAGTGAAATTCCCATAATTTTTCCCAAACCTAAAAATAGGAATAAATTAGGACAAAACTTACATATAATTCTATAGGAGTTGTTTGTCACTTCTTTTCAATTAATATAAATTTTATCTAAGTAATGTACACTATAAAGATTTTCATTAAAGGATTGTATAGATTACTAAGATGAAACTTCAATTTTGAATGAGATTAATACAATAACATCTAAGGAACTATATATAAGTTTTGATCATAGATCAATTGAGTTTAAATATTTTATCTATGCCTCTCTTAATCCCACCTGAACGTATTCATGTCAAATTTATCATTGTTATCAGAGTCAAAAGAAGTAGAATGGAAGTTGGTATATAGTCCTACAAATGCCTCCACGACAATGATACCACACATAACCATATACATTGTTTTGTTTTGTGCGATGTCTTTCAAAGGTCCTCAACTCAAAATAAGGATAATCGGGCTTTGACAAGAGGTGGACCAATACACTGCAAATTCCAGGTCTAATCTTGAGGTGACGTTTACTCAAATATGTATTTACTTTCAAACACAAGTTTTACCCCGTTTAGTGTCTTTTGTGTCATATTTTTAGAATAAACATTTTCCACCTTTTATTGCAAGACTAAGAAACTTGGGTGATCTATAGAGCATGATGAGCTCTTCTTGGCACCCACAAGAAGAGATATGATGATTAGATTGATGGCCACTCTTAGAGGACATATGTAAAATTTCAATTATGTACATTATTTTTATACAACTTGGTTGTTAAACAAAATAATTTCCAATAGTATCTTAACCAAATGTATACATAAAATAAGGAAACCTTCATAAGAGTGATGTATGAGGTTGCTGGGTCGGCCAAACTTCGTATTTGGCAAGAGATTATTGGTGGCAAGAGCCAAGATTGAGTTTATAGCATGAAATATTTATCAGCAAAACTCCATTGTGGTGTTTCATCACTAACTCAAGAGTGTCGAGCTTCTCAATGAGCTCCTTCATTGAGCAACGACGCATTTGGAAAGATGGACGCTAAAGCTTAGTAAAAGGCTTCAATTGTTGAGGAGAAGAATGCTTTCTTGGATCAACATATGTGTACTATGATGGAGCGCATCATAGCTTTGGAGTGCTAGTTAAACTCTTCTACTGAGAGTAAAACACTTGTACATCTATAATATCATGATGATACGAATGATTAGTCTTTTGAAAATGATTAGGCATGACTAGAAATGTTTTTGTTCTTTTATTTTCATTTTTTCTTTAGTATTTCACAATTGTATTACATATATGAGAATGATTGTATATTATTATAAGGATTAGTTTTATTTATTTATATATTATTATTCGTATTATGTCTTTGTTATAATTTTAATTTATATGTTTAGGATCTTTAACATTCTAGTAATAAATAACTTTTTTATAAAAATTCTAAAGTTAGCATTATTATCGCTAATTCTTCAAATCTAATGTTAGTATGTGTTAGGTCAACACTAACTATAGGGAGCTAAATGTAATGTCAACTTTTTAATTAAGTTAGCGGCAAAAAAAACTACATAGCACCAACCTTTTCGACACTAACTTTCGTGTCGATATATAATGTTAACCACAAGGTGACTAGTGCTGAAGTTTAACTTTGTCATAAATTATGTTGGCCTTATGGTCTGCGCTAAAGTCATATTTAGCATCAACTTTTGTCAATTAGCTAGTGTTGGCTTTTGGTAGAACGGTCAAAGTGAGTCAACTCGACTTACTCGGGTTAACTCACTACAAGTTGATGAAAAAGTGAATTAGCCCAACTTGACTCATTCTGTGATGAGCAAAAAAAATGAACAATTTGACTTAACTCACAATAGATTGATAGATTATACAAATTGATTCACCTGATACTAAAAATAAAAAATTAAATATAATATAGATCATTTTACACTATCAATATGTATAAATTAAACTCTATCATTTGCTACAATTTCTACTTAATTTACAAATTATGTAATGTAATTAGTAAATTACAAACAAATATTTTTTGTTTTCAAATGTTCCTAATTTGAGTAGTATTAGTAGAGTAAATATTATTTTTAAATATATTCCTAACCTGCGAGTCAGCCTAACTCACAATGGGTTCAACTCAAGTGAGTCACGTGCTAAGTGAGCCAAACCCATTTTACTAGATAATCGTGACAAGCCAGATTTTATCAACCCAACCCAGTCTAAATTTGTGATGAGCGAGTTGGCTCGCATGCATAACTCACATTGACAATTCTAACTTTTGGCCAACATTAGTGATAAATTTTATTGTAGTGGAAGAACTATTAAGTCAAGACCTTTATAGACATCTTAGCCACCAACCAAGGTTGCTTATATAGGCAAGTTTCTTAGACCTTCAATGGATTAAGATGTCTTAGATTAATTGTCTTTTTTTTATAAAATTATACATGTTCATGACAAAATAATAACTTTGTAACTTTAGAGACATGTGATCTTTATATAAGATTGAGCCTTTAAAGGGTCTACTTCAAGACAAAATAGAATGAAATGAAAAGAAAATTATCATTACATTATTTCAATATTTTTATGATTGCTAAAAATGGTCCTATCCTAAATCTTCAAAATTAAAGTGAAAGAAAGAGGAGCATAATAAATAGATTCAAATGAAATTCCATTCAATTTTATTTTATCACATTTTGAAGAGTCTTAAGAATAAAATCTAGTATCACAATCTATTTTAATTCTATTTGGACAAAACTTATCAACAAGTACTTATAACACAAAAAAACTAAATGAATTTTTTTATAAATTAATTTAATTTAACTTATAAAATAAATCTAATTCATTTTATTCTTACCTTCTTATTTATTTTCTTCTATACATTCTTATTGAAATATTTATCTAAACAAAACCTACTGCGCCTTTTCCTAACGTGAAACATAACCTAATAAACTTGCATGTAAAAATAAAGTTTGCATAATCTAATTCAATCACACATAAATATTTAAATTTACAACAAACGTTTTCCAAAAGATTGAAAACCCCAAATCTTTGTAAATGTAATTTGAGAGGAGCTAGCTCAACGCTCTTGGCTGATCTAAATCCAAGAGCTATAGAATTCTAGAGAAGTATGAAGTGAAATTCATTCTTTTCCCTTTTTCCATACAAATAAACAACCTTATCTAGTGTATATCCAAAGTCAGAATAGCCCTTCATACCGGAACAACTCTACAAGTTTGAAACTAGTAACCAGCTGTTAGTCACTTGAGATGACCATGATCACCTCCTAAGGATAGGTCTGCGCGAGCCTTTCTTCTACGTTCATTATGCCCTGACAATCTTATCCTGCAACTTCTTTTGTTCCCATCAAACTCTGCAAGTTCATGGAACCTGCATCACATTCAATCCGAAACAAGAATAAATTTATCCCTGCTTAACATTAGCCCCAAAACTCCATCCACCCAGAAAAAAACCTCCCCTAACCTCACATTATTGTGGTAATTAATGACACATACCACACCCTTACTACATTCAAACTACACATTAACATGGAAAAGGAAAACACCTTGCTAGGCATAATAGTGAGGTACAATTAAAATTTCCTGTCACAATGTACTAAAACAAAAATGTTCAATCATAAACAATTAATAAAGATAAAAGTAGTAAAAAATCCAGATTTATTAAATAAGATCTCGAATTCAAAGTTTTGTAAATAAAAAAATCGTGATTGAAAAAAGATGTTTCATTTTAAATTACCAGTTAAGTTACCTAACAGATATTATCATTAACAAAAATTGTTGTGATCCAAATAATTAATTAATAGCCAATTAAATTTATGAGCAACAAATAAAAAATTAAGTTAACCTGAAAATGTTGGTATATTTAGGAAAGAAAAGTATATATTATTATAGCATACATACCTGCTACATTGTTGGCAGAAGCGCTGACGAGTGCTAGAAACTAAAACGACAGGAGCCTTAGAATGTCGGTCACAAATCTTGTGACGGCGGTTGTAGCTCTTGGCCATGCTCAAGTCCATCCCACATTCATCTGCCTGACAAAAACTATGTCTGGAAGATGAGGCTTTTCTTGAATCCTTACCACACACTACCTTTATTCTTATATTCTCTTCTTTATTATCCTCATTCACTGCTTCCTCCACTTCCCTCTCATCACCATCCTTGTCCTTCTCTTCCTCACATGCTGTTTTTCCTATTGAAAACATTGAAAATTACTGTTATGTCGTGCAGCCCGTAACGGTTACATCAAAATGAATCTCCACTTCTTTAATTAAATTCATATAAAACTTGTCCAAGTGAGAAATAAAAAAAAACATGCAATGAATTATTAATTATGAAAAGGGTTATTATTATCATTACATTTACTTTATATTATTTTTTTTCTATTTTTTTTATTTCTTATCGGATTACTTGTGACATATATCATTCTCTATTTCTTTTTCTTACTCTAAATGAATTTGTGGTGAACATTTTCCTTATGGTAAAGAAAATTATCAGGGTACATCCTACTTTTCGTGAGTATGGATAAAAAAATCAATAAATATAATAAATAATATGATAAAAAAAATGAAATATATCTTGAAATACGCAGAGCAGCAGAAGCTGTACGGTTCTTAATTGGGCACCGGTTGAATATGGACCGTTTACTCTCCTATGTGCTATGTGTGCGCATGACCGTTGGATCCTCTACATCAACGTATTTGCAAGAATGAAGATTCTAGAGAATTAGGTCACTTGAACTTGAGTATGAAGATTCTAGAGAATTGAGTTTGTTGAACTTCCATTACTAGTGTGAAAATTCTCATTTGTCTTCTTGTCAATTTTATTTAATGAGGGGTATTCCATTTAAAGTAAATTTGACCAATAATAGAATAATGAGACACTTTCTTTAGAAACAAGTGACTGATAATGAACTTGTATTGCATCCACGACCGACATCTTTTACGGGAGTTGTTAACCATCAACATTATTTTCCCACCCTTTAAAGGTGAAATTATCATTTTTGGGTACTGAATACTGTTTATTATTCAACACAGAAAATTATATGAACATAATTTATTTGAAGAGCTTCTCTTGTCTGATTACCGTTCCTTTTTAAATATTAATTTTATATATACATTTCATTATCAAATTAATTAATTATTTTTATAAATAACAAGTACTTTCGACCATCATTCTCAAATAGGTGGGTATGACATTGGCTTAATCTAGTTCAGGTAGATAAAAATGGTACGTAAGTATGGTAAATCTCTTCTTATTATCTTTAATTTCTTAAAATAAAAAAATCAAATATAATTATACAAGAAAAAAGAAAATATTTTTTAAATATTTAATATAACTACATATTTAAAACTCTAAGGTGAGAGTGGTAGGTAAATTAAAACAACATATAATTGATCTACAAGTTAAATGGTAAGTTACTTTCTTTTTCCTTACTCATTTACAGAGTCATTTATCATTAATTTGGAGAAAAATAAAGGTTAAATTATTTATTAAAATTATGGCAGAAATATAATTATAACATAAAATGTAACAATTTTTAATAAAAAGATTTCTATAGTTCTAAAATTTTAAATTTAGGTTCCTAGTTTAAAAAATTAATTAAATTTTATTAGATCTTAAAATTTATTAGTCCTTAAAAGCTTATATTGTATATTGTTTGTGTGCGCGCCCAAACCTCCTAATTTATAGAAAATTTTAAATTATCTTTTACACAATCATCTACTAAAGAATGGTTTTTTTTTTTTTCTAAAAAAATTTGTACAATGATTTATAAAAACATATGTTACTAAATTATTTGATTTTAAATATATTTTTAGTACAAAATTATTTCTTCATGAACGTCATTTCTAAATTTTTTTATATATTATTAATAAATAGATGTGGTTAGAGATTTGGTTACTTCCTAGATGCGTATTCTGTTTACAACTCCTTACAAACAGAAGTGATCTTGATGTGTAGACATCGAGTAGTAATGTTGGTTTTGAAAATATAAAACTGTTATACAGTATACATCTTATTTTTTTTAAATTATATTATACATTTTAATATAAAAAAATAATATAATACGTATATATTTTTATCTATAAAATAAATACGAAGTATTTCAAATAAAAAAGAATAACTAATATTCATAAAATAGTATTAATTTTCAAACAATAAATATTATCTTTCGATATATTTTTTTAATTTACAAAGTCGGAGTATAATGCTTACATTTATGAAAGAAAAATAATCTAAATTTATTATTATATTTATCTTTTTAATACATATAAGATAAGTACAAAATTTTTATAAAAAAATAATAATTAATTTTCATCAAAAATCATGAAATCACCCAACAATGGATTTTTTTTTTTCAAAAATCAGAACTAGAATCTTTTAACATCTTAATGAACAAAAACACCGTACCTAAGAACAATGTTACTATTGTATTTATGACGAAAAGGTGTGCAGCTTATTTATTAGGCATGTGGGAAGCATAGAGCAGGAGTATTAATTGGGCATGCATAAATTGTGGGGAGAATCTATGAATGCGCTACGTAAAGCATGACCGTTGGATCTCCTTTGTTGGCTTCTTCTATTGATATGTGCTGGACGATGCTAGACCCTTGGATTTAATCTATGGGCTCCATCCGCAATCTGGTCCTGCACCAATATCAACCATTCATACAAGTTACCAGCAACAAATTAATTACACTTGCTTATAAATTATAAATAACTAGAACAGTCTCCATGCACAAGCACGATCAGTAATCCAATTTTAACAAAAATAATAAAAATAAATAATACAAAAGAAAAGAAAAAGTGAGAATGCAAGAGAAAATGTATAACATCATGTCGCGTGGCACCAACTGCACAGTTTTATAATAATATAGACTAGGGCATTGACTTTTCAAAAATTATTTAAAAAATTTAAGTTTCATCTGAAAAAAAATAATGTTTAAAAAACATTTATAAATAAAAATAATATTCATTTTAATTAATAAATTTAAATTCACATTTTAAAAATAATTATAATATAATATTAAAATTTATTTTAAATTTATTATTGAATCACTCATTTTATTATCAACTTATCAAACTTAATAATGATACGTGCAAAAGAGTGTATTAAAAGAATTAAAATTTTATATTAATTAAAAATAAGGTCTGAAAAATTTATAAATAAAAAATAATTCTAAAAATTAGATTTTAGAATTAAGTTAAATTTAAATCTATATTTTAAAAATAATTATAGATAAAAAGGTTTTAAATTATTATCTTATATTTTATTTATTTATTTTATATAAAAATTTATATAAATTTAATAATATATATACGAAAAGACTCCAATACATTAATTTGCAAAATGATAGATTATCTTCAGGTTTGAATAATAAAGATTAAAAAATATACATACTTTTCTTTAAATAATTATATAACTGTTAAGTAATTTATAATTTTAATTATTTAATGTATGGTTATATCAAGTTAATTCATAAATTAATTGAGTTGAAATATATAACTCAAGTTAAACTCATTTATTTATTTAAGTCCATTTTTAGCTTATATTAAATTTATTTAGTTAATATAAATTAAATTTGATTTGTGAATTATTAAATTGAAATTAGTTTCAAGTCAATTTTTAACTTAAGTTTATTTAGTTAATATAAATCAAATTTAATGAGTGAATTATTAAATCGGAATTAGTTTCAAGTAAGTTTGGTTTATTGAGTCCTGATTCCATCAATAGAAATTCATTTGACCAAGAACATGAGATTTTATATTTATGCGAGTTGTTTTATTTATATAATATTTTTCATCTTATTATTTATTTTAATTTTTTATCTTTTTTATTTTATACAAAACTATATAATATAAGATTTACTATATTAATTCAATTTCTCAAGTTAGGTAATCGTTATAAATACTCAACAAGAAACTTCACTACGTTTGCCCATTTCCCTAGTATTTTGAATTGGTTCAGGTTTGATGAAGCATTTAAGTGTGTTAGGAGAGGTGGATTGAGAGGATTGATTTTCTAATTACCAAGTTATAATTATTATTATTTTAAAATATATTTAAAGTATAGTTAATATATTTTTTTTAAAAAAATAAATGGATATATGTTAATAAAGATTTGTAATTATTGCTGATGTATATCCATACTTTTTTTAGGAAGAATAAAATAACAAATAATAATTATATTTTATTGAAAAAGTACATTTAAGATGTATTGTGTTAATTTACTCATTTTGTAAATAAGAGGGTCTAAGATATATATATTATTACTTAAAGTTATTTCTCTAATTTAAAATATAGTAAAAATAGTTCATTGTCTCATAAATCTATTCTCCTAATTTTATTTTTTTAGTTTCTCAATTAAATAGTTTTATTATTATATTTTATGAGTATTTCTCACATTATCTTTTTAATCAATAAAAAATTTCTTTCAATTATTTTAAAATATTTTTCTTTTATCTTTATATATATATATGAAAAATTTAAGTGTCTAGTACTTTTTATTTATTATCTTTTATCTTCAACTCTAAATTAAATTTTTTATGATTTTTCAAATAAATTTATCAATATTTAAAAATAAATTATAATAAATTCATATATTAGAAAAAAATTATTTATTATAATTTTAATTATAATATAACTTATATATTAAAAAATATTTATTTATTACTTAAATAAATATTTATACAAAGAAATAAATATAATGAATGATGTATAAACTAAAATGTCCGTGTAAGTAAAAATTTCTAAATCTATATATATATATTTCTGTGTATAGCAATGAAAAATTAAGAAAATGATAAAAAAAATTAAAAAGGGATTTAGAAAATGAACAAAGTGATACCATGATTTAGAAAATAAATCCATTTATAACAATAATGAGCCATGCGTCTCAAAAACTTACTGGAATATGCTACGTACAGATCCAATAATAATAATAATCATACATGGAAAGGTAGTATTTCATATAAACTTCATAAATACTTTATTACAGTTATATATTATTTTTTAAATTCATTCCTCTCCCGCCTTTTCCCTCTTATTAGTGTCTTTTGTGTCTTCTGCAAAGCTTTATGACAATGCTACTTACCCAACGCCTTAGTAACTTACCGCAACAAAAATGAATATATATAATATATATATAATTTATGTGAATCAGAGTATGAAAAACTTATCAAAACCTACATATATCTTAAAAAAAATTATAAATTATTTATCAACAAAATTGGTATATCAATTACAAAGATTTAAATTTAGGTGGATATGAAATATAAGTACGATCCTCGTTAATGGACCAACCTTGGATGGCTTTTAATCCATGGCTGGAGATAAGTAATTACTTACTTCCAATTAGTAGTCTATACATGTGTGAATGCGACTAAAAATCATTTCAAATTATCATGTGCTTGTACATTTTATAAGTATAAGATGTACATTCCATTTTAACTTTTGATCTCTTTTTTTCTTCTAAAAAATCTCAGGCCTATATGCATCCTATTAAGTTGATGTGTAATGTCTATATCTCAAGGTCTGTGAATATTACTATATATCATTTCATTTTCAGCAGCTATGGCTGTGGTGGCCATGGCCTTGGGAGGAGAATTGAAGTCGCTTCGTCCGTACAACTCGAGAAAAAAAGAAAAATAAATGAAAGGAAAATGGGAAGGAACATGAGAGACACAACAAATGAGTGTTATTTTTGTGGGTTATGCTGTCTGAAAATCTTATAGTGGTACCTGAGTCTGGTCACTTACCCTTTCTGTCATGACCTTACTCTGCATCAACCCCACTTTCATGGTGTGGGGAAGGGGAGCCATTTATTAGCTGAAGAGGCAGAGACCAGATTTGAAATACCACAGGGCACAGGGGCCAATGCAATGTGTTATAAACATCAGTACTACAATACATAATGAGATTAAACTCTTGGTTAAGAAAAGATATTGGAAGAAAAAAAAAGTAAAAGAAAAAATAGATGCTAATTTAATAACTTAAATATGTTTTTAAACAGCTTAAAATCAACTACTTTTGATTTTGTAAAAAAATTAGTTTTTATTATTAAAAAGTATAAAATTATTTTTTTATTGTTATATCACATTCGTTAACTGTTTATATTTTTAACAGATCAAAAGATTATCTTACATGACATTCGCTTGGTGTGCAGCGTAATACTTTTATTTTTTTTTTCTAAATCAATGAATGGAATTTATTTATTTATCTTAAAATGAATATTAAGTATTAAAAATGATTATTCTAAAATTTGGAAGAATAAAAATAATTTTTTTATAAAAATAAAAATATATTCATTTTATAAAAAATAAAATTAATAATTTTAAATTTTATAAAAATAAAGAATAAATAATTTTGTTACAATGTTCAAAATAAAAAATTACTTATTTTATTGAGATTAAAAATATTTCCATCCCTTCTTTGATTAAAAAAATAAAAGTGAAAAAATATATTTATAAAATAATATAAATATTCTTTAGGTAAAAAATAAGATAAGATAAAGAAATAAAAATATAAAATATTAAAAATAATTCTTTTAACTTAATATTATGCCATATTTTAATAATATTAAATAAATTTATAGAGTCACATTTTAAAATAATTATATATGTAAAATTATTTTTGATTAACATTATTTTTAAATAATTTATAATATTAAATTTTTTAAATAAATATTTTTAAACAAAGATTCATTATTCAAACATATATTACGTAAAAAGTTTAAACAGTTGATCAATGAGGTGCGCGTTCACTTGACACCCGACAGACGTTCAAATATTTTTGTAAAATTGCATAAGTGAAGGGTGATTGTGTTTTTTTGACACAAATAATGTTTCCCTTTGTTTTTTTTTTCTCAATTCAGAGAGAAACATTTTTTGTGTGGAGCCCACAACTATTACCCATTCTTCTTCTCTTTTATAGTTAGTTTGTGATGCTAAACATAAGAAGAACGGAGAAAGACGACAAAAGAAACAATCTAAGAGAAAAAGAGGACAGTGATTTAGTAGACAAAAATGAGATCATGAGAAAATAAAAATACATGAGTGTCACACGTATTTTTTATTTTTCTTCCAAATATCACAAAAACAAATAATAAAGGAAAAAAAAGAATGTAATATTTTATATCAATTTGACGGTGAGAGTTAAAAATTACTATAAAATTTAATTTTGTGATGTTTTAAAAAAATTACAATTTTAAGTATTTATTAGTAACTAAATGCCATGCACTTACGCAATCATTTAAATAATTGGTAATATGATTTTAAAAGCTAAATAAACTTACCATTCATATACGTAGTTGGATGTCAATCAATAACCTACTTTTTTTATTTACTAGTTATTCAGAAGGTGCTTAATATGTTATTCCCACGTATTAGCACATTTTGGAAGATATTTTCGAAATCACAAAATATGTGGAAATAGCATATTAGGCTACTTGTATCACTTCTTCCCTTCTGAATTTTCAAAGTCAAACTAATCAGCATGATCAACTGCACTTATTGTGTGTCTTGTATCACAATTTTACTTGGTTTCGTGACTCCTTGGTTGTTCATTGATTGGGTTGTGGCCTCTTTTAATAAATACTATCCTGTATTCTTATTCAATTCTTTAATTTCTTTTCTTTCCATTTCAATGTACTACTGGATGCACCTTGGGGTCGTATATTGCAGCTTGCAATTCAGACAAGTAGCCTACATGAGAAAAGGTTCAATTTATCTGGGTGTTTTTTTTTTTTTTCTGAGATTTACCTCAAAATAATTTGAATATAGTAAGAAGTAAATGTAGCTTTCATTATATAATTTGATTTTGTAGAATTGAATTAGCTTATATATTAAAGGTTGTTACTCGCTTATATATTTTATTTATGTTATCTCACTAGAATTTGTGATATCTTTAATAGTTTCTTTTTTACGTTGTGTTATAGTTTTCTCAACAAAAATCATAAACGATAATTCTGTTGTATTATACTTCTCACTGTCAACCCTGGATAAGAAAAGAATGAATGACAAATAAAATAAATGTTGTAAAATATACTCCAAAATTGTTTTTACTAGAAAAGAAAATTTCTTTTAACTAGGATATTCTAATTCATATTTTCAAGCATACAAATAGAACATGAAAATGATAATTGTTCAATAGAGAGAAGGAAGTGAAAGAAATAACAATAGAACAAATCACATTCTTCTATCCCATAAAAAGATAAGAGAGTTAGACATTAACAGAGGAGGACAACTTAGAAGACTTGGATCAACAACATACAAATTAAGGACAAATTCTTTTGGAGAAAGTTAGTTCATATTGATATAACCACATCTTTTGTTTTTCTTGTGATGATAAAAATCTGATGTCAGTTGCTATATTAAGGTATTGCTACCAATACTTGAACATGTGAGTACTATCAAATTGGTTCTTCAATGATAATGAATATCATAAGTTTTTTATTTCAAAGATGAATTTGATGGCAAAAATGTCACATTGAACTAATTGAAGGGTCAATTTAATGTCATGCATGTCTTTAACATAGAGTTGTTGACTTCATTTGTTGTTTAGTGTTGTTTACTAATGAAGTTTACAAATTTACAATACTCAAATCAAAAACCACACTCTTTGAAGCGTGCTTTCTGCAAGGAATGAGTCTGAGATTGTTGAGTTATAGGTGATGAAACTAAGTTGCATATTATATATGCTCCCATTAAATTTGATAGTGCAATTGTTGGGTATCCAAATATATATATAAAAAAGAGAGAGGCAACACAATAATGATAAATTATGGATAAAAATCGAATCCCTCTATTCACTCCTCTTTACAGTAAACTCAAAATAGGAAATGAAGAATATTGGTCCTTACACAACCCAAAACAGCAAAGAAGGAATTAAACAATAAAAAGGAATTTCTCCTACTCCTCAAAAGGATCAGCCCTTCCATTCAGAATATCCTCCACCTTAACTTTTTATTCTCCCCCCACACCTTTTGATTCAACCCCCTGGAGAAATGCTCATTTTTCTCTCTCCTCCTTATTCCCCAAATCATCTTCCCCCACTCCTCATGTGTCACTTGTCCTTTCTGTTATACCTTCTCTCCTCTTTTCCTCCTCCACTATCTCCTTTGTCTCCTGTCATCTTTTCTCCTCATTCACTAGAAGATTCTCTACCACCTATCCTCCTTTTCCTCACTGACTAGAAGATCTGTGTAACCTCCTAGCCTACTATTATTTTTCACCTCACCCACTTCACTCCTTTTCTTTCTTCTTCTATAAACTTGCAAATTAGACTTATTAATCAACCTATCAGTAATATAAACTCATTTTCAGTGTAATTGAGGATTCAACTTGCACAATTATCAATAATAGTTTTCTTCATCTAGAAATCTACATCTAAAATTACATATTCTTATCTAAATGAATTGTAAAATATGAGATTTGAGTTTCACATCGAATATGTAAGATTCTACGTGAAGTTTATTAAACTTGAACTTCCCAACTACATTAATTAGTTTAATTAGTTTTTGTGGAATGATTTTCTTAAGATTCTTATGTATTGACATAAGAACTTTTCACCTTACCTTCTAATTGCAACACAAGTGTTTCACCTTACCTTCTAATTGCAACACAAGTGTTATGGGTGATGGAAGATTGGCATTGTAGTGTTTAGTTGAACTAATAAGAAGGTTAGTAAAAAATTGAACTTGCTCACTTTTCAATGAGATACACATAAATTGCACCTAATAATAAATAATATGCTAGAAAAAAATATATTGTTAACATTTATCTTCTAAAACACCAAGCAACCCTTCCTCTCTTGGGAATAAAAATAGTTAATTTTTGTGCAACAGACATAGTAAAAAAATCAAGTGCTTCAAAATTAAGATCCACCATACTAAAATCGCAACACTTCAAGAGTATACGATCTGTCAAACTTTGTAAACCTTTCCTTACCTTAATCAGGCAACTTTTGCACTCCTAAATGTTTATTAAAAACCAATCAATTGCAACGTTCAAAACACAGGGATGGTATATGTCCTTGGGAAGTCAATAGTCTAGAAAAAAGCAACAAATGAGTTCAAGATTATTACATTTGCCAATTTTCATTTGCCTCTATATTTAATCCTACAAAGAACACCCTAGTTCATTGAGTCATACCACTCATTGCTTTTGATCTTCTCCCTGATACGAAATTTCTGCACCTTCCCAGTGGAATTAACAGGCAAATCTCCAAACACCACACTCCTAGGAACCATGTGAGTAGCCAAATGATCTTCACAGAACTTGATGATATCTTCAACAGTGGCACTACATTCATCCCTCAATTTGACAATTGCAAATGGTGATTCCACCAAGCACTCATCACATCTCCCCACAACAGCTGCTTTCAAAACCTTTGGATGATTCAACAACACTGCTTCCACCTCTAGTGAGCTCACAACCTCTCCCTCACAATAGATAACATCCTTTGCTCTATCCTTCATCGTTATAGAACCATTGGCTTCTCTAACAGCAAGGTCCCCAGTCCTAAACCATCCACCCCTAAAGGCCTTTTCAGTTGCTTGTGAATTCTTAAGGTACCCCAGCATCAAAGCATTCCCTTTGAACATAATTTCACCTATGGTTCTCCCATCACGAGGAGTGCTTTCAACAGTCTCAGGATCTTTCACATCAACATCTTGCATAAACTCTGAAACCCCATAATTCAACTTTGTATGTTCACCATCTGAATTGGGTTTCCATGCTCTTACAATTACAGGACCTAGAGTTTCTGTCATACCATATCCAATGTTCACATCAAATCCAAGTTGTGACACCTTGTTAAGAACATGAAACGGTGGCAGCACACCAGCAACCGTGACATTCACCCTATGAGGCAGAGGCCTCCGGTCACTAGGCGATCCATCTGCAATCATGTCCAAAAGGGTAGGTGCACCACAAAAATGAGTTACCTTGTAAAGGTGAATTGCATCATATATGCCTTTTGCTGAGACGTTCCTTAGGCAAATATTGGTCCCACCAAGACGAGACAATGCCCAAGTGAAGCACCAACCATTGCAACGAAACATGTCAACTGTCCATAAAAACACTGGCATTTGTTTCATCTCAAAACGAGCAATGGCTGCAAGGGAATTAAGATAGGCACCTCTATGACTATAAACAACTCCTTTGGGAAGAATCCCCGTGGAGCCTGATGTGTAGTTCACTGAAATGGGGTTGCATTCATTGCTTGGTTTTAGAGTCTGAAAATCTTTGTGTCCCATTTCAAGAAGCTCGTTGTAGTTTAAGGTACCAGGTGGGATATCCTTCACTAAGAAACATGATTCTTGGTCATAATGTGGTATTAGAACAATGAGGGGTGGCTTGCATTTTCTGTGGGAGAGCATTTCAGATGCTTTGAGAGCAGAATCAATTAAGTGGTAGTCCACGAACATGATTTTGCATGGCTCTAACTGTTCCAATATTAGCGCCAATGTTATTACATCTAATTGGGTATTGAGCGCACAAAGAACACCCCCTGCCATAGGAACACCAAAATGAAGCTCGTACAGTGCTGGAATGTTTGGTGCCAAAGCTGCAACCTGTTTATATATATATATGAAAGAAAATCCAACTCTGATCATCACCATAACTTTTTTTTTTTTTCATAGTCACGTTGACTAGATTTCACTAAAATACAACATAAAAGTCCAGTGACCTTATCTTATCATCTAATTTTATAAAACTGAGTGAAGTTTAGATTTAAATTTTGATATGATCTCAAATAATTATTGTTATCTAAGGGCCTTTTTATTTATGTTTTATTTTTTGTTTGTATACGAAATAATGAAAATAACTTTTTTCATTATGTTTTCTATACAAATTTTTAAAAACAGGAAGTAGGTTGAAAATAAAGTAACAGTTTTTTTAAAAATTAAAAGTAAAGCAAAAAATAAAAATAGGAAATAAAAACAGTGGTAAGCAGGCCCTAACTTCATACCGCAGCAATTAAAATTGGCCGTTTTCCCCAAATTTTTTAAAAAGAAATTGCTGTTATATACACAAACTGTACTACATTGTAGAGATCCTCTATTCGACATACGAAATTGTAAGTAAACGAAGTTTTATTTTTTTGTTAAAATAAGGAAATATAATGAGGACAATAAAATTTAAAATTTTCTGTATACTACTCAGATCACTTATTTAATTAAAGTAAGTAAATAAAATAATTTCAATATACCAATAGATTTAATTAGATCATTGAGTTCACAAAAAAGTAATTAATTAAGAAGGTGCAATCTACTTAAGTAAAAGGTAAACGACTTTGACTGTATTTTTTTTTTAGTATGTTTAATGCAATGCTGTTTTTTTATCAAGAATATTTTTCAGTTATTGATTTTTTTTTAAGTATGGAAGTCATTGAAATAAATTTTATTTCTTTCAATAAAGCTTAACACTTAATATCTTCTGTCTGTTGATAAATTGTATATTTTGTAGTGACTAGTGCTCTTATGTACAGGAGAGAATAATCTTAATTTAAGGAATTAAGTTGTTCAGTTTTAAAAATAATTTTTCTGTACATAATTTAGAGTTTGTTTAGGGTTTAGGTAAATTTTTTACGCTAATAATCAACTAAAAATTATTTTAAATATAACTTTTAAAAGTAATTATTACAAAAATTAATAAATTTTCAATTATAAGACAATTCGTAATTGAATAAACGTGTAAATTTTGTCACACTATTAATATATTTCAATTAAATTTTAATTCTAATTAATAATATTGTTGTAGTTATTTGGTAGTATGAAAATATTACTTTCATAACTATAATTTTAAAATTATATAAACATATGACTAAATAAGAAATGTTTTTTTTTTGGGGGTAATTGTTAAAAGAATAAAATTATTAAGGAGTATATTTCATAACATAAAAGTCTTGTAAAAATAACAATTACAGCAGTGGTGAGCTAACAAGCAAATAATTATTAATAATTGTTGTTAAAAGGCTAACATCTATGATACAGATGACAATGAATAAAATCTATCATAAATGACAATGACTAAAATCTGAGGGAGGTAGAAGAATATAAATTGTTTTATACTTATGTTTGGGGTTATACTCAAGCTCATATTTATATGAATAGAGTAATTTTAGTGTGCGTACCAATACACAATGGGTATTTATATATCTGTACCTCAAACTACTATACTCGCATTTTTAATGAAATGTGTTTTTTTTTAATATTCTTTCTATAAGCATTTAACATTGAATACTAAAATTAACTATCAAAATTATATTAAACCATGAATCAATTTTAAGTGTCTAAACTTCTTTTAATAAAATTTGAGTCTAAATTCATTTAAAAGAAAATGATTAAGTTGAGTCTAATTACATCAAGTAATATTTTATACCAACAAAAAAAAATATGTTAGTAATATTCGAAGTGGGGAGGGATAGGGGACATAGGTAGTGCCGTCGTATGGGATGGGCTACCGGCTATAATATAGAGATAATAAAAAATATCAGCATTAGTGATTTTAAAAATTGGAAACATGCTAATGATGTCATCACACTTATGGAGTAGTCTATAAGATTGAGGATAATTTTAAATATATATATATATTTGCTTTTTATACTTTCAGTCAAGCATATCAAAATCTCAATATTTTTAATTTTCAAATTTAAGAAAAAAACATACAAATGTAGTTTTTGATATTTGAGAGTTCATCGTATTTTCAAGATTAAGAAAGATTAAAGTCACAATATTTTTTTTTAAGATTGGGTATCAAACTTATTAATACAAAAATAAAAGATTTTAATAATGTTTAATAAAAATATAGAGATTAAAATATATTTTTTATAATAATTCTTACCATTTAAGAAAGATATAGAGAAAAGAGAAAGAAATACTAGATAAAATAATTATTTTAATAAAAATAAATTATGAAAAGTATAAAAAAAAAACTATTGTGTGTTTGATATTACTATAAGAATTAGAGGGTTTTACTTGCATAGACCTGGACACTATAACCATATGATATGGTTATTTGACATGTTTATTATATATAAAAGAATTGTTGTGTGTTCATCGTGAATAGATTTATGTCAGCTCTGACTAGATCGACGCGGACTTCTCATGCAATTTTACCTGTCAGGTTTCCTGAAAATGTTTAGGACAACACCAAGACATAAAAAGACAAAAAAACAACTAGTACTATATAGTCAAGTCAACTTACTTTAATAGCGTGTTTCATTATTTTATTTCTTCATTCATAGTATTTGGTTTCTCACTACCTTCAACTCAAATCGATTATTGTCATCCAGAAGCTGAGATTTCCTATATATTTATTTACGCCGTATTTATTACGATTTAGATTTGAATTTAATTTAATTTTATAAATAAAATTATTTTTTATTTATTTTATTTTAATCGTATTTTTAACTAATATAAAATTTTTAACCTTCTCTTTTACGTCCAAAACCGAACAATCCACTACTAAATCAAACACGTTGTTGAGTAAGATGAGTCTGCCATCTTAATTATTTTTTCCTCGTTGACTCAATGTTTTACATAATTATATTATTTATTTGTTTGAGATGTGAAGAGGCTAAATATCTTTTTTTTTCTACTATATATTTAAAAATAATTAATTATAAATAACAATTTTTAAATGTTTAAAGAAATTAATTCTAAAATAAATCAACCATAATATGAAGTTCCTTTGATTGTGGGTGTCTTCAGTCTTGTATTGCACAGTTATATCTTCTCAATGTAAACACGATAAATGTTTGATAAAATTCAATAAAATTTTATTAAATAGAATAAACTTGTGTAGTATAACTGTATATTTTGAATTGAATGAATACTTATTTTTATTTGAAAATTGGAACACTATAAATAATTTTAAAATTTACTAAAAATTTTATTATACAGGAGAACTTGTGTAATAAGATGACATATACACACTTGACTTTTTTGTATTGAATAAAACTTTTTTTTTCAAATGAAAAACATTAAATGTTTTATAAAATTTTTAAAAAAATTGCTATACAAGACAACATTATGCAAAATGTACAAGGGGTAAAGTGGACTTGACCTCTTTATTGGACAAATATTTTTTATATCAAACGCAATGTCTTATAAGGTCCGCTAAAATTTTATTATGCAAGACAAACTAGTGTAATATGACGAGATGAGCACAGATTAAAGTGTATTTGACTTTTTGAATTAAATAAAAAGTATTGTATTGTTTAAAACCCTATAAATTCTTTATAATGTGCACAGGTTAAAGTGTACTTAACTTTTTTTAATTGAACAATTATAATTTGAAAATAAAAAATAAATATTTTTAAATTTTTAATACATATTTTTATGACATAGGACAAATTAACTTGTGCATTATGATGACATGTGAAGTGGTTAATGTAGACCTGACTTTTTTAGATTAAATAGACACTGTATTTTAATATAAAACACGATAAATGTATTGTAACATTTAATAAAATTATATTGCATAGTCAAACTTATTTATTACCACGACATGTGTAGTAGATAATGTGGACTTCGTTTCTTTATTTTTTTTTAAATTTAACAAATACCATTGTTATACAAAATACAGTAATTTTATTAAATTTTAATAAAAATTTAGTAGTACAGTACATACTTATGTGATATATGATGCCGTGTGTAAAGAGTCAAGTGCACATACTTTTTTTTCTTTTCAGATTGAACAAATAGCATTTTTCTGTAAAACACAATAAATACTTTATAAAATTTAATGAAATGTATTACACACAACAAACTCAAGCTATGTGATGACATGTACAAGGGACAAGATGAACTTAACTTTTTTTTTTTCACATTGAACAAATACTTTGGTTTTTCAACTTTAAGGACGACAATTAATGAATTAATAAAAATTGTTATTAGACATTATGATTGAAGTATATTCATCATATTAAATATTATATTTTTAATTTTAATTCATTAATTTACTTTTATCTTTAGAATAACATTCTGTAAAAAAAAATTTATAAAACACAATATTTTTTTTTACAGGAATATCCGCTAAGAGCCAAATATTAGCCCATTTTGGACTAAACATAATTAAAGGTTCTAAGAAAACCTTTTTTTCTAGACACTCGGATATTTATAGTGGGTTGCATGGTAAAATTAAATTAAAATTATAAAATATTTTTAATTTTAACAATTGAAAATATGTTATTGTGAAAAATCCATGAAATATAAGTTAAAAACACACTTACAATGAGAAAACAATTTATATTAAAAATATAAAAAAAATAAAACGAAAGAGTTTCAATGGCTATAAAATAATGAATATAAATAAAAATTTATAATTATTGATTACTTTACAGTTAATATTTTATAACATGTCTTGACATGAAAATTCATAACATAATTTTTAAATTTTTATTATAAATAAAAATCAAGTAATTTTATCCTCTATCAAATGCCAAATCTATTAACAACATTTTATATTATACATCAAGTATTTAGGTTAAATAAAAAAAATAATGATTTCATTATAAATAAAATATTTACTATATTTAAAAAAATTTCATATTTATTTTTAAGTAATTAAAATTATCTAAGTATTTATATTTAAAGTCCTTTAACTTATGCACAAAATATACACACTTACATATATATATATATATATATATATAATTGATTAATAATATCAAAATATTAAAAAAACATTTTTTCTGCTCAAGTATTTGATTATTCTTGATATTTAAAATCATATTGTGTATAATTAAAATTAGTATTTATAATAATTTCACCTAATTAATTTCTAATAATATCATAATTTATTTATATGTTTAAAATTCTAGGTAATATTTTAGGAATAATTAGCTTTATCTATTAATATTTAATTAAATTTAATATTTATGAATATATACTTTAAATTTTAATATTTTTTACTATTTTATTAAAATATTGTTTACTCAATAAAATAATTCAACCTCAATTCAGTATTTAAAATTTTAAAAAATATGTGATCATATTTTTTTATGCTAAATATGTCATCATATTTATACTATATCATTTTTTTATGTAACATATTATCTTGCATACATTTATAAAAAGTTTGACATATAAAATTAAATACATTATTAATTAACATTCAAAATTTAAATTAATTAATTAGTATTCAAATATTTATTTTCAATATTTTTTTGCAATAATGAGGTTAAAAATAATAAAACTTATAAATATTATATTGTAATAAAAATTATATCAATTATTTAAAAAATATTGCAATATTCTTTAAAAAGTTCATCAAGTTTTCAAAAACATATTACTAATATGTTAGAAAAATCAAATATATCTAATTTATATATTTATGAAAGATGAAAATATGAATATTTTTATGTGATCAATATTTATTTTAATGCAAGGAAAGTGTCTTATTAAATTTCTAAATTATTGTTTTAATCATTTAAATATGAATTTATTATTGTGGTAAAACGTAATTTTGACTAAATTTTAATAAAAAAAATTTATATTGTTTAAAATGTATACTATGTTGAAAAAGAAAAAGGAAAATTAAAAATAAATTATATAATGAATAATATAATAAAATAAAGAAAATTTAATTGTTAAAAATTGTTGATTAAAAAGATTTTAAAAAACAATGAATACGATGAATGCATATCTTGAAATTTTAAAATAAATTAATAATAGAAATTAAAAAGATATCACCTGTTGTGAAACAATGCAGTCAAAATCTACATTGCAAAATGTGATAGCAGAAATTAAATATTTATCGGCATAGTCCATAAATATTATTTTTATACAAAACATAATAAATGTTATACAACGTTTATTGAATGTTTATTGCAAAATATAAACTTATGTAAAATGAAGTTATTTGAAAAGGATAAAGTTATTTTTTCTACCGAACAGAATAAATAATATATGCTTCATTAATTTCAATAAATTTTAACTATTATGCTGGACAAGCTTATGTGTGAGATGATGATGACATATGCAACGGTAACAATTTTGTTGGTTACAACGTGCAGAGGCAATTACTTATTTTGGCGTTTTGGATAGAATTAATAAATGATATTTTTTATATAAAACATCACAAATATTTTATAAAAGATAATAAATTTTTACTAGCGAGAACAAACTTATGTAATATTATAACATTTACACAAAGTGTACTAGCTTGACGTTTTTTAGATTGAACATAATAAATATTTTATAAAATATAATAAATATTATTATACAAAACAAAATTAATAAATATTATTACACAAAACAAAATTATGTAATATGATATAACATGTGCGCATGCAGAGGTTAAAATGTACTTAACATTTTTGGATTGGACAATACTATTTTTATACAAAACAAATTCTTTTTTAAAATTTAATGAAATTTTATTACACAAGACCAACTTTTTAAATACAATGACATGCGAAAAGGGTAAAATGACCGAACTTAATTTTTTTATTGAGCAAATATTATTTTTATATAAAACTCAATAAATGTTTTAGAAAATTAATAAAATTTTATTACACGAGACAAACTTATGTATTTGTCTATTGAAAAAAGTTTGGTCAAATTAAATACTTTTGAATTAAAAAAAGTAATAAATATTTATAAAATTTTGTTAGATAGAATTAGCTTACATATATGATGAATTGTGCAAAGTGTACGTGACCTTTTTCGGATTTAACGTATTCTATACATGACACAATAAATATTCTAAAAAAAAATTAAGAGAACTTTTATTACATTATGTAATGCGATGGCATGTGCAATGGATAAAAGTGTACTTTAGTTTTTTCTTTTTTGTTGAGCAAATATTATTTTTATATAATGCACAATAAGTGTTTTATAAAATTTAAATAAATAGCATTACAATGCAAAGGCCAGAGGGCAAAGCATATTAGACTCTTTTTTAGATCGAGGGAATTACAAAAATATGGAGAAAAAGGAAAACTGGGACGAGTGTATGAAATGACCAAACAATTTATTCCTAAGAATAAAACAAAGGATAGGATTATTGATACTTTTATTTATTTAATATATTTTAAAATTATTGAAAATTTAATTATTTCATAACTTGTTATTTTCTACGCTTTATTATTTATAAATTTTGATAATTATGCTTTTCAATCAATTTTGATGAATATACATATATTCTCAATCATAATAAGATTCGTAACTTTTTTCTTTTTTTTTCTTATATTGTTCAGTAATTTTATTTTAATTTATTTAAGTGAAATATTTTCTTTTATTTTTTATTTCATTATATAATAGTCATTGCAAATGTCTTGATGAATCACTTTCATAAAATTATACTTAAATAAAAGGACAAAAATAATTCTTTTAATATGTTTATATTCTTATTCTTCTTAGTTTTATTTTTAATTAAAATTACACATCAAATGCTTTTATATGGAAATATTTTTTTGTTTAATTTTGTAAAATATGAATCATATATAAAAATAAACTCTTCAAGAATTTAAGAAAGCTTATGCAATAATTTATTTATATAATTTATATTCTTTAAATGGGTTTTTATTACATTTTAAAAATTACTAATATCAATTTTTTGATGTAGGTATATATATTTTGTTAGCTTCTTATTATGTCCCCAATAATTTAAAATACCTAGTAATTGTGTCTTAGAATTCCCTTTTATTTTAATATTCTATTTATTTTTAAGTTTTTAAATTATAACTATTCTTAGTAGTATAAAAATAAGTATTAAATATATAAAATGAAAATAAAGCATAAATATTAATAGTATAACATCTTCGTATAACATTTGTTTCGATGTTTAAAAACTTAAGGGAAAACCATTGCTTCGTTCTCAGTGTCACAACCTGATTTGTGACGTAGGCGTATCTAGTTTGAGATGGGTTGAGATTGTTTCTATCTCTCACTGGCCGAATCAGTCTCGGCCGTCAAGAGTCGCCACTGGCATTTTTTTAGAAATGTCGGCAAATCTAAGGGAAAAACTGGTCTGGGATCAAAGTTGTGGATTCGGGAGTTGGTTACACATCGGGAATACAAGGTACCCCCAATGTGTCTATCACTAGATAGTTATCCTAGGCTAGCTGTAAGGAATAAGGGAGACACTTGTGTTTAGGTCAGGTAAGGTGTTTCGGACTTCAGTTACTGCGGGGGAGGAGATTCTGGTGAGGCATCAGTGTTTTAGGTTTTTTTTAGGGTTTACGATTTGATAAGAGTGCGCCTCCTATGCCTACGTACCTCGGCTACAGAGGAATCAAAGTCAACGTAGTTTTGGGGATTAATGAGTTGGATGGGAACCAAATTGGTTGTGGGCTAATTTCGGTCTCTCTTTGGCCGAGACCGACTCGGCCTCGAAAGGGGAAGGTTTGTGTCAAGGCTTCTACCTGACGGCATGGTTAAAGAGCACCTTATACTAAGCATGCAACATGTTAACCTTGGAGCGAAGAAACCAACCTGGAATTCGAAACGAGAGAGCTTTCCTTTCTCGTGGACCAATACCTCTGCTTGCCTTTTAGTCTAGACTTGGAGTCCCTGCCTCTTCTTTTTCTTGCAATCGTCAGCTTTCCGTCCTTCTATTCTCCTAATTCTTTCTCCAATTTTTCATGCCCCAACTCTTCGCGTTTGAGGCTTATATAGGGTTTTCCAGCTGCCAGGGAGTAACCGCCTCTGGACCCGCGTAGTGGTGGTTGGGCTGGAAACCGAATATGTCTATCCACAATCCCTGCATTCGCGTGGGGTTAAGATTTGCCTTGATATTCAGGCGACTCGGTCCTCGTTTCACGTAACAGCTGGAGCGGACTCGGTTTCCTCTTCTGGTCTCAGTCTCGGATTTGACTGGGTCTCGGGACGGCTCTTTGGTGGTCTCGGCCCAGTCTTGTGGCTTGGGGTTGACCAAGTCTTGGGGTTACTCTTTTAGGAGTTTTGGCCCATTTCGAAGGGTTGGGCCATGCAGGTTTGGGCCGAACAATTTTGGGGTGCAACACTTGGTAATCAGGGTAAAATTTTTTAATACACAAATTCTTGAAATATTTTAAATTTACATATATAAATGGTTAATTAATTATAATTTGTAAAATATTTTAATTATTGATAAATAAATCAATGAATTTGTTTGCATAACGCAACACCCAAATGGCTCAAAATAAAAAGGAGTTACTACAATGTCTTGCTAAAAATATATAGTTGTTTTGAAACCGTTGGTTTTACCAATAAAAATATATATTATTGCTATATTATCTATTTTGTTATCTAGGAAGAATTTTCTATTTTATTTTCATTTAGCTCTTAATTAATTAAAATATTTTTTAATTTAAATTATAACTATTTCAATTTTAAAATCCTAATTATTATTTTAAAATATTTTAATCAATCCCGAACCCTATTTTATTTTTTGTTTTTCTACCGTTGAAGTTCTCTTTCAAGTTTTTTAAAAAATAACCATATTTTTAATTAAAATCATTATAAATTTTAAATTGTAAAAAAATTAATTAAATAAAGACTAAATTAAAATATATAATAATTAGCAAAATAAGAACACAATAACAACTTAAATACTATTAATCTAAAAATAACAGGTAGCATAGACTATTTCAAAACCCCTAAAATTTACAGGCACCATAGAATTTCTCTTTAAAAAAATTAAGTGTATTTGAAAGACTAGACCATTGAAAAATTTAATTGCGTAAATTTGGGTATGGAAAAAAATGTCAATGAGACCGCTAAGTCGTGGAATATAGACAGCGATATACAGATATGAACTCAGAACGTGGTCGAATTTTCCATGAACACGCGCTTAAACAAAATATGATCGAATTCATATCAAAATCATATAAGGATCAATGAAGTCATGCAACCTCGATTCCTTCTACACACTCATTTCCTTTTCGAAGAAAATGGCCAAATACATTCCATTTTCATATATTTGATTGGTAAGCAATAATTAAAAAAAATTAAATTTTCGCCATTCAAAACCATTTCAAGGAATTATTATAATTTTCAATTTAATATAATTTGTATAAATTTCAAAAAACTCAAAATGTTTTTTAGTTAGTTTTATAATTTTATTCTAAATAATATAATAAACAAGCATCATCTACAAGATTATTTTACAATGTATGAAAATTGCAAAAAAAAATTATAAATATTAAAAGTGTATGAAAAAATGAGAAAATTCCTCTCTTCTCTAAAAGAGTATTATTCTATAAAATTTTTTAAAATTTTGAATAAAATTATAAAGACGAAATCATTGTTTAAATATATGTATAATGGGGGGAAAAGCTTGAAGTTTTGCCCTGGTTTGCGAATCCAAATTGCAGATAACATAAGTTTCTGGAAGATGGAGCTTGATTCTATATGACTATATATACCAATTTCTATATCCCCGAAGCCCTAATACTATATATGTATAACTACAAATGAAAACTCTTATGAATTAAGCTATACTAGCTAGGCTGTGGTCATATTTTCAAATTTACATCCCATACATGCAATTTGTTATGAATAGAGAGAATAGCAGATATATGAGGTTAAACTAAGGCATAAACTATGTCAAAGCTAGCTCTAGGTGAATTATTGATGAAACCCAGTGAGAAGGGTTTTCATGATATTAACTTTTTTTAATCACAAGAAATGAAGATGGAGCAAAAGCAAATTAAAGTGTATATATATATACCAATTAATTATATGCGAGTAAATTGGAAGATAAATAAACTTACAATGTCGTTGTGAGAAATCCCTAAATGAACCAAAGCAGAAGCAAGCTTTACGCATCTTTCATAGGTTTGTGTCCATGAAAATCTGACATGATCATTGTAGATGATGGAGATGTTATCACCGTAGGCAGTGGCAGCTCGTTCTAGAAAATTGATCGGTGACAATAGTGCGCTGTCTCTACGGTACTCAACCAAGTCTTTGCTCATTGTAACACGTTGTCAATGTATCTAAGCCTAATTGCTTGCAAAATGTTTAGATACGATGAGTTTATATTTCGGTGGAAAGCTCAACCACACTTTTTTTTTTAGATTTTTTACTATCGATGAAAATTATAAATTTCGGTAATTTTATAATTTTTAATAAATTTTTATCAACAATAAAAAAAAATGGTTAAAGAGTGTCGCTGAACATCTGGCTTTTATATATATAATATACGAATTCGGTTGGTGAATTCCGAGTCAGAGTCATGAAGTTTGCAAAATTGTTTTCTATAGTACTTTTTTTGGTTATTGACAAAAAAAACCTTTGTTTAAATTAAATCTACCGTGTCGTAGACGTGAGGCATGAGTTCGAGATAAAGACGCAATGGTGATTAATGGAACATTCATCGCATGTGAATTCGACCATCAGCACATTAACTTGCATGTTTATGTTCTTAATTTTAATTTTGTCTCTTTGTTCGCATCTATCTTTAGGGTATGTTTAATTAAAAAGAAAAAAAAAAGAGTATGAAAGTATTTTAATAGAGGGGTGGGGAAGAATTTTAATAGACCAGAGAAAAGGTACTTGTTTTCTTGATTGCTAAAAGACGAAAGAATTTTTAAAATGTCTTTGTTTTTATAACTTTATAATTTTAAAATTTAAAACACAAATAAAATATTTTAATTTTTATGTATACACTTAACTGTATCTTCTCTTCAATTCTTTTAATATTGGAAGGAAAAAAAATTAAATAAAGAAAATTTCACTCCACTAAAAATTAAACCAAATAAAAAAATTATAAAATCTTCTTCCCTCCTTACAAACAAGTATTGCAGATAGTAAAACAAGTCAATTTTTCCTCCACCTCACTTTTTAACTCACCTTAAATGACACAATTCATCTCGTTAGAACAACAAGTTGGCTTACTATAAGTTTACTTAACAAAATTTATCAAAAAATATAATATAAATAAATATCACTTCATTTTTTTAAGTACATCATCCTCATTTAATAGAAATTATATATTTAATGAATTTTTTATTCCTAACATTAAATTATAATGAAAAACAGTTTAAAAAAATGATATTAGTAAAATTAAATCATGTTACCTAATTTTCTTAATTAATATTCATTTTTTCTTCTTGTATTTAAAATCAAACGGAGTATATATTATTTATTTTAATTATATAAAAATATAAATATATTTAAATATATCTTAAATATAAGTAAGTTAGGAGTGAATTAATTAATTTAGTAAGTCAGCCATATATAATTTATGTAAATTTTATTGATATAATTAATTTGATCTTTCCTCGTAAATGGATGTGTGCATGCACGCATTGTGATAGATAATTTATTCATCTAAGACATTAATGTTTCATATGTGTCTAACAAATGCATGCGATTAATAATTATGTATATAGTATATTATTTGATATTTGAATTAGAGGACATAACTTTTGGAAACAAGTGTCTTAATTTAAGAAAATATGTTGTTTGGTGGAGAGCATACCGAAAGAAGACGAAATTATCGCTATTTTTTTTTATTAATGTCGTGTCTCTTTGTTTTTTAACAAGAAAGAAGACCACATGTATTCTATTTAATGTATTTTATTTTTCATGTATGCCTCTGATTGGCTAAAGGAACGGTGCCTCAATAGTGTAATCTGATGAACTTAGTATATAAAGAGGAGGGCCTCCCTAGTTTGGGACATCTCCGAAAAAGTTCTCTGATAATTTTCTCTACTTCCCTGATAATTCTCTATCTTAAAAAGTCTATCTCTCCTAAAAGCTCATCAACATCTTCTGTTTGTAAGCATTTCTCACTTCTTCTTCAGTATTGTACAAGATTATTCACATAAGATATATTCTGTATTCTGCTGTTTTCTATACTTTACCTTTATCATACTCCTCTGTTTATTCCAGAAAATAACATAGTTTTTTCAAGACTCCAACTCTTTGCATAAGTCATATTGTGTACATTGGTATTTTCTATATTCATCTGTTTGTAAGCATTTCAAAGAATAAGTACAATTTCTTCAACCCTCCAACTCTGGTACCATAACTGGTTTTATAGTTCTAATTTCTAAAAACTCTAGTTCTGGTACCATAACTGGTATCAGAGCCCAGTGTTCTGATTTTGATTTTTATTGTGGGGGGAATAGATAGTCATCCATCATGAACCCAATGTTCTATCATTACCAGCTTAGGAAAGCATTAAGAGCAGAAAGGTTAGAATTAAAAAGACTTGCTGCTAATAAGGAAATTTTATTTCAACAAAATCCAACATATTATATTGGGAGAATGGTATCTTCCCGAAGGCTTATCTACCTACTAGAAAAAGAGATATCCTGTTTGATAGCTTGAGAACTATTATTACTCTTGAGAGTTTCTGTTAATTAGATTAATTTCATTAAGTCTTCTTAGAAACGCAGGTCATTTAGAGTTTTTCTAGAGTCCAGTGAAAGGTGTGTTGGCTTCCTTTGTCTAAGTGGTCCCGGCAGTAAAACCTAAGGTAAGGTAGTGAGACCGTTGGTCAGCTAGACTGGATAGGAGGTGGTCCTAGAACATGGAAACTAGAGAAAGATTTAAGATGCCTAACTTTTTAAGAACATTCAGTGAGATGAGTCTAAGAAATAAAAACAAACAAGTAGTAATAAGAAACCCTCAATATCAACAAGAGTCCTCTAGCTACAACAAAGATAAAGAATTACATATAGTAGAAATAGAAGACACATTGCATAATTGGTCAATACCTGTAGTAAAAAAGAGTGAAGTGTATAAACAACATAGAATATGGTCAATAAGTCAAGACGAAGTACATGTAATGGAATATAGTTATCGAGGCACTAAAAACAACAAAACTATTAATTTATTAGAACAAGAGATTTTAGATCAACATATAAAAGAAGGATATAATTTTATCCATCTAGGATTAATACAAGTGGCTGCAAAACCTAATTATAGATTAGGAATAAATAGCCCAATACTAATGATACTAAGAGATATAAGGCTTAAAAGGTTTGATAACTCAATAATTGCAATATTAGAAAGTAATCTTCATGATGGCCCTGCTTTTTTCAATTGCTATCCTAACTTCTCGATGGATTTGAAAAATGACAAAACAAGTAATGCAATAAAATTGCATGTAAAACTTCCAGATGATATAATAGATGAGTTGTCTGTCCCAATACAAATAATCTTTAGAATTTATTATAAAGTCACAAAAATTAACTATAATTTTAAAGCATTAAGATCTTCTTCGAAAGAAGAAACTATACTAGTTGAGGCAAATCTTAGAAAGTCCTCAATACAAGTACCAAAGAGATTGAGTCATAGTGAGGTCATTAGCAAAATTCCAGAAGATTGGTTATTAGAGGAAGTAGTAAGTGAACCAAAGGTTTACAATACTCAAGTAAGGGATATAATACAAGAGGGTTCCAATATTAGGCTAAGAATGAATAGATCCACTTCGTTAAAAATTAATGAACCACATATGATCTTTAGAGGACAACCTGCAAGACACTCAGTAGACAGTGCCACAATAAACTTAGACCTGAGAGGAATAGATACCAGTAATACAAAAGTAGCAAGGCCTGTATATTCTGAAAAATCAGAATCACCACAATATTCGCCAACAGCTTCAGAAGTACTAAATACTTTAACCCAAGAAACCTCTTTTGAAATAGACAAGAAATGGATTAGGGAAGACTTTAATGCCGAATATAATAAAGAACAAAGGGATTGGTATTTTACGACCTTCAGTAAGGAACAAACTGAAAAATTTAGAGAGATGTATTATGCTTATATGAATAAGAAAGAAATTAATGTATATTTCTTTGATTGGTTTTCTAGACATTGTAAAAAGAAAATAATATACTATCCTTTTAGAAAACAAATTAGTACAATAGGAAGAATAGATAACAGTTGGAAAACATTAGACAATAAAATCATAAGAGCAGAATATCCACCTCAACAAGGGATAAAGATAGAACTAGCAAATCTAGAAATAGAAGCTAGTCCATATAAAGACATTAAAAAGGACCTAGATAAGTCTGTAGAGAAGTCCGATATTAAGAAATTACACTCAAATGAATTACTCAAATACTGTATTAGAAGTGATGACAAAACAATTAGGGAGAATTGAAACCCTAAATCAAGTAGAAAATGCTAGTAGTTCAACAACTACTAAGGGTAAGTCACCAATAAAACCCATATATAAATTAATAAATGTTCCACAAAAAGACTTAGAGGCTATAAGATTAAATAATGACACTGATTTAAAGATAGAAGAAATTAGACAAAGGTTAGAAAAACTAGGAATGGATAGACCCTCTATCAATACTATAGAAATCAATAAATTAAAAGCTTGTCCAAAGCTTAGAAATTATTACCCAAGACCATCCCTAGCTGATGTCCAATATGAGGAAAGAGGAGACTTAGTTCAAAATTCCTTTTCAGGAAACGAAATTTCCGAATGGAATTTAGATGGTATGAGTGAACAAGTCATATTAGATCTAACCTGCCAAATGACAATGGCAGCAACAGCACATAGAACCAAGGGCTGTTCAGACAAGTCAGCCGCATTAGCCATCATACAAGGATTTACTGGCCAACTAAAGGGTTGGTGGGATAATCTTTGTATAGAAAATGATAGGTTAACCATACTAAATAGTGTCAAGAATGAAACTAATCAAGAAGATGCTGTCTCAACCCTTATCTATACAATTATTCAAAATTTTATAGGGGATCCCAACGTATTTAAAAACAGAGCTGCAAACCAACTAACTAACCTATACTGTCCAACCATGTCAGATTATAGATGGTATAAAGATACCTTCCTATCAAAAGTAACATTAAAAGAAGATGGCTTTGCCAACTTTTGGAAAGAAAAATTTATAGAAGGGTTACCAAAATTATTCTCAGAAAAGGTCAGAATGAACTTAGAAAGACATTATGGCCAACCCATAGCATATGAATCCTTAACCTATGGTCAATTACACAATATTATAGTAGAAACTGGCCTACAAGTATGTACCGACTTGAAATTACAAAATAAAATAAGGAAAGAAAGTGCCTCGAGCAAAAGAGAGTTAGGGACTTTTTGTCATCAATATGGGGTAGAACCAATGAGGGCCCCTAGTGCCCGCCATAAGAAAAAACAAAAACAAGAAAGGTCTTACGACAGGCCTTATAAGAAATATAGGAGGACAGCCTATAAAAGAAAAAGAGTTAGCAATAAAAATCAAAATCCCATTATAGAAAATAAGCAAAGGTTTAATAAAAAACAAAGGCATAAGAATATAAAAAGAGAAGTTAAATGCTGGAAATGTGGGAGAGTAGGACATTATGCAAACAAGTGCAGGGTTATGCAAAAAATTAATCAAATAGAAGATGAAACCCTAAAAAAGAATTTACTAAATATCTTAATAAATTCAGACCATGAGGAATCCTCTAGTGAAGGACTAGAAGAATCTGAAGACAATTTAGCATTAGAACAAATAGAAACCTTAAGTACATCCTCATCTTCCTCTGAAGAAGAAGAAGATGGTTACTGCCTTGGGGCAGGAATATGTAGTTGCAATGATTGTAAAACCATTAGCACATTAACCAAAGATCAAACCTCTGTACTTATTAATATTATAGATAAATTAGAAGAATCCTCATTAAAAGATGAATTTATAAGACAACTGAATGATTTAATTATAAAAGATGAGAACTCTAGAACAGAGATTAGTAATATAAGTATGAAGGAAATAATGAATAGGTTTAAACCTACAAATCAACAAGTCACTGTAAAAGGCTTACAAGAGGAAATCAAAATACTAAAACAAGAGATACAACAGTTAAAAACTAGTGACATAGCCCTAGAGTATAGGATGCTGGAATTAGAAGGAAAAGAATTAGTCAAAAAACAAAAAGGAAAAGAAAAAGTAGTTTATCAAGAAATTGAAACAGATGAAGAAGACAAGGAGGACCCCTATATCAATATATTAAACCTAATAACTACCCACAAATGGCATACAGAGATAACCTTAGTTATCAAAGAAGAAATATTTAAGATAACGGCATTAATAGACTCAGGAGCTGGTGTAAATTGTATCCAAGAAGGATTAATACCAACACAATACTATGAAAAAACTTTAGAAGGAGTAACTAGTGCAAATGGATCCAAAATGAATATTCAATACAAGTTGTCAAATGCAAGGGTGTGTAAAGGTCAAATCTGTTATAGCACCTCATTTGTATTAGTCAAAAATATTAACACGCCAATGATATTAGGAACACCATTTCTCACGTTATTATATCCTTTTCAAGTAACAGAGAGGGGGCTAGTAACAAAGGCATTAAATAAAGAAATTTGCTTTGGATTTATAAAACCTCCAAGGACGAGAGAATTAAATATATTAAAAGAATCCTTAATTTCAAAAATCAATATTATAGAAAGAAAAAAGAAACATATTAATATGTTGAATAGAGAAATAAAATTTAAAAGAGTAGAGGATCAATTAAAATCCAGTAATATACAAAGGGTTATTAAGGAATTAGAAAGTAAAATAATAAAAGAAATTTGCGAAATAAACCCTACAGCTTTTTGGCATAGGAAGAAATATGAGATTTCTTTACCGTACATAAAAGATTTTAATGAAAGAAATATTCCTACAAAAGCTAGGCCAATACAAATGAATAAAGAATATTTGGAGTATTGTAAGAAGGAAATTCAAGAATACTTAGAGAAAGAATTGATCAGGCCTCAAAAGTCCCCGTGGAGTTGCACGGGATTTTATGTAATGAAAGCCTCTGAAATAGAAAGAGGAGCTCCAAGGTTAGTTATAAACTATAAACCTTTAAATAAAGCCTTAGAATAGATTAGATACCCATTACCAAATAAGGAAAAAATGTTCTTATTATTATTATATAATTTTCAATAATTAAAGAAATAATTTTAACATAGAACAATATTAATATTTTGTTTATTTTATCTAGAAAACTACACATTTTTATATCGTTTTAGTTTATGTTTGAGGAAACTAACAGAAAGGTTATATAAAAACTAGAAAGTTAGTTACTACCTGAAAGCTGGTTAAACAAATTTATTGTATTATAACTATTTAATAAAATTATACGTTGAAGTAATTAACAAATATAAAATGATATATATTAACATGTTTATATAATATTTATTTGTAAATATTGATTTATTTTATTGATAAAAATATATTTTGGGTATTTATAGTTAAATTTTTAATTAATTTAAAACTTTGTTAATTTATATTTATAAATAACTTATTTAAACTTATCTTATATTATATTATAAATCTTTGTGAGAATTTATACAAATATCTTAAAACTAATTCATAAGATATTTTTAACTTATTTTTATAAACTCTTCCATATAACTTATATTAATACATCATGAGGAGCTTATAAAAAAAACCAATCATTGAATTCTGTCATGATCAAATATATAGAATGTGTGTATTTTCTTTTATTTATTTTGTTTCTTTCTTCAAATTAAATATTTTACTTTTTTATTTTTTCACTCAGATTAATATAAATATTACCTTCTACACAAAATAAGTTATAATTATTCATTGTTAGTAATTTGTTATTTTATATGTTTTATTCTTTTTCACTAATTTTTTAATTTAATCAAATAAGTTTATATTTTTATATCTTACTGGTCAATTCTTTTATTTGTTATTAGTAATTTTTTATATTTGTTTACAATAGTGTGCATCGGTAGAATTTTTATAATTATTTAATATTTTTATATGTATGAATGATGAATTTTTAAACTTACATCATAATTTTAAGATATATATATATATTTTTTTAACACCTTAATTTAATTCCAATCATGTTATGATTATTAAATATTTCAGTTTTTTAAATTATTGATAGATGTATGGTAATTTTTTATGTGTGTTACATAACTTTTTAAAATTTATGATACTTAAGAAAAAAATAAAAATATAAAAATAGTGACAGGTGGTTTTTATTTTTAATAAATTTATGATATAAATAATGTTAATATATTATTTATTTAGTTAGTTTTAAATTTTAAATTTATTTTAAATTATGATTTTATTTTTATAATTTTTAAAATGATATAATATTTTACAATTGTTTATGTAACATTGTATCTAAACATTTTAAAATTACGTAAATATTTATCATCATGTATATCAAAACATACTAACTTATTAAATTTTAAGCTCTTATCATATAAATTATTGTATAATAAAGACTTATTGAATAAGATACTAAAAGCTATTTTTCCAAACGGATTCTATAGATATTTAGTAAAATTACATGTTAAAGTAACTAATAAATATAAAATGACAGAAATAGACATGTTTATATAATATTTATTTGTAAATGTTAGTTTATTTTATTGATAAAAATATATTTTGAATATTTATAGCTTTATTTTTTAATTAATTTCAAATTCTTTTAATTTATATTTATAGATAATTTATTTTAAGTACATTTTTTAGTTTTTATTTTAAAATATTTTCAATCAAATTTAAAATAAAATAAAAATAACATACATTTAAGTAAATGTCATCTTTTTATTATGTTAATTAGTATAATAGTTAAAATATGTTGAAATATAATATTTAAAATAATAGAATAAATAATATAAATAAACTTGTTTATAAATATTAATTTATTTTACTGATAAAAATATAGTTTAGGTATTTATAATATTTAATTTTTATTAATTTCAAACTTTTTTATTTATATTTATAGATAAATTATTTTAAGTGTATTTTTTAGTTTCAATCTTGTAGTGTATCTTAAAATACTTTTAATCAAATTTAAAATAAAATAAAAATAAAAATAAATATCATATTTTTATTATGTTAATTAATATAATGGTTAAAACTCCTTGTAGTATAACATTAAAAATGATAGAATACATAATATAAACAATGTAATGGTTAAAATAAATTATGTAATATAAAAATATTCAAAAATAGTAAAAAAAATAAAATAAATATATCACCTATAATTATTAATATCTTGAAGTATAATACTTAATTAATAAAATAAATATTATAAATATTACAATGATTAAAATAAGCACACTAATATAAAATATATATAAAATATAATAACAAAAACAAAATAAAATAAATTTATTATCTATTATTATCAATATTTTGAAGTATAATACTAAAAGAATAAAATAAATATTATAATAATTAAATTAAACAATATAATGAAAGCATACCTTATTTTAAAATAAAATTGAGTCTTGTTTAAAATAAAGTCAGACCTTATGTAAAAAAATAAAAATGAAATTTAATAAATATTTTAAGGACAAAAGAATAATAAATATTAAAAAATAGAAATTATAAGCTGTGGTTTTAAAAACAATTACTTGAGGTAATATTTAAATGACAAGCTACTAAAACAAATATTTATCAAATACTATTAATAAAATCAAACAAAATAAAAACTAATAAAAAAATGTTAAAAATCAGCTAGAATGACTTCGCAAATAGCTTTCATTTTATGATTAAATATAAAAAATAAAGTCAACATATTCAACTCAAGATTCATTAACTAAAATTCAATTAAAAAATATTTTTTCTTTAAATCTTAATCTTACATATTATAAATATAAGTCCTTCAAAAAAATTTAAAATTTACTTCATTTCTCTGTAGTTTTAAAATTATTTCATGTTTCAAATTCATAATACTTTCCCACCACAAATATTTGAATAAAAATGTAATTTTGAAGAATATATATATATAATGGAAAGACTAAATTTTCATAATTTTAAAAAATTAATTGGTTCATAAAATCTTAAAAATTAAATTAGAGAAAACAGCCGATGCACTAATTATGTAAAATCACAATTCATTAACATGTGATTATATAATATTATAAAACTATTTTATATTATGGTATATAATCATTAAACTCACTAAATTATAAATTAATAAATAAAAATTGTAATTAAACCATAAAAGTATGTGAATTTAACAATGAACCTGCATCTTTGGTTGGATATTACTGAATATTAAACGTGTGTCAATAGTGAAACAATTCATACTTCAACGTTTTTTTAATAAATTTAACTAAAAATATCTGAATAATGTACACTGAACCAAAAGCATACTATTTTTTTTATATTTTTCATTTTAAGTAATTTTTTTCAAAATACTATTAAACATTAAATATAAACATCTTTAATGAAACTCAATTATTTGGTAAACGCAAGCTATTTATACTAAGTTGTAAATGTGATTGGGATTGTGATGTGGGGTACATAAGCCGTTAATGTTGGCAATGACTATGGTGTTCTGAAAGATAAAAAAGAGTAGCGTGTAGTGTAGGATAAGGTATGAGGAATGCTTCGCGGTTCATGATTTCGAGCATAAAGGTCAATAGAAAATTACATGTGAATCACCAAGTACTTAATGCTTAACTAAGTTGCTTTCTAAAATTAATACAATAGTAAATTATTTTTTGAAATTATACATAATTAATTTAATAGTTGATAAAATTAATCTTTTAAATAAATAAAATATTAATTAACTTTTAAAATTATAAATTATCCTTCAATTTAGTCTTTAAGTTGTAATATTCAAATAATTTGATTTTTAAAATTAAAATAAAATTAGTTCTGTTTTTTTCTTTATAATTTTAAAATTTTATAAATTTTATCATAAATTTTCACAAATTTTAACTTTAAATTTATATAATTTCATGAATATATTCTATATATTTTATCTTTCAAATGCTATCAAGCCTCAAGAAAATGGTAAAAAAATATTAAGATCAAGGTTTAAATTTTTAACTTATTTTTTTTCCACAACAACTACATACTAAGTCATTTTGAATTGTTTAGTTTATATATAAAAGTATATTATACAATTAATTCATTTGTTAATTAAATTCTTTATTTTTTAAATATATGTTTATATTTATTATATAAAACATATTAACATTAAGATGATAAATTTATTTTAAAATGTTTTTATTTTAATTATATAAATTTTTAAATTATATATATTTATTAAATCATATAAAATTATTTATTAGTTAAACTATTTAATGTCATATAAATTTAATTATTAAATATTTTTATTTTTGAATAATTACTTTGCAAATAAAAGAGTGAAAGATGTATCAATAATTTATAAATAATTAATAATTTTATATAGTTAAATAAATAAATTTGTATAAATAAATAAAAAATATTTAATAAATAATAACTTTGGTAGTTGTAAAAATTTAAAAGGATGAGACAAATTTTACAAAATTATATAAATTTAAAATAAAAATATGCGAAAATTTTGAGAAACAAAATATGCAAAAAGAAAAAATGAGGGACAAAATTTATGAAATTTAAAAATTAGGAGGTAATAATTGTAATTAAATATTTTTTGTTAATTTTATAGACTAATTTAACCAATTATTATAATTCAATGACTAAATTGGATCTTTTACATGTCAATTTCACTGTATATTATAATTTCATGAATTAGATTTTAGATTAATTGATAATGTACAATTTTGATGACTATTTTGTCATATTATTAATTTTATGAACTAATCTAATAAATTATTACAATTTCAAAAACTAAATTGGTGATTTATTTTTATATTATTTTTATAATTTTTTACAGTAAAAGAGAAAAAAAAATATTATTCTATCCTTAAAGTAAAATTTTTCCTTCCTAATAAAGTCTATTTCACACACATTGTTAAAAAATAAATCTCTTACAACATGTTTAAGGAATTTATGGTTTAAAAAATAAATGTTGGTGAACTTAAATAAGTTCTAAAAATAATTATGGTTTAAAACTAGTTTTGGTTCAAAAGCTAATTTATGGATTTAAAATTTTTATGATAAATTTAAAATATAATTTATATATTTGAAGTTATTTATTTATTACAAATTTTAAGTATAATATAATCTACATATTTAATATATAATTTTAATTATAATATAATTTATATAATTAAAATTTTTATTTATTATAAAATTTTAATTACAATATAACTTATATTTTAAAACATATTTATGTAATATAAACTTTAATTATACAAAACAAATATTATTTATTCTATAATAGCAATTATTATCATTATATAACAAAATATAGTTGATATTTATTTTGACACCAACGTAAGGGGTGATGTTTTGTAACTTGCATAGCTGTATTGGAATGTGAATTTGGACCACCATTATCGACATTCCATTGACACTATTACTACTACCACTACTTTCATCAACATCAACATCAACATCACCACCATACTAACATTATTATCACTATCATTAACACTAATATAGACGATTTGTCATTACCACCACCACCATTGTCTTTCCATTGACACCATGACCATTACACACGTTCACCATTATGGCTCTATTTTTATCACCAACTCATTCAAAAATTGAAGGAGTTGTATTTGTTGTAACTATTTGGGTTAGGTCAAATTGACCCATTAATTTTTAAATTATTTTTTATATAAATTAAAAAAAAAGTGTAGACCAAAATAAACTCAATGCATTTCAAGCTAACAAATTTTTTTATCCAATCCAACCCACCAAGTCCATTGGGTTAGACCAAATTAACTTGATTTTTTTTAGGTTGCATTTTTTAAAGCATAGACTAACTTGACTTGTCTTGTTGAGCCATTGCACGGACTCGTGGGCTGGACATATTTATCAACTTTAGCTACCACCATTGTTATTGATATGCAAATGCACTCTTAAACTAATTTTAACATGATAAAGAATTTTCACAGTGAATTTATTTTCAAACTAAAAATTAAATTAAAACAAAAAAATAAATAAAACAAAAAATAGTTTTGATTTTTTAACTTTTAAAACTTATAACTAAAAATCACACAAATGGACCTTTAATTAATCGCTAGTATAATACACTTTTTTAAATGTCGCTTAAGTAGGTTAGAGAAAAAAAAATACTAAAAATTAAAAAACTAGCTAATAGCGAAAGTTGTTAAACTAACTTGTTGAATTATGAGTGATAACATTATTGCCAAAGTAACTAATAAAAATAAATGACAAAAATAAACATGGTTATATGGCATTTTATATAAATTTTATTTTATTGATAAAATTATATTTTAAGACAATTATAGTTTTGTGTTTTAATTAATTTTAAACTCTTGTTATTTTTTATTTATAGATAAATTATTTTCATTACATTTTTTAATTTCAATTATTATATTTTATATTGTATATTTTACTATTAATTTTAGAATTTAGTAGTCATACAGAATCAATCATTCAATTACATGTTATCATTAGTATGATTTTTAAAATATATATTATATAAGGTAACAAATTTATCATAAATAATAATTATGATTGAATGACAATGTAAAGTATGACTTATTTTCCTTTAAATTTATGTTATACTTTCAAATATTTTCAATCAAATTTAAAATAAAATAAAAGTAACATACACTTATATAGATGTCATACTTTCATTATATTAATTAGCGTAACGGTTAAAATTAATGTTTTAAAGTATAGTATTAAAAATAATATAATACATGATATAATGATTCAAATAAATAGTATAATATAAAAATAACAAAAATAAAATATACTTATAATTTACCGATATTAATATATTTGAATTATAATATTGAAACAATAAAACAAATAGTGTAAATAATATAATAGTTACAATAACTAGTATAATATAAAAAACATAAAAAAAATAAAACTTATTAGTTATCACTATCAATATTTTATGTAATAAAAGAGTAAAAATAAGAAAATCTTACCTAATATACAAAGAGGTCAAAAAGAAATTTAATAAATATTTTAAAGATAAAAGGAAAATAAAATACAAAAAAGTTAAAGTTAATATTTAAAAAAAACACTACCTAAAATAATGTCTAGAAAAATGTTACAAGTTACTGTAATAATTTATTTACCAAACACCGTTAATAATTAGGGTTGGATAATGTTGAGATATTCAACCCTCCAACTTACATAACCTAACCTGCATAACTCGTCAATCCAACAGGCTTAAAAAGCGGGTTGAGCTGAGTTTAACTTGGTTGATTTTTTATGTAAAATTTTGTATAGTTTAAATATTATTTTATTGAATATTATATTTTATAAAATATTATACTTTTCATGTTACTAATTGTTTTACTCTACATTTATTCAACTCATGATAAACAAAATTTTTTTAAAAAATCATGCCAAGACAATTTAGCAAAATAATATTATTGTGATTGTGACTTATGTTTAGATTATTTTTATTTATTTATTTGGTATGTCAATTTATGATCATTTATCTTCTTTTTTTTTAATTCTTAAAAATGATTTTGGTAGGTCAATCCAATCCAACACGCAATCCATACGATTTTTGGTTGAGATTTTCAACCCAATTTTATTGAGTCCAACTCAACCCAACCTATTTTTTGGCAAGATTAAAATTGGTTGAGTTTGATTGAATTGAGTTGACTCATTTGACGTCTCTATTAAAAAGGATGAACAATTTTTTAACTAGTAAAAAATAAAAAAAAATAATTGAATTTTTTAATCTTCTTTTCTTGGTACACAAGGGTGTAAATAGTGAATTAATTATTGCAATTTGCTTGATTTCATCTTTTCTATATGAGTAAATTACACATCGATATATAAATATTACACTGCTCTTCTCTCGTATGTTTAAAATTACACTCCTTCTAATAGTTGTAACTATATGACATTTTTTTTTCATATTTTAAATTATTTATTAAAGTTCCGTTGATTTTTATTAATTTTTTTATTACCTAAACATCTCTTACCCCACCACCCCCAACAAAGATGTAAATATTACATGCTTTCTTCTTGTATTCAAATCCTTAACAAATACAAATATATTAACTTGATAATATAATATATTTTTTAAATTTTATTTTAAATATTTTTTCAATTGTACATATTTTGTTATACATATGCATAACAATTTATCTCTTAATTTATTTATTTAATTATTATTTAAAAAGTTATTATGAATTATGTTAAATTTATTTATATATTTAATTTTTATTTTAATTATTATTATTTTTACAAAACATATTTTAAAATAATAAAATTAAAAATATATAAGTAAAATTAAATTAAACACAAGTATTAGAATATATTTTAATTTATGTTATTAATATAATATTTTTAAAAATATTTAAATAAATTGACATTTTCTTGTGTAGTATTAAATATTATATTTATTAAATTTAATATATAGTTAATTTCAAGAATATTATTAAATATAATGTTTATGAATTAATTTAAGTTTAATTATATATTTTATAAAAAAATCCAGAATAATAACTTGTTAAATTAAAAATATTTTTCTAAGGTTAAATAAATAAAATTATATATGTTTTGTTATATAATCCAACACAAAACTTACTACAGTGGGTCCCCTATTTATTCCTCAGTTTTAGGCACTTTATATTGCAAGACCAGTGAGATTCCAAACTAAAATAAAATACTTGACTTTTAGACATGGATTCATACATACAACATGAGTAAGAAAATCCAATGGTTTATATAATCAAAACTGAAACACCTAGCTCTACATTCAGTGCCCTCTCGAGAGAAGGAGAATTCGGACAAGCTAGCTGGTTTGTACCCGTGAAACAAGCCAAGAATTCCTGGTCTCGAATTTCTCATATATCTCAAAATAATGCATGTCAATTATATTTCCCCTTCTCTGTATACTGTGGTTTGTGCTCTTTCACATTAGTATTATGGAACAGAACAGAGTATTATTATACATGCAGAATAGTTTCTCAGACGGGGAGATCGAGCAACCTAGGTGATGACACGTCAAATAATAATAAATAATTGTTATGGAACAGAATGGAGTATTATCATACATGCAGAATTGTTCCTCAGACGGGTACATCGAGCAGCCTTGGTGATGACACGTCAAATAATAATAAATTATTGTTATGGAACAGAACGGAGTATTATTATACATGCAGCCTTGGTGATGACACGTCAAATAATAATAAATTATTAACTCCACCAGAGCCAAATTTATAAGAAAATTGTTAAAATGTACCAAATTGACTTTTTTATACAAGGGCTTGCCAAATGAGAAGCAAGTTTTTTTTCCAAATCCGAGCATGATGATTTGAGATGGAGAGGTGCTCCTCACCTTACCACTTCGATATAAGAATCTTTATCTTCTAATGAATTAAAAATAGTCAATATACTTTTGAGGCTATTCCCCCAATCTAATCTAAATCATCATGCCAAAACGGAACACCTCCCCCATCTCAAATCCTACTTTTTATGACAAGAATCAAACCAATCGTGAAAATATTTAATTAATTCATATTGGAATTCACTAATAAATTTAATTCATAGTATTTGAAAATATATAAAGTATAAAATGTTTGACGCAAGAAAAGTTCCAAACCTATATATTGAGATTATTATCCTTTTATCTTAATGCGTCGCACAAGGGATAGAAGATAAGGAGTGTAACAGTAACACAATCAACTCGATCACCTTCACTTCACATCTCTCTCCCATTCCCTTCTTAAAAAGTCAAATCATTGACCCATTCCCTAATCTCTTTTCTTTCCCAATATTAATGTATGAAATGATGGGCCAAAAGAGAAAAAAAACTTTGTGCTTGAAAAGAAAGGCAAATCTTTCTTTTAACGTTACTACATATATTATTTTTTGTTTTGTAGATGAGTATCAATCGGTCTTTCAAGATTGTCGCTGTTACAAAGCTTCTAAAGGGAGAGTTTTTACGGGAACCAAGTAGGTAAGGCAAGGAGGATAAATATTTAGTAAAGATGAGTTAGCACTTCGGTTGGAGAATAATATGAGAATATATATATATACACATTCGTGAGATAAGTGGTAGAGTGAGTGATGTGTGTCATATTTTTTTAGAGAATAGAATTTTGGATTCACATGTGACAAAGAAATAATAAGGTTATATTATATATATTGAGGAAAATCATTTTGGGTAGGATAAGATTATTTGTCATCATCGATATCTCGATATAAGAATGTCATTCGATAAGGTGAGCATTATAATATTTTTTTAATTTTGTTATTAATTTTAACTACTATTTAAATTAATAGTTAAATTTTAGTTAATTAATTATTAATTAACTAGAATATTATTATTTTTTAGTTAAATTTAAGTTATATTCATTTATCCTTTTTATTACTACAAATTAGCTAGAAAATAACTATAAAATTTAAAAATTTACTACAAATTAACTAAGATGATTTTCTTAGTTAATTTGCTACTTATTTCATTTTATCATTAATATTATAGTAATTTTGTAACTAATTATTTTTACTAGAAATTAGTTACAAATAACTATTGATTTTTAAATTAATCACAAAATTATTTAATAGAAAATTTTAAATTTTCTAGTAGTGGAAGTAATCTCCATAACCCTTTTAATAATATTTTATTATAAGATTAAATATGTTTTTGTTCCCTCAAAATTAGGTTATTTATGTTTCTCATCCCTAAATTCAAAATTATTATTTTTAGTTATCATATTTAAAAATAGCTAGTTTTAGTCTCCACCTTACATAAAAACAAAGTACAAATAACATTATTAATCCTAGATTTTCTCCTCAAATGTTTTTTATTTTTTTATTATACATATAATAAATGATAAATAAATGATAATTTATATTTTACTCGTCACATAAGACAGGAAACTAAAACTAGTTATTTTTAAAAATACAAAAATTAAAAAATTAATTTTAAATTTAAATGCTAAAAAACAAAATTAGATCAAATTTAATACATTCAACATATTTCAACTTTTATTATAAAATATTATTAATATATTTATATTTTTAATAATGTTTAATAAATATAAGATTTTATTAATAACATTTTTTACCACATTACTAAAATGAATAAATAATATTTTTTAAATATCTTATACGGTGTAGCCTACTTTAAATCCCCTAAACAAAACAGAAAGTCCACTATCTAATCAAATCCACCGCTTTAACGTGGCCTAATTTAAGAACAGAAGTTAAGAGGGAGGCAAACCATGAGAATTGTCATTATATATACACCTTCTTAGTCTGGACTAAACACAGACAACTTTGAGTGATAACAAAAAAGAAAGCCAAGCATGAAGTTAGACACTATGTTTGCCTTTACCTTAGTTTATGTCCTTGTGACCACATCGGAGTTCCCTAGTGTTGCTGGGGATGATGTTGGCAGCGTGATCAGTGGTTCTCTATTTGAGCAATTGCTGAAACACCGAAACGATCAGGCTTGTGAGGGGAAGGGGTTCTTCTCCTACAATGCTTTTCTCACCGCAGCTAGATCCTTTGCTGGGTTTGGCACCACGGGTGATTTTAACACTCGTAAGAGGGAGATTGCAGCTTTCTTAGCCCAAACCTCTCACGAGACCACAGGTTATATAAATCTCTTTCTATGTATACGCCGTCTTTCTATAATCTTTTTTTTTTTTTATATAAGAATAAAATATAAAATGAAATAAAATTCACTCGTTAAAATCATCTTATACCACTTAGTTTCTCAAAAAAATAAATGAGACAAATTTTATACAAAATTGATGTACATAATTTTAGGAAAGTGAAGTTAAAATATCTCTTTATCAAAAGTTAAAAACTAATATCTTAAGGAACTCCCATTTTCTAGCAGATATTTTTCTTATATACGTAAACCTGAAGATTGAACATATAAATATAAATATTAGTGAATCATATCGTATTATTCAAGTACATCATTTGATGTTAATTTATGCATCTTCTTATATTATATTCTTCTTCTATTTTTTAAAAGAATGTATCTAAATATACTCATAAATTTTCTCCTATAAACAAAATGAGAAAAGAACCTTACAACTATCAGAGGTTTAATTTAATGTATGAATGTTATAAAAAAAAAATTATACCATGCATGTTCCATTTCTACAAATAAAAAAAAATCTCGCAATTAATAAACACGATTACCTGAGGAACACTTAATATTTATTATGAGTTTTAAAATAATTATAATTACATTTACGAAGGATATTTTTGTTTAAATAAATTGGTAAAGATATAACTATTTCTACATTTTTAGCTATTAAAAATTATGATAACGTTTTTTATTCAAAGGAGGAATGAAAGCCCAATTATAATACACTATAAATTAAATTAATGGTGAATACAATTTTATATTTACAATTTAAAACATTTAATAAAATATATTTAACACTTAGATGTGATGTCACGTTAAAAAAATCGTATTGAGATTATTAATTATTACGAGCACATTGGGTTGAAAAACAAAAGAATATGTCTTATAAGAGCGTTTAATATGTTATAAAAAATATGAAATATGTGAAAAAGGAAAATGAGTATGCAGTTTAGGAAATATGTAAAATGATTTGCAGGAAATGTTGGAAAAAGATTTAGAACAATTCATCTGTGTATGAATGAGAGGAACTTAATTAAATAAGTGGGGGTTATTTAATTAATTGTAATTGTCTTGAATTTGTGATGTGTGACTGTGTTGATGTGACGTGTGATATAGGAGGAGCGGCAAGTTCACCTGATGGGCCATACGCTTGGGGTTATTGCTTTGTGACGGAAAGAGATAAATCCAACAATTATTGTGATCCCAGTGCACCGTGTCCCTCGGGCAAATCATATTATGGTCGAGGACCCATTCAGCTCACCCAGTAAGTACATGCACACCTTCTAATTTTAATTTTTTTTTTTATCTCTCTTGTTGTTGACTTGTGATTATGGCTTTGACAAATAGCAATTACAATTATAATCAAGCTGGTAGAGCCATAGGAGCTGATTTGATAAACAATCCAGACTTGGTAGCCAAAGATGCAGTCATATCATTCAAGACAGCTATATGGTTCTGGATGACACCACAGGGTAACAAACCCTCCTGCCACGACGTCATCACTAACAGGTGGACCCCATCTTCTGCTGACGCCGCAGCTAATAGAGTCCCAGGTTATGGTCTCATCACCAACATCATCAATGGTGGGATTGAATGTGGCCATGGTCCAACTCCAGCCTCTGGTGATAGGATCGGCTTCTATAAAAGGTACTGTGACATTTTCGGGCTACCATATGGTCCCAACTTGAATTGCAGAGACCAAAGGCCATTTAGTGGATAACTTCCACTCCTTGCTTCTAATTGCCACAACTTAACTAGTAATAAGAATAAGAATGTGGCCTTCTAGCCCTCCTTGTAACAAAAAACAAAATAAAACAGAATAAGAATGTTGCCTATGAGTGATTTTCCTATGTAACCTCCTGCGTAAGAGTATTGCAAAAAAAAAAATACAAAATAAGATAAAAATAGAATTATAACCTAAAAAGGTTATAACTAAAGATAACGAAAGTTAAAGCTAAAGATAAAATTAAATATAATATATGTTCATGAATGTATGATATGTTTTGTTACTTCATTCTCGACTCCGTGATCTATCACACAACTTTGGTACTGTAATGGGAGATAAGAGATAACGTAATGAATGGTTTAAATTTTGGATCGAGAAAAAGTTACACGGAATAGAAACATCAATGAATCAATCTCCATGTATCTCAGTCTTTCCTTCCTTAAAAAGTTAAGTCATTGACCCATTCCTTAATTTCTCTCTTTCCTTTCGCCTTGTGTGTGAAATGATGACCAAAATAAAAACACTTCCATCCACCGCTAGATATTTTTCAATCATGAAAGAGAGCATTGTCACTATATAACATAAATACTGAGTCAAAGTCATAAAACAAATTAAACCAAATATGAAGTTAAGACACTATATTTACCTTTACCTTTAGTTTATATCGTGCTGGTAACCTCATCAGAGTTCCCTAGTGTTATCGGGGACGATGTTAGCAGCGTGATTGACGCTTCTCTGTTTAACCAATTGCTGAAACACCGAAACGATCCAGTTTGTGAAGGCAAGGGGTTCTACACCTACAATGCTTTTGTCACCGCAGTAAGAACCTTTGGTGGGTTTGGCACCACGGGTGATTTTAACACTCGTAAGAGGGAGCTTGCTGCTTTCCTAGTTTTTCTTTCTAAAGAGAAATTAAACAAAATGTCTAGTGATATATGGTTAATTACTTGAGGAATTTTTACTATTTATTATAGTTTTTACATAATTATAATTACATTTAGAAATTATATTTTTTGTTAAAATGCATGAACTCGTAAAGGTATATCTATTTTTAAATTTTTAGTGACTATACATTATAATACACTTCAAATTAAAAATAGTAAATACAAATTTATATGTTAACTTTAAAATAAAAAAGAGTTTGTTCTACTTTTATAATTTTACCGTTTTCTATTTTTAATCGGTACTAATATATTCAAACGCGATTCATCCAAACAAAAACGAATTATAATATTAGATAAAAATTATTACCAATATTAAGTTTATTTTTTCAATCTATATTTATGAGTATGTTTTAGGAAGATAAAAAAAAAAAGTTGTTCTTCAATAAATGGTTACTATATTAAAAATATGAAAAAAAATATAATTTAAATAACCAGGGGATTATTAATTGTCCTGAAATGGTGATTGGTGACGTGTCACGTTGTCCTCCAGGAAAATCATATTATGGCCGAGGACCCCTTCAGCTCACCCAGTAAGTACACAACTAACTATTCACATCAAAAATTACAAACCTGTGATCCTATTTTGAGTGGTAGTGAGACTGTGTTTTTTATTTTTAAAATAAAATATGTTAGATTAAAATAGAGTTAAATCAAATTTTAATCTATTTTTTAAAATTAATTTGATTTTAAAAATAAAAATAGTTTAGCTTCATTTTTAGTTGTAAAAACAAATCATTAACTACTTCTCTTTTCTCAAATAAACAAAAAAGAAATTTATAACAATTATTATTATCATCAGGTTATTAAATTGCTAAAATTGGTTTAGTTACAAAAATTTTGAATAGTATGTAAAAAGTCTCATATTAAAAAAATATCATAATTGTCAACTCGACCCTAATTTTTTTAAATATGGACTGATTCCTATAATTGATTTGAATTTTTAAATTACAAACTTAATGATATCGATTTAAATATTAGATTTGTACACGTGAAAAAATTATATCATTTTAGTATTTTTAAATTTTATATATTGTCTAATTTTATATTATGTTATTTTATATTTCTAACTTTTAAAATTATTTGTTAACTCTTTTTTATTATAATTTTTATTTTCTATATTATTTATTTTTATTATTTTAATATTTAATCTGGTGACTCAACCTAATTTAGATTTAATTCAAATATGGTTGAATTAGTTCAATCTATGTTATAATTTATTTATTTTAAAAATAATTCTACCCTAACCAGTTTAGATTTAAGTTTTTTCTAAACCCAAATCAATTATTTTAAAAATAATTCTACCCTTACCAGTTTAGATTTAAGTTTTTTCTAAACATATTTGGAGGATAACATCCTCTCCAGATATTTTAAGACTAAATGAAATCTCAACTTTTGATTATTTTTATTATCTAATATTAAAAAAATTAAATAAATGATGGAGATTAAAAATTCATCACTTTTCACTTTTTTCCAATTGGAGAATATCTCTCCCCCACCAATCGGACCCGTGTTCAACTGTACTTACTTAAGTATAACTCTGACGATAGTAATTTGCCAAGGAATCAATAATTATACACGGATTCCAACTTGAATATTTTGTATTAATATTTTGTACACCACCACACATTCATAATTGAGTGAATAATTAACATTTACGCATCATACAATAAGAATTGAATTTTTACAATTTGATTGTCTTGATATATAATCATAGGAACCCAACTACCACAATAACATGAATTAAACAAGCTTCGGATAAACAGACAAAAGTTTTTATGTATTAATAGTCCACGTAATTAAAAAATTTACAGGTTTATTTCAATCTAATAAATATATTTTCTAAGACCCTTTTCGCTTGAATCTTATTTGCGATATTGTCCGGTGTACAGGGACAAGTAACATAGAGGTTAACTTTAACCATCCTAATTCAATGTTGGATTATTTAATGAAACAATCATTTTTGTCCTCTTTTTATTTTCCTTTCGTATGATAGGGTAAAATCCAATCTAAAGCCATTCAAACGATATGGGTCTTTAATTATGTTGATCTTATACGCCCTAGCAATTATCACTATTGTAAAAATTATTATTTATTATCGGTCATGATTATCAATCATCATATTATTATAATTATTATAGCTTTCATAATTATAGTTGTGATAATTTAAAGGGAGTTAGGTTTAAAAAATACTCCAAATAAAATTAGATTAATTTAATCTGATTCAATTTAAAAAATATAATTTAAAATTAATTAAGTTCATTTGTCTCAATATCTTTTTAAATATAGTCATTTTTAAACAAAACAAAAAAATCCAAATTGGTTAGATATAGTAAATACTAGTCCATATAAAAATTGAATTGAGTTTAATAATTCATTTTGTCACCTTTAACGCTCGTTGCCATCACTACCAATCAAAGACATTGTTGCTATAATTTTCATTACAACCATCAATCATCATTATTAGCTAGTACCATTTTATTGTCACCTTAATTACTCCACCATCAAACTACCATTATCGCTACAATAACAATTTGACCCGACTAGAGCTGGACAAATTTGGCTCAACCCATTAGACTTGTATGGTTAGACTATACTTTAAAAAACTGATCTAAAATGAGTCGTCTTATCTTGGTTTGATAATTTAAAAAAAAATTATTTATAAATTTAAGTATTTTTAAGAAAAAAAAATAGGTACAAACTGGTATAGTATAACAGGCTACAAAATACTAATCCATATAAAATTCGGGTTATGTAATTTTCCCTCATTGACTTAATGGATTGAGCTGACCCATTTATCAATTTTAATTGTGACGATTATTATTACTACATATCACTCCTTCCATTGCAACTATCACTAAACAAGTTTAAATTAAGAAGCAAATAGTAATTTGTGCAGTTTAGAATAAAGATTTAATATTAACTTTTCAAAATTGAAAACCCGTAAACATGAAACTAAGAATGATAAAACTAAAAGTTGGTTTTAATTAAAAAAAATTAACTTAAAACTCACACTAAACAAAACCTTTCGTAACACTTCTTTGGATGAAAAACGAAAAAAAAAATAGAATAAAATGGTGTATTATTTAAATGAACAGAAAAAAAAAACTTCGTTTGTTTTGTTGAAGTTAAAGGAAAATTTAAATAAATAAATTATATAAAAATATTTATATAGTAATTTAAAAATAAAATTAACCTAAAAATTTAAACTTTTTATTATATTTTTAACACAAATTTATTTATTATTTTTATGTTATAAAAATATTTATTTTTATATAAAAACCAAGGCCGAAATTTTAGATTAATAATTTCCTCTCATTTCATATCACTTGAGGGGAGGAATTTTTGTCTAAAAAAAAAACTTGTCTCTATTTTTTCAAAGATAAATAGTAAAAATTTAATATTTTCATTCTATTTTTTTATGTTACATGTGTTTACACTAATTCAATGTAAAATTTGAAACGTTTCTAGGCACCATTTAGGTGGTTACGGGTTTTTGTTTTTAAATATAATTTTTAAAACAAAAATTTATTTTTGTTAAAATGAAGTTGAAATGTTTTTTTTAACTTAATTTTAAATTATTTTTACTTTGTTTTTAAAATCAAAAAAAAGTTTTGTGAATTTAATTTTTAGTTTTTAAAAATATTATTTTCTTATATTTAACAATTATCATTTCTATTGTTTTCATCACCACACTGCTGTACCGCTATGACCATTATTATTATCATCGTTGACATCATTATTACCATTGTTATCGTTACTGTCATAACTATAACTATGGTCAATGTCGTTGTCACCACCACTATTATTATTTTTAGCAACGTACAAATATATTCTTAAATTTATTTTAACAAGATAGAAAATTTTCATAATAAATTTATTTTGAAACTAAGCATTAATTTTTGAAACAAAAATATTAAAAACTAAAACTAAAAATTAATTTTAATTTTTAAAATTTTAAAACTTGAAACTAAAAATCACCATAAACGTCTTAATATTGTCTTAATGATGATACATAATTAAGAAATTGAATAAAAATTTAATTGAAAATCATATTTAATGTTACCAATATATTAAGTATCTTTAATAAAACTATATTCATTAGTTTTTTAACCAGTAGTTTAAAAAGGCAATGGTTTTTAAATTTGTTCTTTGTAAACAGAGATGTGGACACCCAACGAACTTTTCCTATGCATTAATTGGAAAAATAATTTCAATCCTTTATAACATCCGAACTTTTCTATTTATTGAGTGAAAAATATTATTTTTTATATTTTCAAGAAATTAAACACACTTATTTTTATTTAATATTTTCTTTAAAAATATTACAAAATACACAGCCCTATTCTAGTTAGAATTATGTCATTTCTTTTTCTCATACTATTAGTGACTCTACTATGTTGTCATTGATATTTATTTATTTTCATGACTTTGACAAATAGCAACTACAAGTATAATCTACCTGGAAAAGCCTTGAGATTGGACTTGATAAACAGTCCAGACTTGGTAGCCCAAGACGCAGTCGTATCATTCAAGGCAGCTATATGGTACTGGATGACACCACAAGGTAATAAGCCCTCATGCCACGATGTCATCACCAACAGGTGGACCCCATCTGCTGCTGATGTGGCAGCTAATAGAGTCCCAATCATCAATGGTAGGCATAGTCCTACTTCAGGCTCAGATGACAGAATTGGATTTTATAAAAAGTATTGTGACATTTTGAGCCTCACATATGATACCAACTTGGATTGCAGTAACCAAAAGTCCTTTGGTCCATAAGTTGGACTCTTTGCTTATAATCCCCTCTGTGATTTTAAATAAATTTGCCTATGTAAGCTCTTGTGTACGAGTTTAGCAATAATTATGTGCAATTTTCTCCCTAGTGAATAAATGAAACGTTATCGATCAATCATTTCTTGGTGCTATACTCTCAAAAATATATATTACAAAAATAGGTATGCCCTTAATTAATTGCTCGTTGAAGAAACATATTAACTTTTTTTTTTAGTTTTTTCCAAAAATATTCACCTGATTCTCATCCCCTTGGTTTTATAGGAGCATATATAGGGAAAATACCACGTATCCTTGTACATGTTATTTCATAAATAATATTTATTGAACAAAGTATCAAAAACAATCTCGCACAATTTAACATTATTCGATCTAACATTACATTAATGGACGGAAAATATTAAATACGCTATAAATAACATCATAATACAAAATTTCGAATGAGAAAAATATTTAATCCCATAACTTTTATAAACGATAATGATATTTATACATCCTTATTTAATATCTTTCATGTGAAAGAAAAGTCCAACTCTTATCTAGTTCTAACCCACCAGACTGTCATTAATTTGCATTTTCGTATTGCTTGGTTTGTGACGAATATGTTTCTTAATTTAGAACGAAAGCAAAATTTTGTTTCTATTATTATTTAAATATTTTATATATTTACATTTATATTAATAATTAGACAGAATCTTTAGATAAGAAACTTAACTTGAACAATAAAAGCTTTAGATGCATGCCGGCAATTTTATAGTATACGGTACTGCCAATAAATTAAAGCCTCTATCCTGTCATTAATTATTATACTTTTATCATAATTTTTTTACCTCTATCCTATCTTTGATCTTATCTCATAGTTTTCCCTCTTTCTTTAATGGAAAGATTATTGTAAGAATTTTAAGCGAATACAACATTACTCTGTTTTTGCATGACCACGGTATTTTGTTGTACACTTGTACGTACACTTTTTTGGGATACGAACATAATTTGACTCGAATCTTCCAACACATGGAATTCACAAGTTTCGAATTAAATGCGCAAAGCACGGAAAATATATTTGCATTTTTGAATTTTGACGGAATAACCCTATACCTCCTCGTAACAAAACCTAGATTCTTAGTTTATATTTTCGTGCTAGATCTTGCTTTGTTTATCATTTTCATTTTATCATTTCTAATATTTTTCAAACATACTATTGTAATTTTGTTATCATAAAAAATAAGACAATTATACACCGCTAATTTATGGATTCCATGAACAAAGGAGAAACAAGATGAAATGTTACACTTTCGACCAATACATATATACACGGACGTACTTGTTAGATTTTCATTTGTTTAACATATTCTATTTTATAAAATTATGAATTAAATGTATGATGTAATGTATTTTTATTTGTGAGTTTAATTTTATTGAGTGAATTTTAACTTTGATAATTATCACATATTGTGTGTTTATTGGGTTAAGTTCAATAAGTAAATGTATTGATTTTATATGTAGGATCTAATATCTACGATGATGAATATTATGTTACTTGTTTTTTTAAAGAATGATAGAATCATCGCTTAACTCTAAATGATCATGATGGATCTATTCCGTCGAGTAGTTACTATATATGAGAATGAGGAGAAATATGTTATTCTTAAGGTACATCCTTGTGTGCGTACTTTTGTAAAATCTTAAGTCATTATTCTAAAAAAATATTTGTCAAAGATATGCAATTTACAAGTATTATGTTACAATTAATTGTTTTAAATACTAATTAGGTCTAATTAATGCTTACACGTAGTATCAAAGTGATTGTACTAATATTAGAACTCTAATGTTTTTTTTAATTTTACAATTTTTCAACATAGTTAAGTTATAAAAAATTAATGTGGTAATTTAAGAATTTGTGATATAAATTTCTTGTTATATGAGATCTTAATTCTGTTCACAATTTTTTACCTGATTGGTCTTTATTCTTTTCGAGAGTGTGAAATATTATTTTAAACAATGTATATTTGCAATGTTCATTTTATAATCTTGGTCATGTTGTACAGTTAACTTTTTAAAAAAGTTGCATTTTGATTTGATTGACAATAAAAAATATATTTAATCTTTTTCTTTTATATAATATAATATATAATATAATATAAAACAAAAAGACATTTTAGGATCACGAAATTTTTGTAATTGTTGTTATTATTATATAATATATGTTTTTCTTTGAGAAGAATTTGTATTATATGTTTTAAAATTTTTATTTTTTTTAAATGAACTATTATACTAATGTCTCCATTTCTTTCTATTATTTTTAGCTCCAATTTTTTTTCTTCGTGAATAAAATTATCAACCATATTAAGTAAAATGATGACATTGTGTTAATTCTTATTTGTTGAGTGTATGCAACGATTACGATTGTATAATATTTTTTTCCATTCCATATATGGTTATATTATATAAATAAATCTTTCGAAATTATATAAGTTATAAGTTATGTATTTAACTTGATAATATAAAGTTATTGTTTACAATAATTATGATATGAAAATTCAAGATATTATCATAAAATAATTATTAATTTTATTTTTTTTAATTATTTTTTATGCTTTCAAAGGATAGTATATATAGACATAATTTGAAATAAAAATATTTTAATGTTTTTATCTTATTCAATTAAGTAGCATTTTATTTTCCTATTCATTTATACTTAACGTGAAGGTTATATTTGCCAACAAAAATCATATTTCCTTTAAATTACATCTTTATGTGATTTTGAACTTATGTTTGGTACTTGCAAGTAGGTATAAGTGGCTGGGATTGGGTTGAGTTTAGTCTAATTTATAACCTAACCCAATGAAACATAATTGAAATTGAACTTGGTTGGGTTTACTGTCTTTTGTTAAGCGATCCAATCCAACTCAACCTTAATCAAGTTTGGTTGAGTTTGACAGTTGGGTCAACTAAATAATATAATATTTCATAAATTAAAAAATTAAAATACCTAATTAATTTAAGTCATTTAAAATCAAGACATTCAAATATATAAAAATGTGGTTAACAATAATTGTGTACAATCATACCACAATTAAATTGATTGTGTTACTATATAAAAAATTTAAAATGACTTTTAAATGCATTACTTTAATTCAAACACAATAAAAAATTATACATGTTATTAAAAACTCCAACATATCTCTAAATTATAATACAAATTAAATTGTCCAAATTCAATATTTTTAATGAATAATTACAATTTTATTAGTAATATTATAAAATGATTGAGTTTGGTTGATCGAGTTAAAAACTCACTAATCCCAACACCCAACCCAATTATAATTGGGTAAGTTAAAATATTGATTGGATTGGGTTAATCGAATTCATAGGTTGATAATGACCAACTTACATCCTTACTTGCAAGAACACATAATTTATTATTTGACATCCATTAAGTATACGTGAATTCAAGATACTTGTTTTGGCAAGGTTGTGTGTTGATATATGTTCAAAAAAATTATATATTGATTATGAATTACATGTTTAAAGAATACAAAATAATTGTTGATGATTATGATTATTTGTCAATAAAAGGAAATTTGAAATAATTATGATATAATATGAAGAATTAATTATATTATGTTGGTATGCAACAAACTAGGTAGCATAAAAATTCCTTGCCTAAAATTATAGTTAAATGAAACTTTATTTGTACCATGGATTTATAATTTGTTTATATAATGCATTTTACATCATAAACTTGTTTATTGAAAAGTGAGATGTATATTGATAATATTAATTATCAATGTCGTATTCGATGCATTTGTTACTTGTTAAGTATATATGAAGAGATTTTTTTTATTGTGTTTTGTATAATGTAATTTTGAAAACATGAATAAAATACTTTTTTTGACTTGTGAATTTGTTAGTTTAGTATAATGTGACAACCATATTAGTTAATTTATTCAAATAGTGAAAAAAACCTATAAAATTCTTTGATCTCACATGGATTGATTTGATTTGTTTGTCCATTTATGTTATCTAAAACTATTTAAATGGTTTATGTGATTTGTGCATTGTATTGATGACTTTTGATTTTGTTTGTACAAATTGATATATCATTCATCACTTGGATGATGCAATTTTATATGAAGAAAATAATTTCCAATATATTTATTAAGAAACATGATTTTGAGGAAATTTATATATTATTTTTTTTTTACTATAATTTCATGATTGTTTTAGGAGTACTTTTGATGAATATGAGTGTTTATCACCATAGTGACTTATTCATTAATATTAATGTAGGTTCTTATTAATTTTATTCCTAGGATGATTGTTACTTAAACTAATTAATACATTGGTATACTCAAAGGAAGTCTATTGCATAAATTGATAAGTTAATTTAAGTAACATGTAAATTTGAGATAATGGAATGGTAAACAAATTATGCATACTATTGTTTTTGAATTTTTGGAAACTTTTGTGTGTTGATATATTCATCACTCATAGAAGAGTTTATATGTATGGTATATTCTTCACTCATAGAAGAGTTTATATTTATATGTTTTTTATCTTCGTTAATATGACAATTGTTAGTAAATATTGTTTATTTGATTAATCAATAATTGATTAACATTTTTTTAAACTTATATCATGTTTTTCCATAACAAAATAAATGAATTATAATTTATTTAAAATTTGAATTAGGAGTTTTATAAATGATGGAAACATATATAGTGATAATGACAATCTCCTAGCATGATGAATATGTTTTTGTCCATGAAAAAATATGTTTAAGTTCAAGTTTAAAGGAGTTTTCTTCTTTAGAAGAAAATGTTAATTAATAAAAGCTATATTATGAAATATATATTTTGCTTGTGAGTGATTGTATAAGCATATTGTAAACATTTCCTAAGAATATGATTGTACCTAGTTAAATTCTATTGGATCATATTATTGTTACTTATTTATACAAAAAAATGAAAGAAATTCAATTACATGAAAAATAAAGGCGAGAGTCAATTGGTTTGACTATGGTATTTCATAGAGAATACTATTTAATATATTTATTTTTAGATTTATTGTTCCCTGTCACAACCTGGATCACGATGGGGAGGGCGAAAACTTTTGTTTTGGAATCTGGGTCTCTTCCGGGGAAAGGATAAGGAATATGAAGTTGTCACCAGCATTTCTATGGAAAACGTCAAAAAACCTATGACGGACGAGGCTGATCTAGAATCAAAATGTAGGTTCAAAAGTCGGTTACGTGTGAGATCACTAGTATCCTACCATGTCTATCTGATAATAGTTACCCCAGTTAGATGCATGAAATATGACATGACTCATACACTATAGTTTTTGTTTTTTGCCTTTCTAAAAAATGGAAGATATTTACAAGGAATGGATAAAGGATTTTTTAGGGTTTTTTTGGATGAATTTAACAAGAGTTGTCTCTTGCTCCTACATATTTGTTACTGCAATGGAGAAGTCAAAATTTATTTAGTTTTGAGGCATAAATGGTTAGGTGGTAGGAGGGGGACCGAGACCGACTCAACCTAGTGAGTGTGCCGACTATGTATTTGCTGACACTCAGCATGGCATCCAAAGAGTTGGATGGGATGGACTACTCGTTGGCATCTAAAGAGTTAGATGAGATTGATTATCCATTGACGTCCAAAGAGTTGAATGTGATGAATTATTCATTGGCGTTCAAAGAGTGGGATGAGATGAACTATCTATTGGCGTCCAAAGAGTTGGATGAGATGGACTATCCATTGACGTCCAAATAGTGGGATGGGACGGACTATCCATTGACGTCCAAATAGTGGGATGAGATGAACTATCCATTGATGTCCAAAGAGTTGGATGAGATGGACTATCTATTGGCGTCTAAGGAGTTAGATGAGATGGGTTAAATTATTTATTGACGTCCAAGGAGTTGGATGGGAAGTGGTGCTGGGAGGCTTAAGGTTAGATGTTGGGAAGGGTCATGACCGTCTCGATCGAATTAGGATGCCGACTAGGTGTCTGCTGACTAATATGTCGAATGACACTCGATGGGTGTCTGTAATTAGTGTAAGATGTTTGTATCAGACCGAAGAATGTTGGCTCTTGGTCAATCTCCGTTTCGGCTACATGGGAGCTAGTCCGGAATCAACCCATAACTTGTATTTAGACCAAGTAAAAAAGTGTAAATTTAGTGTTTAACGTAACTAGATGGAAATGTACAACAGAAGGGGAGAGTTTTTGTGATCCTACCTTGTATCCAAGAGTTTTACTATGGTTGCTTATAAGTGTTTCCCTTCTTCGTTTGCTATCTCTCTGAGTACTGGACCCTCAATGTTCCCTGGGATTCTTAAGATTAAAAATTCCAACTATTCTTGAAGTAAGATTTCTTTCCATACTTCTTCCTCGATAAAAATTATCCTCCCCCTTTTTTTCTTTTCGTCTTGTGACTTTTTATAGACTTGCCCCTCACTCTCAAGTCACCATCCCCAGATCTTTAAGGATATCCTTCACTATTAATGTGATGGCTCATTCCCCAGGCTCATTAATGTTGTGATGCTCTCCAAGGGATTTTTCTCCATTAATGTAGTGGTTTTTGCATTCAATGCGGTAGTGATCGTTCATTCCTTGATTCGGCAAAAAGTAGCTTCTGCATCTCTGCGTGCCTGCAAGGTGGCTGTTATGAAGTGGCTTCCCCTAGACAGCACCGCTTGACACACGTCTCCTCCCCCATGCACACCTGCCCGAGGTGGGATGAGACACGTGAGTTATACTAACCCACACTTCCCCAATTTGCCTTTTGTCTTTTTTTTCTTTTTAGAGAGAATAATCAACTTGTACTTTTCTCCATTCTTTTTATCTCTTTCCCTCATCGAGTTTGCCTCTGCTGCTCCTTTCCCTTTTCTGTAACTGAATAGAAAAGGGGTACTACATTTCCTATTTGATAAATATGTCAATTAATAAATTATTTGAGCACATTTTTTTTATGTGATCAATGTTTTATTATTAACGTGTCATGTTTTTTTAAATATTTTTTTTATTCTTAATTGAAAATGGAGAGGATTACAAGACACATTTTTTTTAAATTTTTCAAGGAAACGTGAGAGCATAACTTATTACTTATAGGGATATATGTTTCTTGAATTATTCAACCTTTTTTTTATCCATGTTCTATATAAATTGTTTTGCTAAATGCATTATAGATTGCATTATTTTAGACTTATATTGTATTGTTTTCTTTGAAAGAAAACTATTGTGTGTTACTCATGAAAAGTTTGAGTCTTTTGTTGTTATAAATTATTCAAAGTTCTCGAAAGATATGAGAGTATATTTATACTCAAAGGCATAGTTTATTTATATTTTAGACAAAATATTTAGTTTAGAAAATTAATTATTCTCATTTTTATTTTTGTCCTAAAACTTGTTAATGCAATTGGTAAGAAGCAATAAGAGAATCATTATTCTAACATATATAGTCCCTCTTGGGATGATTAAAAATATATGTTTGTCATTATTCTATTGTGATGTTTAATAATTTTTGTAGCAATTGATGGCTAATTATAAATTATATATATGTTTTGAATATTCTTTATAGTCAAAATTACAAGTAACTAAATCATGCTATTGTAATTTATAGTATAATTATACTATTTTGATCACATTGTTATCTAATCATTATTTAAACGCTTGGTAGTTTATGTATTTTAACATGTTTGGTTAATGAAAGTTTATAACTTTTAATAATGCATATGTTTTGTGCAATTAGGTTTTCCATAAGTATATTTCTACACGGAAGATGATTGTTGACTTCTAATTATGGAACTCATACTCATGGTGCTTATGAAACATGTTGAGAATATGAGTATTGTGAGATCCTTTGATATAATTAATTAGTGAGAGTTGTTATGTTTTGTGCTACTTTTAATGTATTTGACTTGTCTGATATCTGATTCAATAATGTTGTGAACATGTTGATGTTGATTATCTTATATGATAATAATTGTTGTACAATTTTATTATTTGTCTCAAATGTTTTGGTTCCTCTTGGAATGTTGTTTTGTGAAAAATATGAATATAATCTCTTTAAGAGATTGTTTGTGTTTTCTTTGAAAAACAAAATGTAGTTTCTTTTGAAATGATGTTTTGTGATAAATATAAATATAATTTCTCTAAGAGATTGATTGTGTTTGGAAAAACAAAATATAGGATCTAATATAGTAGCATGAAAGGAATAATGTACAATGTTATGATGTGTACCTACGCTTGCACACTTGTGTTATGATCGTGCTAATAAGATTGTTAGTTATGTAGTCATCGATGAATTAAACTATGAATATTTTATTTTCATTTATGACTCTTGTTTAGTGATTTTGTTAGTTGTATTGGTCATGTTTAGTGGTGTTTATATTTAGGTTGTTTATGTGACTACACACATTCAACCCAATAATTGTTTCAAAAATGAATTTCAAGAGAAATAAAACTCAATCAATATTGACTAGGTGATTGAATATTAAAATTTTATTTGTTTGTCTTCTATTGATTAGTGTATTTTATTTTATTAATATATAGGTTGAATGTATGACCTATTATATTGTTTTATGAGTCTAAATTTATTAAGTGATCTAATTTGGGCTTTGAGAATCACTATGTATTTGTGTGTTTATTGTGTCAAACTCGATAAGCATGTGTGATTTTATGTGTAAAATCTAATTGGCCTAATATTCATGATGGGTGAATATTAGGCTATCTGTCTATTCAAAGAAGGATAAGATCCCTGGTTGACTTAAAGTGCTCGTGATGACTCTGCTTGATCAAATAGTTTATATGTTTGAGAGAGATCAAAAAGAAGTTTTTGTTTTTGATGTACACCCTTTGTGTATGAGTTTTTGTAAAATATGTTATTATTCTAAACAAATGTCTACAAGAGGTACACACATTTTTGAGTACTATGTTACAATTGAGTGTTCTAAATACTAGTAAAGTCAATCTAGATTCTTAATCTATATTTTTGTGCTAGATCATACTTTGTTTGTCATTTTTGTTGTACCATTAATAAACATTTTTTCAATTGTTGTATTTTGTTACCATGAAAAATAAGACAATCATGCATTGTCAACTTGTGGATTCCATGAACAAATGCCATTGATTTAGTTGAATATTTTGAGGAGATCTTATTGCTAATCATTGGAGAGATAATAAGGAATGCTACTATTTCAATTAATAGGCGTCTAGACATGGAGATGCCTAAATGATTTGTTATACACCATGTGCTGCCAATGGAATGACCAAGAGACTAAAGAAAACATTTGGTAATAAAAATTGTTGCCAAAAATGCTAATAAAATATTCAATATTGGTATGGGAAAACTTACTTGTAAAACATGAATACAACATATTACTTGATATAGAGGGTCCATGCTGCATGGTCTCATCCTAGGTTTGTACTTTATATTTGTGTGTCTTATTCCAAACCTAAGTAATTCACACAATCATGGAATTTCACTACCATGTTAGATCCATTGGCATGTCTTGTAAACTAAATCCTTCATTTCCCATAACTAAAAAAGAGCTAAAGAGGCTGAAGATACTGGAGATATGGGAAGCCTCGTCACATTTATAAATTAGGACTATCAAAACAGGTCTAATAAGGTTTGCAAAGTTGTATAATTGAGTAGAGAAACTTGCTTGTTGTCCACTTACTCATCAAGTTCTTCTATGCCATGAAGGAAAGCATGTGGAAAAGGCACTTAATATGTCACTTGGTTTGCATGACACATGTGGATTAGACAGAGAATTATTATCATTAAAGGAACGTATGCTAGACCTCTAATCAACCTTGCAAAGAAAGTGTGAGGATTCAAGTGTTAATAGTCATGTTTGTGCTTACATTTATTTCAGAGAGAAAGAAAGAAAGAAAGAAAGAAAATACACCATAAGAAGACTCATAGCACTCAAGACAATCAAGAGCAATTTCAAATCATATTCACGTTCTCTTTTAAATTTAGACCATAACCTATTATTGGTGATCAATGTTATCGGAGAATTAAGCAAAATTGTCATATCAATTTTTACAAGACTTATAGATTTTGTGAGTGCACCAATATTGAAGAAAAACATTTGTAAATAGTCATTATTCACTAGAACTGACAAAGAAAAAATGGTCACCAATAAGATAGACAACAATACGTTGTTTGCTACTCCTTCTATAGTCATTTTAAGGAAATTAACGTTGACACTAATGTACAAATTGTGATTAGGAGATTAAGAAAACTAGAAGGGAGCATTGAAGAATTAGAAGTATGATTAGATTACATTTTTAGGTGTTTGATACAACAAAAAGTGTTCTTTATTTTCTCACACCTCCGAAGATTTTGAATTTTCATAATTGTGTAAATTTGATAAAATTGTAGTTTTTGCAATTTTAAAATGTTTAATTTTTTAATTTGGTAGAGTGAAAAAATTCTCATGGTATAAATATACATCTTCTAGAATGTTATGAGTAGATTCATAATAAAGACTCTTGTATAATTGTGTTAAAATAATTCCATAAAGTATTAATTTCAAATTTTGAAAATTTTAATGTTACAAATATATATGGTTTGAAATAATAACACTTTTATTACCATGAATTATGTAGTTAGATGGCAATTTTACAATTAATTGATTTTGATATCACACCAATCAAACAAAATTGGAAAAACCTACTGATGCAATAAAATTAAAGAAAGCTTCAAATATTTTTAACCTAGTTTATAATAAATTGGTCTTTGATTTTTTGGTTTATGTTTTTTATTTATGAAATTAAATCAAATAAAACAATATATATATGCATAGGTGATTGTATACTTGTAAATATTTTAGTACAATGTTGTTTCAGTGAAATTTTTATTAGTATTATTTTTTATATTTTATTTTTATGATGCTTCACCTATATTTTTTTTCATCCAATGATAAAAGATTTAATTGTTTGTTGAAAAAAATAAGAAAAAATTAGTTACCTTGAATGTATTACACTATCTTTAACTATTCTATAAAATTAGTGACCAATATAAGTTACATGACTATTAATCACATTTTATATAGTGTTTTTGGACCAATTCAATCTTAGTCAATCAAGTGATATTTTTACCAATATAAATATTTTGGTGGAAGTTAAAGGATTATTAATAAAATTATACCGTTATTTTTTCTTATCACTTTTACAAGACTCAATCATTTAATTCATTAAAATTAACAAAAATAGTTTATTTAAGTAGTAACATTACATTTGTGCTAAATTTATATATTTTTTCAAAATTACTTTAATATTAATGACATATACTCTTATTTTTCTATAAATATTTTTTATTAGTTTTAATTATTTTAGTCTCACGTTATTAATATATTTATTACTTTAATTTGTATTGGTTATGCATGTGAGTAGAGATGCATGCCAAATACCCTATTAAAAGTTCACAGTTTGACCTGTATAATAAGACTTAACTTGCCCTAACATATTTAGTAAAAAAGTTAGGCTTAAACTTTTTAAAAAACTTTTTTTAAGTAGAAAGGTCAAACTTAAGACTTAAAAAAAAAGTTTCTTAGGCTTGATGATTAGCCTATTTATATAAATAATTAATATTTATATGACAGTATATAAAATATTTATATTTAATTCATATAATTATTAATCATTTTTTTAATAAGATAATTTTCATTTTAAATCATTTGAATTTTTTATGTTTTCTACAATTAAAACTTAAGTCATAAAAAAATAGACAACAACCTAACACACATTGTATTTTAATCATTTGTTGGGTATGTCGTTGTCGTGTACCTTTGCACGCCTTCGTACAAAGGTTATGTGACACTTGTTTTTCTATAAACATTAATCGTAAATTATAATATAGGCATAACCACATAACACAAATGATAAATTGTTAAACTTAACTCTTTACTGGATGACAACATCATTTTCTTCATTAGTGGAATTGATTTTCATTCATCAAATTTGTGACGTGGTTGGTGGGTCTCTTTAGGTCTGTTTATAAGCCTTATTTAGAACATGGCACATAAATAAGTTTTCAAACCAAACTTTAAAACATGTCAGTTCAAACTTTGAAAAATGTCATGTAACATAAAATATATTAGACTCAAACTTAATAATTGTGATGTAGGTCAGCCTCGAGCCTGCCTAACTTGTTTTCACCTTTACACGTTAAAACATAAAATAAGATTTTTAAAATATTCTTATTTTAAATAATCTAAGATATTCATGTATTTCACTTATCATTTATTGACCTATAAAAATACTCCCAATTAATGATATTTTTTTAAAAGATTATTAATGTATGAAATATTTTATACTAATTTTTATAATAAAAAAATATCAAAGTTTAACTTTAGTTATCGAAAACAAAACAGGTGAAAGTAGTATTTTTTTTTATTAACAGGTCATGTATATGTAACTAGTAATTAATTTTTTAGTGTCTTACACACCATGCTAAAGTCTTCCACAATATATATATATATATATATATATATATATATATATATATATATATATATATATATATATATATATAATTTTACTTAACATTTATATATAGGTCATTTTATCAAACAGATTAAAATTCACAAATTTTGTTGAAATTTATTTTATTTTATTTTTTACATGATATTTTATATTAAAAAAATAAATTCATAAATTTAACAAATGAGTGAATGAATTCAAATACTTTTAAATATAAAAATATATGTTTTATATTTTGACTTAAACTATTTTCAAAACAAAACTAAAAATATAGTAAATAAAATATTATTTTATTTTTAGCATGTGAAATTATTATTTTAAAAATTAAAGTTCATATGCACAGTAATCAATACATAAAGGCAAAAATTAAAATACTCTCTTCAAACTCAAATATAAGTAAAATAAAAACTTATATATAAATAAATTTTAACTAATTTTATTTTATTTAATAATATTATTTTTAAAATATTTTTATTTAATTAATATTATATTTTCATTATTAATATCAAGTTTCAATAAAAAAAGATAAAAAAGATTATTTTTAAACGAAATAAATAAAATTAAATAATATTAACTACATTTCTTAATTAGTATAAAAGTTAACTAGTTTTAGTTATAAAGAAATGGACGAAGTAATAAATAATCACAATATTAAAATCTATTATCTTCTCTCTATACCTAATAATTAATAGACAAATACATAACTATCAATGTACAAATTCCAATACTAAATAATCAAAACATTAAAATCCATTATCTTCTCCCTATACCTAATACTTAATAAATGAATGCATAATAATCAATAAATAGAAGCAAAATTTAAATACTAAATAATCAAAACAACATAATATATTATCTTCTCCCTATACCTAATAATTAAAAAAATAAAAAAAATATTTTATTTAATGCTGGTTGAAATTTCACTTACAATTAAATGTCTTAATAATTAATATAAATTATTGAAAGACAAAACTTACATGCAAGATGGGAAGAGTGGTTGCTATTATTCTTCCATGAGAATTGAAATTATATCTCGGTAACGTACGTTAACATTAATAAAATAATTTATTACGCAAAATTACTAAAATAAAATTTTAATTTTAATTGAAAAATAATATCAACAATACTTATAATATTGTGTCTAAGTTTTTTTATTAAATAAATAAAAAATAAAATAATTAATAAGAAACGTCTGAAATGTCTCCAATTTGGATGGGAAATTGCACCAGAAGCAATGCCAGATTTCCTTTTCATTATAAAAGTTTTATTATTTTTAAATATAATTTTTTGTTTAATGCCAAAGTTTATACTACTATTTGTTATATTTCTCAATTAATTTTAAACATTGTTTTTAGATTTTATTGTTTTTCATATTTTCAATCAAATTTATAATTTTTTTTATAATATTTGTATTCAGTTTGTGGACCAACCTAGCCAATACACTGAATGTGAAATATATATATATTTTTAAGACTTCTCTACTCCAACACAACCCTCATCATTACTAAGTTAAGGTATTATTTAATATATGAATGAATAATATATTTATTGGATATTAATAAATGCATATTGATATATTTATAAAGTGAGTCGTATTTATTAATTTATAGTAATAACATTAAATATAATACATTAAATATTAAATACTAATAAATTGGATCTTATTAAATACTAATAAATTAATAAATAGATAATAATATTATTATTAAATATTAACAGTATAAATTAATACATACTAATAATATTAAATTTATAATTAATAATTCAATATGAATAAATATAAATACTCTATATTAATATTGTTCTACACATATACAAATTAATTATAAAAATATGATATAAATTTTCTTTTAGTGAAATAATGAAAATTCATTATACTTATATTAACATCTTACTTTAATCACTAAAATGTTTAAATAAATAAAATAACAACATAAATTAAAAAATGTAAAATAAAACAACTAAATTAAGATTATAATATATAATATTAAAGATATAAGTTATATTTTTTATTTTTATAGTATAATATTATTTATTTAGAAGTAATAAATGTATGTGTAATTTTAGTCTTCATTTAACTTATATATAAGTTTAATAACTATACATTATCAATGTATTTTTTTTATACCGTTAATGAATTAAAAATTATTATTCGTATAATTTTTAAAATAATTGTTATAAAAATTAATAAACTTAACCTACATAATGATGTGTAATTAGATGATACAATATTATTGTATAATTATTTTTTCATTATATGTAATTTTTATTCATTTATCAAATCTTACCAACAATACTTTATAATTCAACTAAAAATAAAATACGAAAATTGGATAATATTAATATATTATAACCATTCATATAGTTATTTTTATCAAATTTAATCTTAAATTAGATAAATATTATGAAGTGTTGTATAATTTGTTGAGATAAAATCAACAGTATTGTATAAACTAGTACGTAAATAACACATTTCTTTGTTGAATACCTTATTTTATTTATTTTGTTTAGACTAGTAATTCTCATTTCTTAGAATTGGACTTTTACTCATTGGGTGAGGTGGAAAGAAAATAAAAATAAAATTGAAATTGAAGAAAATGTCTGTTGCACCCCAAAACTATCCGGGTCGAACCTGCATAGGTTCAAATCCTCTCAGGCCCAATCTTCCAGATTAAGCCGAAACCACTAAAAGAATGACCCCGAGACTAGGTCAATGCAAACCGCAAGACTAGGCCGAGACTACTAAAGAGTAATCCCGAGATCCAGTCAAACCCTAGACAGGACCGAGACCAAGAGAAGAGTCTCGAGACTGAGTCCACTCAAGCCGTTACGAAGGGTGGAGACCGAGTCGCACTAGTATCAAGGCTAATCTTAACTTTCGCGCGAAAGTCGGGATTGAAGACAGGAGGACTCGGTCTCCAGTCTAACGGCCACCACTATGTGGGCCAAAGGCGGATACTCCCTGACAGCTTGAGAACCCTATATAAACCTCAGACACGAAGGACTGGAGGCATGAAAGATTAGAGAGAAAATCAGGAGAACAGAAGAACAGAAGAACAGAAAACTGATGATTGCAAGGAACAAAATAGGTAAGGGCTCCAAGTCTAGACTAAAAGGCAAGCAGAGGTACTGGTCACCTAGAAGCGAAAGCTCCTCAGTTCTAAATTCCAGGTTGGTTCTCTTATTCCATAGCTAACATATTTCATTCTTAGTATTGGATGTTCTTGAACCCCAAATTAGTGGTGCATCAATCTGCATACCAGGCCGGCATTGTATCCCAAGTCAGACATCATGCACCCTACCCTTCCAGGCTTACTCACCCCACGGCTGAAACCATGCCGACTCCACGCGGCCTATATGGTCTCAACACCGCTAGATAAAAGCTTTAGCACAAACCTTCCCATCTCAAGGCCGAGTTAACCTCGGCCTAAAGAAACTGGAATTGGCGTTGGCCAATGCAGCTCCCACCTAGTCAATAACTCAGCCAGAACTACGTTGACTTTGATTCCTCTAAAGCCAAGGTAACGTAAGACAAGAGGCACACCCCTATCAAGTCATCAATCCTAAACCCTAAAACTTTAGGACACCTCACCTAAATCTCCTCCCTCTCATGAAAACCCGAAGCCTGAAACACCTTACATGGCCCCAAATGCAAGCACCATCCCTATCCCTTCGCAACTAACCTAGGGTAAGTATCAAGTGATAGGCATGTTGGGGGCATCCTGTATGCCCGACGTGTAACTAACTTCCGAACCCACATTTCTGATTCCAGACCAGCTTTTTCCCTAGGTTTCTTGACGTTCCTAGAAAAATGTAGATGACGACTCCGGCCGAGACGAACTCGACCACTCTATGGCCAAGACTATTTTGGGCCCACCTCGAACCATGTTGCGCTATGTCACAAATTAGGTTGTGACAATGTAAAAGAAAGAAAAGAACAAATTTATTTTTATAAATTTCAAATTTTCTTTTACTTTCTTTTTATTTAAAGAAAGACAAAATTTTCTTACACGTAAAAAAAGAAAAAGAAAAAAACTAAATAAGTAAAATTTCATTATATAAATAAATAATATATTTGCCGACCCTACAGTTTTTTTTTATTTCTTCCCTTGTCGGTATATAAAATAAAAAATGAAATAAGTATAATGGAAATATTTTACCTTATACACATATTTTAATTTCATTTTATTCTATTTTCAATCCTCGAAAAAGAAAAGTACCGTTAGGGAGTGGCGTGTACCGTCTGAACACTTACTCAAAATTTGACCTTCCTCTGCACAGAAATTTAAGTTCCCGCGTGTACTGCTTTTAAAACCCTTTATTTCCCTCTTTCTTTCACTTACTTATTATTATTATTATTATTATCTGCAACGCTTCACCATTTCATTTCTTCTTTGCCACTCCAACCGTCGATTCTTCTGCCACCGATACCATGGGCAAACGCGGAGTATCTGCTGCACTAAACAATGCTACCATTGCACAAAACGATGCCGTATCTCTGATTCCCTCCCAACGAAAGAAGTCCAAGCACTCTGCCTCTAACCTTGAGGCCTGCTTCGTTGGAAAGCCCATTCCGGCCACCGAGGCCCGCGCTAAGTGGCCCCACCGATACCCCTCCGAGGTATTTTTTTTTTTTAATCTGTTCAAAACCACTCATTGTTATTAGTATTATTCTCTTTTCTTTACTCATTTTTTTTTTCTTGTTGCTGAAATATCAGGGAAAAAAGAAGACTTCAGCTGGACTCTCAAAAGAGTGAGTCTCTCTCTTTTAAATATTTTTCTCTCTCTTTTTTCTGCTTATTATATGCATGCAGAACAACTTTAATGTTATGCATGTATGTTAATGTGTAGGGCTACGAGTGGAAATGGTGAGGTTATGCTGGCACTGCGTCATTACCGACAAGCCAAGATAGATGATGTTGTGTACAACCTCAACGACCATGCTTATATTAAGGTATTAAATATTTGCTTTTGAATCTTATGCCATGCTTTGGTAAATGCAGTACATGTTGAGAACTTTTGCCTTGTAAAATTATTTCAGGCCGAAGATGATAAACCTGACTATATTGCACGGATTGTTGAGATGTTTGAGACGGTTGATAATGAGCAATATTTTATGGCTCAGTGGTTTTACAGAGCTGAGGATACTGTGAGACTTACTTTTTCAATGGCATTTTTTTTTTTGTTCTTAGCTATCTTTTATATGTTTTTTTTGGCTCATTTGTTTTGGGGTTTTCAATGAGTGCAGGTTATCAAAAACCACGGTGGTCTTGTAGACAAGAAGCGGGTGTTTATATCCGATGTAAAGGATGAGAATCCGCTTGGGTGTATTGTTTCCAAAGTTAAAATTGCTGAAGTTCGTCCCAATGTACGTGCTTCTTAGTCACCTTGTTTTGTGCAAATGCCTGGCAATTTATCAATTAATTTTAGGCTGTTTGGAAATACTGCCAATATGAGCTCTTTTGAGCTTATTTCAATCAGTTTAAGAGTAAAGCATATGAATGAGTTATTGTCTGATAAGAATTTATTGAATATATGGTTAATTATACTGTTTACCTAAAGATGTGCTATACCTTTATAACGGGCTTGAACATACTTCAGGTTGGCTCCACTGCAGATAAGAGAAAAATCCCTTCTTGCGATCTTTATTATGATATGAAGTACACCGTGCCATATCTAACCTTCTCAAACCTCATAAATGGTAGGAATGATCTGATGTTTTGTATGAAATTACTAATTACTAATACGACTCATGGTCTCTGTTGTTTTTGCACTACACTTTGCTGATTTTTTCCATTTGGTGTGGTTTCCTCTGATAATCCAGAAACAGCTAGAGCAGAAAGCGAACTGTCTTCAACAATTTCCAGTGAAACTGGATCAAATGGTTGTGTTAACGATTCTAATCTGGCTAATGGAAGGACTATTAAAAATAAAAGCTCTGATTCATCGGAGTGGGCTTTGCTAGATTTGTATTCTGGTTGTGGAGCCATGTCCACAGGGCTTTGTTTGGGTGCATCCTTAGCGGGAGTGAAACTTGTCACAGTAAGTAGAATAATTTACATTAAGTAATTTGGTTTATTTTAGCTGTTTTTTTTTTGAGCAATTTATAATGATTTTGTATTTGATTTCAAAGAGGTGGGCAGTTGACATAAATGCACATGCATGTAAAAGTTTGAAGTTAAATCACCCAGAAACTCAGGTAACGTTTTGTTAACATGCTTGTCTAAATCTTCAGTCTTGTACTGATATTGCTTCCCGAAAATAACAATCAGGTCAGAAATGAGCCCGCAGAAAACTTCTTAAATCTAATAAAAGCTTGGGCTAAGCTTTGTGAGGAGTTTTCGTTGGTAGGATCAGAACGTTCAGATTCTGGTCCAGACATGGATGAAGACGGGGTTGATGATGAAGTTGGTGATGTTAAAAATGAAGAATCAGGAAATCAATCTGATTCTGAAGAATTTGAGGTGGAGAAGTTAGTTGCTGTTTGCCACGGAGATCCCAATGATGCTAAAAAACCAGGACTATATTTTAAAGTATGTTGGCTTCAAGCTTGCACAATACATTAATTGGTTTACATATTTAGTCTTAATATTTATGTCATTAGGATTGACTTATTCACGTGAGAGTTCTTTGCTCGTCCTATGTTATTTTTAAAATTTAATTGTTGTCTAATTTTTGGAAAAACAAATGCAATGTCTGGGTATCAATTTAGCTTTTGACACAGCACACACGTACAACCCAATGCAATCTTCATATAATTTATTTATGGCTTCGTTTTTTCCATATCTTGAAGAGTAGTTATTTGGTAGGTAAATTAGTTTCATCAAGGCATGCGAGGAGGTTATTTCTTTATTTATGTAGATAGCAGTACCTAAAATGGTGCAACATGTGCTGCATACGACTACGATTATTATGGATAACTATTTTTACAAATCTAGGACGTGGGTATGTCGAAATGTTTTAAAGAAAATAAAATATAGTTGGGTGTTATTAAAAATGCTCAATTACTTGTACTCATTTAAAACCACAATTAATGGAATACAATAATTGCACTTTGCAATAACTATTCTACCAATTAAGTTCATCCAAGTGTTAATGTAACTTCTCATTTTTTTTTTCCTGTGCAATGAAAAATTTCAAGTTAATGATCAATCATTCTGCTGTTAAACCACTCAGGTGCATTGGAAGGGTTATGATTCCAGTCACGACACATGGGAGCCAATAGAGGGATTGAGGTTTCTCCCTTCTCAATAAATTATTATTCTCGTTAGCTTTGCTTTGTGAAATTTTTGCTTGTTATGTACTCTTTAAGCCAAATCTTTGCAAGATTCTGACTCTCGTTATGTTTGTACCAGTGATTGCAAGGAAGTTTTGAAAGATTTTGTGACAAAGGGATACAAGAAGAAGTTATTGCCTCTTCCTGTGAGTCTCTCCATTCTTGAATAAACTTAAATTCTTGGCCTACACGATACCACGTGGTTGACTTATAACGGTTTGTCAATTGATTTTGTAATACTTAACCCTTGTGCAGGGTGATGCTAATTTTATTTGCGGAGGACCTCCATGTCAAGGAGTAAGCGGTTTCAACCGCTTCAGAAACGCAGAAGCTCCATTAGAGGATATAAAAAATGGGCAGCTGATTGTTTACATGGATATTATTGATTTTCTGAAGCCAAAATATGTCCTCATGGAGAATGTAGTTGATATTTTGAAGTTTTCGGGTGGTTATCTGGGGCGTTATGCCATAGGCCGTCTTGTGGCTATGAATTATCAAGCAAGAATGGGCGTCATGGCAGCAGGGTCTTATGGCCTTCCACAATTTCGTATGCGGGTTTTCCTTTGGGGAGCTCATCCTACTGAGGTAATACTATTGTTTATGCTTATAGATTATTTTTCTTTTGGTGTGATAACATTAATGTTGTAAACGGGAAGGTAAATGATCTAACTATTCTTTTGTTTTTTCTGAATAGAAATTGCCTCCATATCCGTTACCAACGCATGAGGTGGTGTCAAGAGGTTTTGTACCCACTGAGTTTGAAGTAAGGATTAATAGATTCAGACACGTCCCCTCCATTTTCTTCGAAATGCATTGTCTTTAATTTTAATCAACGGGGTCTGATAGTGGTCATAATGCAGGAAATTACAGTAGCTTATGATAATAAAGAAACTTGTCAGCTGGCTGATGCTCTTTTACTTGAGGATGCAATATCAGATCTCCCACCTGTACGTTTATTTTGCTTTCAAGTATATTTGTTAATTAAGTTTGTTGAGTTGATTGAAATTTTGTTTTTGATGCCATTTCTTGCCTCTTTTTTGTTTAAAATTTTCTATCAATTAGGTTACAAATGATGAGAGCCGGGATGAAATGAGCTATCAAGATGCTGGTCGTACTGAGTTCCAAAAATTTATTAGATTGAAGAAAAACGGTTCGCTTTTTATATTTCCTTTTACGTTTTAAAGCATGCTTATATTGTTTATACTTGCTTCAAGGTCTTTGCCTTTATCTGCGTGCGAAACTAAATAGGCTAAGAACTTCTTCAAGACAAAGTTGAATGTTTTGTCATGCTCTACGTTGCTTTTGCTATGTCTAGAATTGTGTTGTGGTGGTTGACTGCAGTTTAATGGGGCAATAATATTTGTCACATCGCTTTCTTCCCATGCAACAAGCACATAATACTACCCGTATAAACATGGATATTGACATTATACGTTTTCTGTTTTTTAGAGATGGTGGGTAATATGGCTACTTCTCAAAGCAAACAACGTAGAATACTGTATGATCATCGTTCTCTGCAATTGAACAAAGATGATTATGACAGAGTTTGCCAGATTCCCAAGAAGAAGGTTCCGTAACTTGACCTTATGTGCTGTCAGAAAATTCTTTTTAGTTTTTACTCCAGTCTAAAATTAGATGGTGCCTGTTTATTTTTTTAGGGAGCCAACTTCAGAGATCTACCTGGAGTACTTGTGAAGGACAACAAAGTTGAATGGGATCCATCGGTTGAAAGAGTGATGCTAGACTCTGGGAAGCCTTTGGTAATCTTTTGTCACCTTTTCTTAAGGACATTATTTTGACACCAGTCCTTTGTTGAATACTGAAGCATTTTTCTCTAATTTTTATTTATTTTATGGTCATGCATAGGTTCCTGATTATGCTATGACATTTGTCCGCGGGACCTCTTCTAAGTAAGTATATGTATATCACGTGATTTCTGTTATGTTTTTCGTTGTCTCTATCAAAATTCCTAATGTAACTTTTACTGGGGGAAAAAACAGGCCTTTTGGTCGTTTGTGGTGGGATGAAATTGTGTCAACAGTGGTGACAAGGGCTGAGCCTCACAACCAGGTTATTATTTTCGCTTTGTACATTATTTGATTTGATTTGGTAAACTATTGCTACTTATGCAAATATCTCAGTACAAAGTCTTTTAGTTAATGTTGCATTTCAAGTAATGTTATCCACAAAATGGTTTTCGTCCATGCATTTTTCAATTAAACTCATGTTACCATCTTATTAGTTGTTTGGACTCGTTATGTGAGTAGTAGTTTTCTCTTGGTTGTGTTCTTCAATGTATCATTTGTTGGATAAACTAGAGGAGAAAATACTTTATTTTTAGTGTTATATCAGTTACATAGGTTGATACCCTATTTATTATAGAGTATAAATAGAGTAACTTATAACATTAACGCATTAAATAATCATAAAAAAACAGTAATACTTCCTAACCCAAAATAACTCCTTAATGTATTACCACTATTTATTTTCTAATTATTATTTCTAACATCCCTTCGTAATTAGGAAATTCTGTCCACCAAGTCTTGCTCTCAATCTTCTAAAATCTTCAACATTATCCTCCTCCTCTTCATCATCATCGTCCTCTAGTTCTCCAAATTCATCCGCCTGAATTGCCTCCCCAGTAAACCATGACACACCATGGGGAATAATCTTGTCTCTTATTGTTGACCCAATGTCATAGTCTTGTTCTATCTGATTCTGAAGTTCCTGAGTCGCATCTTCATCAATGTCTTCATCATCTTCTGGAACTTGTGGTGGATTGAAGAAATTGAAGAAACTTTCACAATTTTCAGTTTTGGTAATTGGTTTAGTATTCTTTGAACCCTTCTTCGGCTTTTTCTTAAGAATCTTCTGTGTCAAGCATTTTCCTGTGTGCCATTGAATTTCAGTCCCAATTGCATTCTCTAATATTGGCTCATCCTCATCAATCATATGATATGTTTTTGTCAAGACAATATTGGTAAAATAAGGATTGCAATCAAAGAAAAAATCAAGCTTGAATCCCTTAGGGTTTTCTATCTTGCTCCACTTGATATCTTTGAGAAACTTAAGAGCACCTTCATCATGTTCTGAAATCTTCTCGGCTAACACTTCATTACTTTTCATTGTAGTAAGCCAAAATGCAGGCACTCCTTTCTCTTTATCCTCAAGATCTCTAATTTGAGCCCTTTGTTTCCTCATTGTGGATTCTAGAGCAGCCTGCTTTTTGGAAAGCTCTTCACCTTCTGTCATAACTTGATTAATTATTACATCCTTTTCTTTCAAGAGAGCAGTTGCATCACCTTTTTTACTCTGCTCTCGACGAAGTGTATCCCTTTCCTTAGTGAGAGCATAAACCTTTCTTTCAAGAGTTGCAACTCTAATGATATTCCTCTCGCAAAGATTCAACTTCTGCCTCATTGGATTTTCTCTTGAAATCCTCAATAACAGCTTTTAATTGTTCATTTTCATTCATCAATTTTGTAATATCATCAGCTTTAGCCTGAGTTTGTCTTGCAGCACCTTGTAGTGCAACTCCATCATTTTCATCTCCCTTTTCACCCTCTCTAGTTCAAGCATGGAACCTGAGTCAGACATAGTTCTTTCAGAAGAACTCAAACAATGCTCTTTCATGTCAATTTCAACATCATGGGCAAAGTGGTCCCTTTCTTTTTCTTCTATAATTGTTTCATTTTCAGGTGAAAATACTTCCATTACCACCTTGGAAGAATCACTAAAGGAAACATTTTCCCCTCACTTTCTCTTCAAGCTCCACAAATTTCTCCTTGTAACCACACGTGATTACTTGCTCCATTGTCAAGATACCATAGGCTCTTATCATCACTATCTTCATTAAGTGCTAGTAATAGTGTTGGTTCTTCACCTTCTTTGTCACCAACAAGATTTGTTGTTTCTTCAACATTGGTTCTACACTCCCAAGAAAAATGACCATATTTATGGCAATTATAACATTCAACATTAGATTTATCATACCTCCTTTCATTCGTTCTACCAAAATTGCCTCTACCTTTTTCTCTTTCATGACCTTTGGTGGGTTGATCACTCATTTCAGTATCATAAAAGTTGTCATGATCTCCTTTTCTACCTCTTCCTCCTCTTCCTTGGCTACGTCCACGTCCACGTCCTCTTTGATATTTTTCTCCTCCATTTTCTTTCAAAGAAGCTTTGGCATTTAGGACTTGCTCCAAAGGCTCCTCATGTCTTCTCTTGAACTTTTCTTCATATGCTTGAAGTGAACACATCAATTGGTCCACTGTCATCGATTTTAAATCCTTTGGTTCTTCAATTGCACAAACCACAAAATCAAAATTTATGGTTAAAGAACGAAGAATTTTTTCTACCACGAATATTTTCCATATTCTCTCCATACTGCTTCATTTGGTTCACTACTGTTATCACCCTATTGCCAAAATCTGAAATTGATTCAGACTCCTTCATACGCAAGAATTCAAACTCTCCTCGTAGAGTTTGTAGGCGCACCTTCTTCACCTTGTCAACACCTTTAAGAGAAGTTTTCAAGATCTCCCAAGCTTCTTTAGAGGTGGATGCATTCGACACCATTTCAAACATAGCTTCATCTAAACTTTGATAGATAAAGTTAAGTGCTTGTTGATCCTTCTTTTTCGTCTTTACTAAAATCTCTTTCTCATGTTGTGACAATATAGTCTCATCTTCAGGGAGAGTATAACCTTTCTCCACAACTTCCCAAGCATCTTTGGAACCTAGCAAGACTTTCATGCGACGACACCAATTGTTATAATTCTAATTGGTAGACGAGAGAATTGAAACAAGCTCAAGTTATCACTCGTCATCTCTTAACTCACTTAACTTAATCTCTCAACTCACCAGAGCCTAAGCTTTGATATCACTTAGTTGGATAAACTAGAGGAGAAAATATTTTATTTTTAGTGTTGTATCAGTTACATAGGTTGATACCTTATTTATAATAGAGTATAAATAAAGTAACTTATAACATTAATGCACTAAATAACCATAAAAAAATAATAATGCTTCCTAACCCAAAATAACTCCTTAATATAGAGTAATTATCCATAATTACTCTTTTTACCACTATTTATTTTTTAATTATTATTTTTAGCAGTTGTCTCAAACAAAGTGTTATTTTATTGTCAGGTCATTCTCCACCCTACACAAAACCGAGTACTTACAATTCGAGAGAATGCGAGGCTACAAGGTTTTCCTGATTGTTATAAACTTTGTGGGCCTGTCAAAGAGAGGTATGTTTAGCAGGGTTCAGACTCAATTCTTAGTAAATGACCATGTAAATTAGTTTTTATTATCATCCTCAATTCTTTTTCCTCTATCTTTAAACACAGGTACATACAAGTAGGAAATGCTGTTGCTGTTCCTGTGGCTCTTGCGATGGGATACACATTTGGTTTAGCCTGCCAAGGATTGTCTGATGACAAGCCTTTGACAACGCTCCCCTTTAAGTATCCAACTTGTCTTGCCAGTTCATCTTTAGCCCAAACTGAGAATGATAACGGTTCAAGTTGAGATCGTCCTCTCTGTCATTGCCATTTTAAACTTTTCCATTTTGAGGAAAGAGTAAGAGTGTACACTTGAAGGCCAAAGGCAAAAATTGTATCAATGCTGTATGTACTCTTGTGACAGTGTTTATAATGATTCAACATGATTCGCTTTGGTAATGGTTTTACCAAAATTTTAAGTTGTACTAAAACAAATGTATTTTAGAATTAATGAAAATTGAGGGCATTTAATCGAAGTTCTTTATTCATGTTAAGTTACTGGTCCATGGGCGTAGTAAAGTATTGCCTTTTGACTCCGAAGGTGTAATTTTTTTTTAAATTACAAAAAAATGAGTAGATTTTGGAAAATTACTCAAATGGGATAAATATATTTTTAATTATGGTTTTAGCTAACAAAATTGTAATTATTTTTACGACTTTTGAGTTTTTTTAAAAAAACATTATAAAATTTGTAAAATAAATTATGACTTATTAGAATGATACACGACTTTTAAGAGAATTTATGTTTTTTATTGAAAATAAAATAAATTTTTATTTTTATTTTATTTTTAAGAGGTTACAAATTCGAGTACGATTTTGCAGTTGCATTCACGATTTCAAATAAATAAAAGTAAAGTGATAACCAAATTTACGATTTCTTAAAAATAAAATAACATTTAAAATTTAATTTATTTTTATTAAAAAAATAAAATTCTCTTTTAAGTTGTATATCATCTTGTGATTTCTAAAAGAAAAATATAAAAGTTGTAATTCATTTTATTACTTCTATAAAAATTAAAAATTGTAAAAATAGGTATGATTTTGATATCTGGAGTATTTGGTTAATTTTTTTCAAAATCTATCCCATTTTTAGTAATTTTGTTGAAAAAATTACCACTCTAAAATAAAAAAGCCTAAATTATTATATTTTCTGTCAAGATTGATAAGTATTGAGATTTAAATCTATTCATCTTAATTCATCATATCATATGAGATTTACTGAAGGGGCGGCTGACCAAATGCATGATAGTATAAATTATTAACATAAAATAAGGAGGGCAGAATTGATTAACCACTATATTGAATATAAAACAATAATAATGTTAAGTTATAGTTTTGATTGATTAGGGCATGGTTAATTAATAGAAATCAAGTCACATGTACGTCACGGGACATATACATTTGATGATGAAGGATGGGGTGGTGGTTACATCACATGTGTGGCCTAGAAGTGTGTAGATTTATTGTCACATCGAGTATGCACGTTAAAATGGAGTTCTTGAATTGACCACTTAGCGCGACTTAATGATTTTATATTCGAAGAAATGGAAAGCGACCTCTTCCACATGTGCATGGTGGTGTGCTTTGAGCACCAGAATTCAGTCCAAGAACCTGTCATCTTTGAAGCCTCACTACATGCATTAATGCAATAGCAATTCTTGTTAGTCTTAGTTCAATTATTTTATGATTATGTTTGTCTTAGCGAAAGAGACAGGGAGGAGAAATATGAATAAGAGTAATATTTTTATCAACAATCTTTTTGGTTGGAAATTTATCGGTATCTTTGTATATTGCATTTTCTCTCTGTATTTTAGGAGTCAAAGTCTACATATAGCCCGTATTGTTTTGTATATGGTTGACTCCATATGATATAATGCGTTATTGTTCGGTAAAAAAGTTAATAAGTATCTTTATTTTGAAGGTCTTATTAATTACTATTTTAAAGGTATTGGTTAAGAAATTTACGATAAAATGTTCTTAGAAAATAAACATTTTAAAGATAAGCTAATATATATATATATACTTTGGATTCTAAGTATAATCTCAAGATATTAGTTAATGTTTATCTTATTTTAATACATTTCCAATTTTATTCATCACCCTTTGTTCCATTGAAATATATACGCCCACTTCACAAAAAAAATGGAACCATTGTTAATTGATACTTTAAGTTCGACGATTCGGGGAACCATGAAAAATATAATGGTGTGGTGTCTTTCAGTTTTATAATGATTAAAACAGGGTATTAGTAACTAGCAAAATGAAAAAATGTTAGAAATATATTTTAAATGTCTGAATTAGTGTTGGGAAGACAAGACTTAGTTAACATTAGCCGTGAAATAAAAAGGCTTGGGCGGTTGGAAATGAGTCTTGACGTATATATATATATATATATATATATATATATATATATAAAATTTTTAGATGCTTTTAATTAAATTTATTAAATTATAATTCAAACTAAAATTAAGTTTTGAATTTTGACTCATCATATCAAATTGAAGAATTAAGTTCACATGATTCGAGTTAAAGTATTCTGGATGGTGGATGAAGAAAAAAATATAATTAGAAAGAGAAATTTTATTAAATATAGTTAGTTCAATAGATATTTTTCATCTACAACATTGTAGCATAAAATGATAGTCGAAAAAATTTATTTTTCTATTTAACGGTAAACAATATTTTATAAGATTATTATAAATTTAAATCTGAATTTGAATTTGATTTTTAAAATTAAAATATTAATACAACATATCAAACTACTAAATATAAAAATGACGTGTTTTATTAATTTTTAAAATTTTCTTTCCAGTTTGAAAAAAAATATTTCTATAATTTATTTTTTCTAATAAATTAAATTATTTGTTATATCAACAAAGATATATCTTAATATATTATATTTTAAGCCTAAAATTTTATAAGATGTGAGATGAAGGTTTGAAGTAGGAAATTTTTGGGAAATTTTTTTTGAGTAAAATTTAATGTTTTAATTAGTGAAATTTGAACAGAAAATAATTTATTTGATTCAATTTCTCTCTCTCTTTTATTACATAATTTTTCTATACACTTTTCTATTTTTCTTTGTATCAATGCAAGCATTTTATATTCATTTTGAAATGACACTGGTGTTTCCAATCTAACCCTTTTGAATGGAACAAAGTTATGCCTACATACCAGTGCATTAGAGGTAACATATTGCACAGCAATATCAAAATAATATTGTTCACCAAGTATATAGACATAGAATACGACATCTTTTCATTGGCTAACAAAGAAAACCCATCACTTCTGACATATTGATTAATGAAGATGGTATTCACTAAATGCTGACAACCATAACGTGCACCCTTGATTAAAAAAACTAAATTATTCTACTCCTTGAAAGATGTATACTCTTTTTTATTTAATTTTAAAGCAAATTTTTTCACTTAATTTAAATATTATAGTATTTATCTAGTTGGTTCAACACATTTAAGATATATGAAATTTGTATGGAAAGTATGAAAAAAATAAATTAATTGCATAGCATTAATGTTATGTGAAGTATATATATACAAGGAATAACGTTATTGCATGCTTGGTAATGTTTAACTTTAAAGAAAGAATCCTTTTTTTTTTTCATAAAAACTCTCTCAAGAAAAAACTGGTAAAAATTTAATTGTTTCTTTAAGATAAGCAGTACTAAATACACATAAAGATATATTAAGTTTTTATTAATTTTACAAAATTAAGTGTAGAAAAACTAAAGAAATATATATATTGCAATTTGCAAGGACTAAAATAATAACTTTCAATAATTGAAGCAATTGTAAGTACGGTGACAAGAGCGAATTAATATTTTATTCAACATTTTGATGGAAAAAAGTGTAAGTTTAACTATCAAGAGAATATGATTCTTAGATAGATAGGTACATTGCTCTTGAAGCATAATGTTGTTTAAGCTGCAAATGCCTGTAGAATATCCCAACAAAGAGAATCGACTTCTCTCATGTCAAATCAAAGTGTGATTCCTATACGTGCCCCTCTCTTTGGGCTATTCTTGATATAAACCATTAAACCACCCACCACCAAGGTACCTGAAATTATATATGCTGAGATGTTTTCATTATGCAAACACATCAATTTCTAAGGTAGAAGAAATGTCATTGTTGATTGCCCCCCTTTGTCTCCCAGTAACAGTAAATACACAGGCACACAACACCTCATAGCCACAAAAAAAAAAAAAAATTGATTATGGCAATTGGAGCAAAGCATTGCTCATATGTCCCCTCAATAACCTAGATTCCAGGCTTATGGTGGAAACTTTAGGCTACAACCACTTTATTGTTTGAGCTAGCCAGGATTATTTAAATCTATCCATTACTTATCTTTTGAAGTAGGACATGAATTGACAAGATAAGCTGATGGTAGAATACAAGTTCAATAATACACATGATAATTTGGAAATATCTTATATTATTGAATTATGGTTGAGAAGATGGAATTATTGATGTCTAAGAGGGGGAACACACAATAGCAATTCTCTGTATCCATTGTTTAGGTTCTCATTGTGTTCACCACAGTTCTCTCAAAGTTGTACGTTGCTCATCTCACGGCCATGAGATTAATAAAATCACTAGAGCTACCAAATTGCTGACCTAAAATGTCAGAAAGTCATATGAAACTTAGGGTGACCCACATTGCCATCACATGTACACATCATATTCCTAAATAGTCCACGTTCATTAACATGGTCCCATGTTTAGGTCCTCCAAACTATGTTCCTATAAATAGATTCAACAAAGACTAGTTGTCAATCAATCAAGCATATATCCTTGTGTTAGTAATACCTTTGTAGCAAAAACAAGAAAGAAAAGATGGAAGCCATTTCTAAATTTCCCTATGCACATCAACCAGTGAGATCCATTAGTTTCCCTCCTAGAGTACACCCCTCTTGTCAAAGAGTTGAAGCACTTCTAAACCACCTAAAACCTCACCATTCTCAACCTGTCTCAAGCACTACTTGTTTGGAAGCTGAGACAATTCAGAGTGATTTGGTTGTGCTTGCCGAGTTATACAACTGCATGGAGGAACTCTTCCATTCTCCACAAACACAACAAGCTCTTCTACGCTACCAAGATGGGAAACTAGTAGAAGAAGCATTATGTGGCTCAGTCACATTGCTAGACACGTGTGAATCTGCAAGGGATTTGTTGTTGGTCCTCAAGGAACACATGCAAAACCTTCATTCAGCGGTACGTAGAAGAAAGGGAGATTCAAGTATTGAAAGCAGCATTTCTGCTTATGATAGCCTTAAGAAGAAGGCAAAGAAGACAATTGCCAAACAACTTGGACAGCTGAAGAGAATGTATAATAAGGTTAATTCATTTTCTTTCTTGGAACAAGATCAGCAGCTAGCATTTTTGGCTAGAGTTTTAAGAGAAGCAAGTACCATCACAATCTCTATATTACGTTCTCTATTAGTGTTTCTATCCATGCCAACATTTGGAACAAAAGGGTCCTCCTTGATCTCAAAGTTGAAGGCCACGGTTTTGTTTTCTTCCCAGAAAGAAAACAAGAACACCAATGGGGTTTCAGATCTCAACAATGTTCTGTGCTCCCTCCTTAGAAGAGAGAAAAACGGTGAATTTCAAAGGGCACTAACAGTGTTGGAGACACTAAATGTTAATATTGATGGCCTTGAGGGTGGATTAGATTGCATATTTAGATGTTTAGTGAAACATAGAGTGTCGTTTCTCAATATGCTAGCTCATTAAAGATTAATGGAGTAAAATCTGTATCCTCTGTAAATGTAAGAATGGTCATGTACATGTTTCAACAATAGCATCATGATTGGTTCAGAATACTATTATATCTTCTCAACATTTCCCTATTCTAGTTTATTCTTTTTATTTCTACCATTTTTTTTTTAAAACTGACTACTGGAAGGCCTTCTTTCTACCAAACTATCACTGGTGTACTGTTCAAGATTTATTTATTTTAATAATTTGGCTAACCTTATACCTACTTAACAGTTAATCAGCAGCCATCTTAAGGTGGAATCTATCAATAATAGCTTTTTTTAGAGTATCTATCAATAATAGCTATGCCTTACAAATATCAGTAAAACATAGTAACTGATTCAATTTATAAACTAATAAAAAATGAAGCTTACTATTTAGGACAAGATTTAACTGAAATCTTTCTACAAAATCTTCCTACTAATCCTCCATTAAAAAAGCACTGGGTGTATTTAAACTTTAAAAGATATTAAATATATTACTCGATTTAAAGAAATATCTGTTTTGACAGACAGATGTATCTATATTACTGTTTTCGTGTCGTGTGAATGTAAAATGAAACATTTTCCTAAAAAAGTACAATAATAATTTCAATATAACATTTATTACTGAATTAAGTATTTTTTTTGTTAACTAACTGAAAAACTTAATTAAGTTTCAAGTGCAATAATATCTTTTAGTAATAAAATGTATGAAATTTTGCTAACTTGAGTTGATTCAACCAGTTGAATAGATTTATGTCACTTATCAAATGTAGGCTTGAATCTCAAGCCCAAGGTGATTCTCTTGATGGACCTCTGTTTGACTGTTTGTTCCATTATGAATATCTATGGGCCTTGGTTCCTTTTTTCACAAAAAAATTTACAAGTCCTTGAATAACTTTTGACTAGAGTGGGCCTTAAGAGGATCAGAACTCGAAAAGCAGAATAGCCCAGTCCATAATAAGTCACTAGGTTAGTTTTTTTTTTTGGAAAAACATAATGGCTAAGTATCACATTTTCTTTAACTAGGTCATCTACATATATTATTATGTAATAAAATCACAATCCCATCCATGACTGTAGCTCTAAACTATTCAGAGTCATAGATTCCCAAGTCATTGGTAATCTTTGTGATAGCAATTAATTTAAATAAATTCTCAATTACATTCAATAATTCAAAGTTAATTCTATAAAAATCTAAAATAAACAGAAACTTAATAACTCATGCGCGTGTAGAAGACCTTCCTTCCGGAAGTGAATGCTAGATAGCATTTAAGTTATATTTTACATCATGAGAGGTTTTCTGCAATTAACCAATATTTCAGCCTTTTCCACAGCGTATTAACACAAAAAGTTCATAACTTATTTTCTTTATTCATTGTAGTAAACGAGATGTAATATGGTTGAATTCCTTTGTCAAGTCTTGAATATACTTTTTGTGACAGGAGGTCTACTGGTCTAGTATTTTTTTGTTTTTCCCGAGCACTTAACAATAACAATGGGACCGTAGGATACTTGTCCTTTATATGTATCAGTACCACAAGATTTCTCAACAAAAGCAAATATAGGAATGAGATTATGATCTTTTGTTTAAAGCACAATGAAATAATGGTAAAATCAACAAGGGAGACATAAGGGTTACAAGCCGCTCATGCACATGCGAAATAAGCCATCATTTTGTTCTCGAAGTTGTAATCAAAATTATATATAACTCAAATTGTTGTCCATTTGTCATATCCAACAAGATTTGGATCTCATCGATCGAAGAGCCATTTATTACACCATGTTTGCAGTTCTAGCTCCTTGCAATTGAGACAAGCCAGGGAGTGGATACACCTATAGCATTTTTATATTTTGTTATCAAGATGCAATGTGTCAACAGAGGAGGCAAACTGGCTGATGACTAATGAGGTTTTCTGATTGCCGACACTCGCAGGACATGCCACTTATACATCTCAACCTCATTTCAATATCATTTGGCCTGTATTATATAGGAAATAATTGTGCATAATGTTTGGCAGAGATGTGACAAGTTCACCTAATTAGTAGGAAACACATGCTGCTACCACATGCTCACTTCATTATGAGAGGTTTAGCTGTGCTGCCTATTTTGTTAACCAATATGAATGAATCATGAATTGCACCTATATATATAGAGTTGGGGATTTGGTGAGAGCACAAAAACATCGAGCTTCCTTTGAAAAAGAAAAGAACACAAAAAGAGTAACCATGGCAAACAAGTTCCATGTTCGCTCAAATAGTTTTCCAACTGGATCTCATCCTAGCACCGTTAGTGTAGAGGAAGAACTGAGCAAGCTCAAAACTTGGGAAGCCACTTCCACATCCTCGTCAAAGTCAATTGGCATTGGCTTGTCCATGCTTGCAGATTTGCATATTTGTTTGGAAGATCTTCTCAACATAGCATCAACCCAAAAGCTAATTTCCAACCATCGAGGTGAGAAATGCATGGAAGAGCTTCTGGATGGTTCAGTGAGAATTTTGGATATATGTGGCATCACAAGGGATACCATGTTACAAATTAAGGAAAATGTTCAATCCCTTCATTCTGCTCTTAGAAGGAGAAAAGGGGATTCAAGCATTGAAAAAATTATAGCCGAATATAATTTCTTCTCAAAGAAGATGAAGAAGAATGCCAAGAAGTTGATCACATCTTTGAAGCAGATGGAGAGCAAATTTGGAGTATCTCCACTCTTGAATCAAGACCAACAACTGGTTGCTTTGGTTAGAGTGCTTAGGGAAGTCATTGTAATGAACATGTCTATCTTCCAATCCCTGTTAGTTTTCTTGGCCGTGCCTGCTTCAAATTCCAAGTCAACCAAATGGTTACTGGTAGCAAAATTAATGCACAAGAGAGTGATAGCATGTGAAGAGAACCAAGAGAATATCAATGAGTTGCAGTGTGTGGAGGCATCTCTAAGTGAAGGTACTAATGTGGCAAAGATGCAGGCTGCACATGAAAGATTGAAAGCTTTGGAGAATGCTATTGAAAGCCTAGAAAGTGGTTTGGAGAGCGTATTTAGGCGCATGATTAAAATGAGAGCCCACCTTCTGAACATAATGACTCATTAGAGAGTGCTCAGTCATGATTTTCTCTCCAAATCCTGCTGAGGATTGAAAATTTTTGCCTCATCAATTTGTACATGTATACAATACAATTCAATAGTTATACAATTAAATACAACGAAATATTTATGCTCTATATTTCGATATAGTTTTGTTTTAAGTCTCATTTTTTTCTAGAGAACATACTTTCACATTTATCGTGTTTCTCTGGCTAAACATTTCAGTTACTTGTTAGGAAATATCTGGTAAAATACTAGATAGATCTCTATTAATAGCACACCAGCCAACGATAAAAGTGAATGGATTTTTCTCACTTATATGTTAGTGAACTGGATTATTTCTACTCAATATGGGATACATCTTCGATCAAACTTGTCACTCCAACATTACCAATAGTTTGGCTACTAATTATCTTTGGGTTTAAGGTAAAAATGGAAGTTGGACAAATGAACTTTAAAAGATAAGTGGATTAGTGGGTGCAAGTTCTAATTCTGCTGGTGTGTGAGCGCCTTAACAGTTGAAGCAAATGGAGTAGGCGTGTCTCTTAACCATTCAACTTCTATAGTCACTCAAGTTTTGGCATTTGGTACAGTATCATCAATCAAAGCTGAGAGAAAAAGTCTGTGTAATATATTTGATAGACTCGAGGTCCGAGTCTGTGACAGAGCCTCTTATCAAGTCATCGAGGCTCTTAATATATTAAGATCAATGATAATAGTTTGGCTGTGTAAAGAACAACCACTTTTGCTTTTAAATAGGGAACAGAATGGATGGTTAGTTAGAAATGAAAGATTTCTCTGTCAAATGCTTTTTGTGAGGATATTGCAATCAGCATGTTCCTCTGATCATCAGGTCATGGAATTCATAGTTGCTAGGACTTTCCTCTATTTTTTATTAAGTTGTCCTCAAAACTTGATTATCCAGTTTATTCTCTAATTTTTGTTAGTTTAATAAGATTTGCTTCCATGATCAGATGCACTGCGTGTTGAATAGCCAAGTTGTGGTTGTAAAATTGAATAGAAGTTCTTTGGGGGAGGAGTAACCAGATTTTTTCAAATCAACAGATCGTTTGGTATGAAGAAATGTTCCAATATCAAAACCTAACATGTCTACAATTGAATTTCTCTCTGAGATCCCTACTGGATTGAGCTTGTGGGAGACAGGGAACACTTATATGGTACCACCTATTTTAAGCAAATATGATTGGCATCATTTTATACCATCTCCAAAGGATGAAAAAACATTTTAAAAAATTATCAGGTATACAACTCAATATCTTGGGGGTAAACTTTTCTATATGTATATTTAGAAAGAGAAAATAAAAAAAAAATAAAATAAATTTTTTCATAAGATAAATTAACTTATGCATAAATTAAAAATCAATTTTTAAATAAGCTAATGTAAGAATTTTTTGCAAATTAACTTATATATTAACTAATTTTAACTTATAAAAAAGTTTATTTCATTTTTATTTCTTATATTTTCTTTCTATAAATATTTATGGAGTAGTTTATATAAACATATACATAATATTTTTAAGAAATGTATAAATATACATCATGAGTTCAAAATTAGGGTATGTTCAGACTAATCAACTTCAATATTTTAATACAAAACATATTAAAATCCAAAATGCTAACCACAGAATTTTAACTAAGTGAATTGAAATTGAATGTTTAAAAATCTCTATTTTCTCATTACATGATGCTGGCTACTTACTCAAATTTTGAGGCTTTAAACAAATTTTATATTCAAATCTTCTTCTAATATAATTCATCAATTTTTTTAATTTTTAATTTTTAGACTGTAAAAATGATAATTAAAATTTGATAATTAAGCAATTTCAACATATCACTCGATGATGATTCATTCAATTACTATTTTGCAATATGGTTATCACAAATTAAATCTATTTTTTTTTTATCTTGAACAATTGCTTTTGACAATGAAAATAATTGCAAATACTATTAATAATATTTTATAAACATTACATGCAGGTAAAAAGAATTTTTTTAATATAGTTTAATATTTTTAATAAGACATTAATTTCTTTAGTTAGCTTTTTTTAATACTTTCAGTACAGGAAAAAAAGTCAAGACTATTAATATTAAATTAATGTTCATTAAAATTTATTTTTTTCAATATTAATATAATATATTTTCAATTTATTTTCTTTTTTAAAATTTTAACTATTGAGATTTAAATAAAAAAGTCCAAAATAATGTCATATTTAAAATTTTCTCAAATAAATTTATCTGGTGTATATACAAAATAATCAAAATTAGAAGAATTATTTTTTTATAAGAACTAAAAGAATTAATCTTTAAATAAATGTGAAATCTCATCACTATTATTTTCATCAAAATGTTTCTTATAGATGATACTATTTTTTATAAAATTTAATCTCTTTATTCATTTTAATGCTATTTATTTGTTTGAATTCAAAGCAAAGATAAACTATTTTTGTCTATAATTTTTTAAATGAGTAATTAACTTCTCAAATAATCCACAACAGTATTTAAGTATTTATGTATAACTGTATAATTTTACCAACAAGTTGACAATAAATAATATAATAAGATGTATCACCTATAATTTATAAAAGAAAATTTTGAAGCGTGGCTAAGGCAGTGGCTTTGCTTAATGTGCAACTAAAATCAATAAAGGTACTTCACTAATTGCAATATATGTAGATTTTCACTAACGACGCATGGAAACAATGTCAATGTCAACTATAGGTGCAGAAGCAGTGAAAGAAATATTATAGATCATATTCTACACAAATTGAATCATAAAGGACAGCAATTATATGGGCAAAATCATCCCTCTTCATAAGAAGCTCCTAGTTAGTTTATAATATATCATAGCTTCACATAGAAATTACACATGTAAGACTATAAAATAAGGGTCTAAGGTGAGAGTTTGTTGAGTCTAATTCTGCACAATTGAAATGCTTCTCATAATCCATGATTAAAGATAAGATAAAAACTTAGAGCAGTCAGCTTTTCCATTATCTGTATTTTTAGGTCATTATGTAGTTGAACATGTATTCCTCGATTTTTCTATCATGATTTTTGAGCATTTGTTTAACTTATGGGATTAAATGATCGACTTTTACCAAGATAATCTTCGACAAAAATCTCTGTTTAATTGAAAAGAGACGTAGGTAAATCACTTTGTTGATGATTTCATAGTTTTCATTTGAAACATTGAAGTTGAGAATTTTTTAGAATGTTTTTCATCCTTTGGAGATGGTATAAAATGATGTCAATGATATTTGCTTAAAATAGGTGGCACCATATAAATGAGCAGTAACTCCCACATATGTAGCTCAATCTGGCAGTGATCTCAAGGAGAGAAATTCAATTGTTGGCCAGCTAGGTTTCTGTTGATTTGAAAACAATATGGTTACTCCTCCCCCAAAGGAACTTGTGTTCTATTTTACAATCATCTAATCATGAAAGCAAATCTTACTAAACTAAAAATTAAAGAATAAACTGGGTAATCAAGTTTTGAGGACAGCTCCTGGTGACTATGAATGCCATGACCTGATCAGAGGAACATGCTAATTGGAATATCCTAACAAAAAGCATTTGGCAGGAGAAATCTTTCATTTCTAACTAACCATCATTGTGTTCTCCATTTTAAAGCAGAGTTAGTTGTTCTTTACACAGCCAAACTATTATCATTGATAGGAGGCTCTGTCATAGACTCAGACCTCAAGTCTATCAAATATCACACACACACTTTTTCTCAGCTTTGATTGGTGATACTATGCCCAATGCCAAAACTTGGGTGACTATAGAACTTCAAATTCAATCAAAGGGAATTTGAAGAAGAAGAAACCTTGATATCTTGTCCAGTTTACTTGTGTGGTTGTCCTGTGGTTATCTAATGTTTTGCCAATTATTTCCTAACAAGTAACTATAAATGTGGAAGTATGATCTCTAGAAAAAAGGAGACTTAAAACAAAAATATATCGAAATATGGAGCATAAACATTTCTCTGTATTTGATTGTATAACTATTGAATTGCATTGTATACATGTACAAATTGATGAGGCAAAAATTTTCAATCCTCAGCAGGATTTGGAGAGAAAATCATGACTGAGCACTCTACTGAGTCATTATGTTCAAAAGGTGGGCTCTCGTTTTAATCATGCGCCTATTTACGCTCTCCAAACCACTTTCTAAGCTTTCAATAGCATTCTCCAAAGCTTCCAATCTTTCACGTGCAGCCTGCATCTTTGCCACATTAGTACCTTCACTTAGAGATGCCTCCACACACTGCAACTCATTGATATTCTCTTGGTTCTCTTCACATGCTATCACTCTCTTGTGCATTAATTTTGCTACCAATAACCATTTGGTTGACTTTGAATTTGAAGCAGGCACGGCCAAGAAAGCTAATAGGGATTGGAAGATAGACATGTTCATCACAATGACTTCCCTAAGCACTCTAACCAAAGCAACCAGTTGTTGGTCTTGATTCAAGAGTGGGGATACTCCAAATTTGCTCTCCATCTGCTTCAAAGATGTGATCAACTTCTTGGCATTCTTCTTCATCTTCTTTGAGAAGAAATTATATTCGGCTATAATTTTTTCAATGCTTGAATCCCCCTTTCTCCTTCTAAGAGCAGAATGAAGGGATTGAACATTTTCCTTAATTTGGAACATGGTGTCCCTTGTGATGCCACATACATCCAAAATTCTCACTGAACCATCTAGAAGCTCTTCCATGCATTTCTCACCTCGATGGTTGGAAATTAGCTTTTGGGTTGATGCTATGTTGAGAAGATCTTCCAAACAAATATGCAAATCTGCAAGCATGGACAAGCCAATGCCAATTGACTTTGACGAGGATGTGGAAGTGGCTTCCCAAGTTTTGAGCTTGCTCAGTTCTTCCTCTACACTAATGGTGCTAGGATGAGATCCAGTTGGAAAACTATTTGAGCGAACATGGAAATTGTTTGCCATGGTTACTCTTTTTGTGTTCTTTTCTTTTTCAAAGGAAGCTCAATGTTTTTGTGCTCTCACCAAGTCCTCAACTCTATATATATAGGTGCAATTCATGATTCATTCATATTGGTTAACAAAATTGGCACTAGCATAGCTAACCTCTCATAATAAAGTGAGCATGTGGCACCAACATGTGTTTCCTACTAATTAGGTGAACTTGTCACATCTCTGCCAAACATTATGCACCATTATTTGTTATATAATACAAACCACAATGATATTGAAATGGGGTTGAGGTGTATAACTGGCATGTCCTCCGAGTGTTGGCAATCAGAAAACCCCATTAGTCATCAGCTAGTTTTCCTCCTTTGCTGACACATTGCCTCTTGATTTTAAAATATAAAAATGGTGTTGTTTCAGTTTTAGGGATATCCATTACGTGGCGTGTCTCGATGCTAAGGAGCTAGAACTGCAAAAATGGTGTAATAAATGGCTTTTTGGATTGATGAGATCCGAATCTCGTGCGATATGACAAATGGACAATAATTTGAGTTATATATAATTTTGATTACAATTTCGAGAACAAAATGATGGGTTATTTCGCGTGTGCACGAGTGGCTTGTAACCCTTATGTCTCTCCCTTGTTGATTTTACCTACTCTTTCATTATTTCATTCTGTTTTAAACCAAAGAATCTTATTCCTTTATATGCTTTTCTTGAGAAATCTTGTGGTACATATAAAGGATTACGGAAACATTGTTCATGTTAAGTGGTTAGGAGAAACAAAAAATGATTACGGAAACATCACATATTTCCAATTCTCAAAATCAAACCGCGATAAAGGTTTTGTGTGCACAAGGGATTCTATGCACACGACATTTCTATTTACCATGTGGCTCTATTTGCTGCCTATTCATACACCTTTATTCCGTGGTTGTTTGTTATCCTTTTCACTCCGTTACTGTTTATAAATATTACAGTCTAGACCAGTAGAGTTCCTATCACAAAAGTATATTCCTTTCTTCCCAACATTTTTTTCTTTATTCTTGATAACTGTGTAGGCAATAATAAAGTTCTAGACACATCTTCCCAAAATTATTTTTGAATTATTGAATGTAATTGTGAATTTATACTTAAATTAATTTTTCTGAATATAAGAGTGGTGAAAAGGTGGAATATTGTAATTATTAGTGAAAATAGAAAATTGAAACAGATAAAGAAAATATTTCATTAGACCAACCAGAGCTAAACATCTACTCCTATATTGTGCATCAACAAACACAAAGTCAAAGATTATCACCAAAACTATACAAGACCTTTACATATAATATTTATTCTCATTCAATATGAAGCATTGACATACACGACAATAACACCAAAATCAGACAGTTCTTTCACCAAAACTGCCCTTATTTTCATTTAACTACTCAAATAATGATAGACAGATTAAATATAAATGCATGCATTGTGTCTCCAGAAACTAGAATATTGTATAGGGTTCATCAGCGTTCACCTACCAAAAATCTTTCACTGATACCTACATACAACTGATTAACATGTAGTCACAACCCACAACTGATTCCATCCTCTCAACTTTATTATATAACACTTCTATTTTTTTAAGCACAATGGCATAAAGCAGTAAAAGGCAAAAGACCATAGTAGTTATCATACTCTCACCTTAGACCCATATTTGTGCCTTATATGTGTAATTTCTATGTGAAGCTAGGATAAATTATACACTAGCTAGGAGTTTCTTGTGAAGAGGGTGACTTTGTACATATAATTGCATTCCGTGATGATTAGAGTGCTTAGGGAAGTCCATATAAAAATCTTAGTTTATCTTTGCTTTGAATTCAAACAAATAAATGACAATAAAATGAATATAGCGATTAAATTTTATAAAAGTAATATCGTCCATAAAAAATATTTTGATGGAAATAATAGTAATGATATTGCACATTCATTTAAAGATTAATTCTTTTAGTTCTTATAAAAAATAATTCTTTTAATTGTGATTTTATATATATATATTATATTTAATCAATTTATTTTATTCTATTCACAATTTATTTCAACAAATTTTAAATACGACATTATTTTGGACTTTTTTATTTGAATTTTAATAGTTGAAAATTAAAAAAAAAAGAATGAATTGAAAGAAATATTATAAAATATTGAAACAAATTTAAGTTTTAACGAGCATAATTTAATATTAATAGTCTCAATTTTTTCCTGGATTTGAAGATATTAAAAAAATGCTAACAAAAGAAAATTGTTCTATTAAAAATATTAAAATATGTTAAAAACTGATTCTTTCTACATGCATGTAATATTTATAGAATATTATTAATAATACTTGTAATTAATTATGTTATTATTAAAAACAATTTTTTAATTTTTTTAAAAATAATTTGAGATTAACTATGTTGCAAAATAGTGATAGAATAAATTATCATTGAGTGAGACGTTGAAATTGCTTGATTATTAAATTTTAATTAATAATTTTGTAGTTTAAAAAATTAAGTTTTTTCAAAAGAACTAATAATTATAATAGAGTAAGAACCAAATATAAAGTTTGTTTAAGACCTTAAAAATTTTTAGACACAACACAGTAAGTAGCTAGGCATCATGCAACTGAATAAGTGAGAAAATAGAGTTTTTTAAACATTCAATTTCAATTCCTATAGTTAAAATTCTGTGGTTAGCATTTTGGAATTTAATATGTTTTGTATTGAAGTGTTGTCAGTCACCCTGTGCCTGTATCCGTTGCTTGTTACAGTAGCTCAGTGGAAGTAAGCATATTTTTATCCCTTTGAATTTTGAGCAGTTCTATGTCATATTTTCATTGTTCTGATAAATATTCAATTACTTGTCAAGACATGATGAGCTTCGCAGTTTTTTAGCTTTTAACAAATTACTATAAAAAATGATAAGGATACTGACTTTACCCTATTGGATTCTTCAGTTTTACTTTTCATGTATTCTTGTCACCGGCTTTTTCTTTGTAGGGAACATTATTTCTTAATTCTTGGGGTGTTTGTAGAAACATTATCTCTTATGATTATCATGTGAAACATTTTTGCTAACAACAAATTTTGTAAAACCAGGTAGTATCAAAGCAAGTAGACAGAACATTGATACTTCATATAATATAATGGGAAACATATTCTGGTATTAGTTATATGTCATTACTGTATTCTGCTTTCAATACAAAACATATTAAAATCCAAAATGCTAATCACAGAATTTTAACTACAGGAATTGAAATTGAATGTTTAAAAATCTCTATTTTCTCACTTACTCAGTTGCATGATGCTAGCTACTTACTGTGCCGTGTCTAAATTTTTTAGGTCTTCAACAAATTTTTATAATTTGATTCTTACTCTAACATATTTGAATAATTGAGACTGAGAACTACTTTGGTCTTTTGCCTTTCGCTGCTTTATGATATTGTGCTTAAAAAGATAGAAGGGTTATACTGTCTACTCTCCCCCTTCTCCTTAATATCAAGTCTAAATAAGAGTTTGTTAGAGCATGTTTGTTTATATAAGAAAGTTGAAGGATGGAATCAGTTGGCTTCCTGTTAGTTGTGACTACATTTTAATTAGTCATCTGAGTAGGAGTGAAAGGTTTTGGTAGGTGAATGTTGATAAACCTTGTACAATATTCAGTTTTTGGAGACACTATGCATGCATTTATATTTAATCTGTCTGTCATTATTTGAGTAAGAGTAATTAAATGAAAATAATGGCAGTTTGGGTGAAAGAACTGTCTGTTTTTTGTGTTAATACAGTGTTAGTTTGTCTATGTTTCATATTCAATGAAAAATAAAATAAAAAATTAAATTGGAAGAAGAATACAAATTGTTTAATAAACTTACTGTTCTTGACAAAATTTTACACTTACTTTCAGTATAGATGTTTAGGCCCTGCAAGATCTAAGGAAATGTTATCTTTCTTTGTTTCAATTTTCTATTGTCACTAATAATTATCATATTCCACCTTTTCCCATTCTTGTTTTCAGAAAAATCAATTTTAATATAAATTCTCAATTGCATTCAATAATTTAAAAATCAATTATATTAAAATTAATTCTACAAAAATTTAAAATAAACAGAAACTTAATAACTCATGCGTGTATAGATCAGGAAGTGAAGGCTAAATAGCATTAAATGATAAAGTTGTATTTTAACTCATGATTTTTAAAGTTATATTTTAACTATTTTTTGCAATTAACCTATATTTTTCTGCCTTTTCTAAATAGTATTAACCGATAGAATTCCTTGTGCACACAAAACCTTTATCACCGTTTGATTTTGAGAATTGGAAATTGTGATGTTTCCTTTGTTTCTCCCAAGAACTTAACAACAATAACATCGCTCCCTTGACAATGGGACCGTAGGATACTCGTCCTTCATACGTACCACAAGATTTCTCAAGAAAAAGCATATAAAGGAACAAAAGACTCTTTGGTTTAAATCAGAATGAAATAATGAAAGAGTTGGTAAAATCAACAAGGGAGACACAAGGGTTACACCATTCGTGCACACGCGAAACAACCCATCATTAATTTTGTTCTCGAAATTATAAATAACTCAAATTGTTGTCCATTTGTCATATCCCACAAGATTCGGATCTCATCGATCCAAAAGCCATTTATTACACCATTTTTGCAGTTCTATCTCCTTACCATTGAGACAAGCCAGGTAATGGATATCCCTGAAGCTTAAACAACACTATTTTTATATTTTGAAATCAAAAGGCAATGTGGCACCTAAGGAGGCAAACTAGCCGATGACTAATGAGGTTTTCTGATTGCCAACACTCGGAGGACATGCTAGTTATACACCTCAACCCCATTTCAATATCATTGTGGTTTGTATTATATAACAAATAATGGTGCATAATGTTTGGCAGAGATGTGACAAGTTCACCTAATTAGTAGGAAACACATGCTGCTGCCACATGCTTACTTCATTATGAGATGTTACTGTGCTAGTGCCTATTTTGTTAACTAATAGGAACGAATCATGAATTGCACCTATATATATAGAGTTGAGGACTTGGTGAGGGCACAAAAACATTGAGGTTCCTTTGAAAAAGAAAAGAACACAAGAAGAGAAACCATGGCAAACAAGTTCCATATTCGCTCAAATAGTTTTCCAACTGGATCTCATCCTAGCACCGTTAGTGTAGAGGAAGAGCTGAGCAAGCTCAAAACTTGGGAAGCCACTTCCACATCCACATCAAAGTCAATTGGCACTGGCCTGTGCATGCTTGCAGATTTGCATATTTTCTTGGAAGATCTTCTCAACATGCCATCAACCCAAAAGATGATGTCCAACCATCAAGGTGAGAAATGCATGGAAGAGCTTCTAGATGGTTCAGTGAGAATTTTGGATGTGTGTGGCATCACAAGGGACACCATGTTACAAATTAAGGAAAATGTTCAATCCCTTCATTCTGCTCTTAGAAGGAGAAAGGGGGATTCAAGCATTGAAAAAATTATAGCCGAATATAATTTCTTCTCAAAGAAGATGAAGAAGAATGCCAAGAAGTTGATCACATCTTTGAAGCAGATGGAGAGCAAATTTGGAGTATCCCCACTCTTGAATCAAGACCAGCAACTCGCTGCTTTGGTTAGAGTGCTTAGGGAAGTCATTGTAATGAACATGTCTATCTTGCAATCCCTGTTGACTTTTTTGGTTGTGCCTGCTTCAAAGTCAAAGGCAATCAAATGGTTATTGGTAGCAAAATTAATGAACAAGGGAGTGATAGCATGTGAAGAGAACCAAAAGAACTTCAATGAGTTGCAGAGTGTGGAGGCATCTTTAAGCACCCTTCTCAGTGAAGGTACTAATGTGGCAAAGATGCAGGCTGCACATGAAAGATTGGAAGCATTGGAGAATGGCATTCAAAGCATAGAAAATGGTTTGGAAAGCGTATTTAGGCGGATGGTTAAAACGAGAGTCCACCTTTTGAACATAATGACTCAATAGAAATTATTAGAGTCATTATTTTCTCTCCAAATCCTGCAGAACATCCAATTTTTAGGGATCTGCTGAAGATTAAAAAATTTTGCCACATCAATTTGTACATGTATACAATTCAGTAGTTATACAATATCAAATACAACGAAATGTTTATACTATATATTTGTGTTTGAGTCACTTTTTTTTTCTTCTAGAGAATATACTTTTACAATTGTCGTGTTTCTCATGCTAAACGTTATAGTTATTAATATTGGCTGGAGAATAGTAACTAATTAGCAAGTGCAGTAATTAATTTACTTTTGAAGAGAAACTTCACAGAAAGTGATCGATTCACGACCTCTTTTTTTTTTTATTTTTTTTATTTTTACCGTAGTTATATAAAGCAGGCATAAACCAGTACCACGTAAATGTTACAAGTGATAATGTAATCTGCAGTTTAAAGATATTATTTTTTGTTTTTATCAATAATTATAAAAATTCTACATTTTGAGTTATTTATTTTCAAATATTGACAATTGTAAGATCTTCTCACTTTGTAAATACATTTTTTAATTGGTGTTTGAGATTTCTTTATTTTCATTCTGTGACGGAATTTTTGTATTCTTGAATTAATAGTCCATATATCACATAAGCCGAAATTTACAACATTACGTACTGCTTAAACCCAATATATCAATTAATATAAATAATTAATTCAATTGAACAACTTTTAATTCTTTTTTAAATAATCATTTTAAAGTTGTTTACTAAGTAACTACTTTTTTAATTAATCATTAACAACTTAAATTTAATTAAAGTAACATGTATTATAATTACCACTAAGGTTCAAAGTGTACCTTTTACTTTGACTTTTACTTTGACCTTTGGATTGTGAGTAAATGTTCATTTTACTTATATAATAAAGATTAGGCTCGAGCTCATTAGAAATTCATTCACAAAATTAATTGCACGTAAGGTTTTAAAAAAGAGAAATCAAATTTTATACCTAAAAGAAAAAAAAAGAGAAACATAAAATGTAATAAATAATGAAAAAGTTTAATTTCATGCATTTTACACTTCAATCAAATAATAAATAATATACTCTGAGTTGTAATTAGATAAGAGAGTGTAAAACTAATAAAAAAATTATATAAATTATTGATTAAATTGTTATATGAATAATATAATTTTATTAAAAAAGTATGTCCCGTAATTTTAACTGTCAAAGTTTTTTAAAAAATTAGTAATGTCAAATTTTCTTAAAATGGCTGAATAAAACAAAGTTCTAAGAAAAATGGAAAACAATCCATGACTAAGCAGTAAAACAGGAACAAGCCAAAGCCGAGGCTGATTTTTCACAGGAAATCTAGCAATTATTACCAACGATTACAGAATAGTACATGTCTTCTCTACGTACCTCGAGATTTCCCGAGAAAAATCGAGCTAAAGATAACATCAAATTCTTCATCATATGATAAAAAAAAGTGAAAACTTAGCACAAAGCAATGAAAAGTGAGGTAAGATCAAAAGAGTACAAACAAGGGCAAATGCCACTCGTGCACACACCTAACGAATCTAATGCTATAATTTGCGCATTATTTTGTCCTTTGAATTGCAATCAACTTATCTGTCACTTCAATTATTGTACATTTTCTAGTATAGCTCATGAGATCAGGATCTCAACCTTGTAAAAACAGCTTGAACCCATTTTGCAATTTCAGCTCCTTCATACTGAGACAACTCTCTGAAGCAATAAGCAGCATCAATTTTTATATTTGAAATCAAGAGGGTAATGTGGCAGCAGAGGAGGCAAACACCAAATTAGTTGATGAGTAATAAGGTTTTTTGATTACCAACACTTAGAAGACATGCCAGTTATACAGTACCAAACCCATTTTACTACCATTGTGTCTTGCAGAATATCACATGTAATCTCACAATGTTAGGCAGAGGTGTGACAATCTTACCAAATTCAAAGGGAATCCCATGCGGGCACCACATGATTTCTCTACACTTTGATTAAGAGAGGTGAACTAGTCTGTTTTCTTGGCCTATAGGAATGAATATGATTAATCATTAATGAATTATGAATGGACCCTATATATAGAGGTAAAGGACTAGGTAATAGCACAAAAACATTGAACTTTCTCTGAGAAAAAAAACAAAAACAAAAGAGAAACCATGGCAAGCATATTGTACCATGTTCGTTCAAATAGTTTTCCTTCTGGATCTCATCCTAGCTCCCTTAGAATAGAGGAGGAGCTAAGCAAGCTGAAAACATGGGAAGCCACATCCACTTCCACATCTGAGTCAATTGGCACTGGCCTAGCCTTACTTGAAGATTTGTATATTTGCTTGGAAGATCTTCTCAACGTGGCATCAACACAAAAAGTGATTGCCAACCATCAATGTGAGAAGTGCATGGAAGAGCTTCTGGATGGTTCAATGAGAATTTTGGACATCTGTGGCATCACAAGGAACAACATGTCACAAGTTAAGGAAAATGTTCAAGCCCTTCATTCTGCTCTTCGGAGGAGAAAGGGGGATTCAAGTATTGAAAAAAGTGTAGCCAAATATAATTTCTTCGCAAGAAAGATGAAGAAGAATGACAAGAAGTTGATCTCATCTTTAAAGCAGATGGAAAGTAAATTTGGAGTGTCCCCAATATTGAATCAAGATCAAGACCTTGCTGCTGTGATAAGAGTTGTTAGGGAGGTCATTACAATGAACATGTCCATCTTCCAATCCCTTTTGTCTTACTTGACTGTGCCATCTTCAAAGTCAAAGGCAACTAAATGGTTGATGGTGGCAAGATTGATGCATAAGGGGGTAATATCATCATGTGAAGAAAACTCTACCAATTTCAATGAATTGCAGTGTGTGGAAGCATCTTTAAGCACCCTTCTAAGTGAAGGTACTAATGTTTCGAAGGTGCAGGCTGTGCGTGACAGATTGGAGGCTTTGGAAAATGCCATTGAAAACTTAGAAAATGGTTTGGAGAGAATGTTTAGGCGCTTGGTTAGAACAAGAGCCAACCTTTTGAACATAATGACTCAATAGAGAGTGTTCAATCTTAATTGTAGGGTTCTTCAGAGGATGCAAAAATTTTGCCTCATCAATTTGTACATGTATATAGATACAATTCAATAGTTACACAATCAAATACAACGAAAAGTTCATAGACTATATTTTGATTTCTTCTGTTTTAACTCACCTTTTTCTTTGAAGACCTTACATTTTTACTTATACCATGTTCTCCACCTAAACACTATAGTTACTAATATTGGGCTGGCTAAAGAATAATGTATAATAAGCAAATGGAATAATTAACTTGTGTTTAGTATTTTGCTGAGAAACTTAATAGAAAAACGATCAATTCACTAACAATTTTGGGCAGAGTTGGAAGGGAAGCATGTAGTGTAGCACCATAATTGAGGTGCTTTCAACCTAATGAAAGTCTGCTTCTGTATTCAACACACTGAGCGCCCAATTGAGTAGAACAAGGATGATATTATTAACTCGGAAATTGAAGCAATCCTAGATAATGACTAAAAGAAAATAGAAAAGTCACGTAACATCAACTCCTAACACAGGGAAAATCTCCCAATTACATTAGCAAAATATACTCTCCATGTCTACTAATAGAAAGTGACCCCCCACCATATAAGAAACTCTCCCCTAACTAGGGGTGTCCCTGACCGAACCCAACCAAACTAAACTCGTAAATAGTTCTACCAAACTGAGTTGTTTTTTGAAAACATATCAGTTTAAAATTAATTCTCTTTGAATTGTTTTTGAAACACAGTTTGGTTTGAATTTTTATAAAAAAAATAATTTTCTGATTTATTTCGATTCTCAAATAATTTGGTTGGATTCAATTTTTCTTTAACACCTGCATATAACTAAATTATTGATGTGACCCCCTCAAAAATATTCTTCCTTTTCCTCCTCCATAAAATCTCAACTCCTTTGGTCCATTTTCATAACTCAGCCCATGATCTTGGACCTGGGTATCACATGGGCCCTGAATTGGCCTTAAGCCTATAGTTTTCACGTTATTGATTCTTCCTATATTGGAAAGCGACATATTAGAATAAAGATATTTCTAACGACTAACAAAAGAAAAAATAATTAACATTAAAATTAGATTACTAATACAATATTACACATAATCTATTTTATCTTCTTTTTTATTGTCTTTATCATTGTTGTATACGATTTTATTGTACAAATACAATTTCTTTCTATATTATCAACTGGTATTATTCTCCCTTGTAACAGGTAAAAAAAAAAAATCAAGTTATTTTTCATAGTGTAGATAGATTGCTAGTTGTGCATGTCAACAGAGGACAATTTCTTACGTGGTGACAAGCATAGATGTGATAAGCAATTCATGTGTTGGCTTTTGGCCGGGAGCTTCTTCACTCATGCGAAGGTGATGTTATGTCTAAACCTCCTTAATTATTCCCCATATGTGATCTAATAAAGATTTCAAGGTCAAGTGAAACACAAGCAATATTTTGTTGCAGGAAGATATATAGAGAATAATATATAACTCTATGTAGCATATTCAAGTATTAAACCCGGTTATACTTTGGAAAGTTAATTAAAAGTATATGCTCACGCCAATATTTACAAATGCACGTTATTTTATATTTACATACGTTAATTTTATCATTTTATTGCAATTATATAAACAACGATGAGGTTTAATAAAAGATATTAACCCTTCATAAAGTGATGATCATTAAGGTTTCAATTTCGTTAGAAGACACATTCACATTAGTGTCCGTTACTGTTTAGAAAACAATGTCTCTTCCGAAAGATACATTTGCACGTGAACACGTTTTAGGTGTAACAACTAATGATGATTATTGCAATCCTTAAAAGGAACGGTATGGAAGTGTCGTTCGTGCAATTCAAAATTATAATTATTAATTTGTCAATCTTTATAGCCATTACTCAATAACAAAAAAGACAAAAAAAGTACTCAAATATATTGAAATCTGAAATTTGTCATATCTTCAATTATATAGTTCAATGCAAGACCATAGAACTTTCCAAGACAAGCTTTAATAATAACTCACCTTCACGAACGAAACCAATCCATAGGTATCATTAACGGGGGATTAACTTCGTTGACGACAGAAACATAAGACAGGGAATGGTCTTTTAAATAGCTTTAAATCATGGTTTTCTCTCAACCAGAAGAAAAAGGGAGATAAAGATCTAAATCAGTTTTTTTAACAAAAAAAGTCAACTTTTCAATTGATAAATAATTAAGGATTACATATATAAGAATGTGTTGATATGTTGTATTCATCGTCCTTAAAAAAAATCATCTCATTTTATTTCATTTATGAAAATCAAAAGTGACATATTTTCATAAAACAAAAGAAAGATTTATTTTTTAAAAATAAAAAATAAATATTATTTTATTTGTGGAGATTAAAAATATATTTAATTCAATAATTAATTACAACAACCATAAATAATTTTAGCAATACAAGTTTGTGAGGGAGTTGCAACTACCTATAGTCATTCTGACAGTTTAATAGGAATCAAGGCTGACCTTAAAGTCAGTTTTATTTATTGTTAATATTTTTTCACAAAAAGAAAAATTATTAATTAATTTATAAGTAATATTAAAAGTGAAAACTTTTTCTTTAAAATTATCTTTTTCATCTTGTCGTTTTTCTCTTGGAACTAATAACTACTACTACAATAGCATTTGAATCAATTTGTTGCTAACTAGATAAATTCGGTCCTAAAATTAGTTTGCAACTGAATTGATGAGTGATTAGGGGCTTGAGACGCTAATGAGTATAGCAACTTATTAACTTGCCTATCACAAGATTTGTAATTTAGTGCCCATATCAATTAAGTGGTTGCTGATAACAAAAAATCAGCTGCAAAAGGGGTCGCAAGTGATTCTTGGTGACCAATTAGCCACCACTTTCAGTAGTTATTAAAGTGGGCCTATTTAATTGGTCATTATTTGATATTTAATTTTTTTAGTACTTTTTAAGACGTGAATCATGGCGATTGAATTAGCAACTAATTTTTTTAGTTGCTTAATTATTTTTGTATTTTACTTCTCTTTATACTTTTATTTATCAAAATACATTTATATATATTAGAAATAGAATCAGAATCAATGTCACAGCTATTATGTGAATAAAATGAAATTTAATATCTTAAAAAAGAAGTAAAATAACATAAAACATGAACCGAAGAATACCAAAACCTTAAGAATACAAAATTGTAAAAAATAATATGACAATGAGAAAGAGATCGAGGAAGAGAACAAGAGAGTGTGTGGGAGCATAGAGAGAAGAGAATTAGTGACCAAATAACACTATTTAATGATTGAAAATAATGAGTTGCTATTTTTATAATTATATTAAAAAAATTCAGTGGTTAAGTATAAAATAGCAGTCAATTTAGCAATAGAGTTTGTTTCCATCTCAAAATTTGATCATTTGCGATCAATTAATGTCAATCGCTAAGTAGTTAATCAATTTTACTGTCATTTTAATGGTTCAGAGGCAAAAATTAGTGATAGATTTGGTCTTTTTTGTTGGCGTCTAGGTAATATTGCAAATTGATTGTTAAATAATCAAATAAATGAAAATTGGTGGCAAAAATCGATTCATCGCAAATAGAGAGAATTTAAAGGAAAATCATTTTAACCTTTATAGAACATAATGATGATTCAAATATTAATGCATTATACATTTTTAAAATTAATTTAAAAAAAAAATATATAAGATTAAATATCATCAAGATCAACATGTTAAGAAATATTAAATGAATTAACTTTATTATTAAATAAAAAATATGTCATTTCATCTAAAATATTCAAAAGATAATTTTCAAACTAAATTATAATAGTTTTAATAAACTATCTATAAAACATCTCATTTTAAAATGAATTGTGTTATTTAAACAACATTTTAAATAATAACATTTTTGTGTATTTATCTTTCTCTAATGCATCATTTAATACATATCATATTTTTCTCTCTCTTTAATTATATAATTTGTTGTATAAATAATATTTTTTAAAATTGATTTTTAATTATACAACATTGAGTCATTTGTAATAGAAATCTCATTTCTCACCTAACTAAAGGATGCAAGGGTACTGTGTGACGCCCCTGCATGGGCCCTGATGTGCATGATTTTGTATGGAAGTTGAGTGGCGTTGCATGAGGGACGGTGAGATAAAAAAGACATCAAAGCCAATTTGGGAGGTCCACCTTACACCCTATGTATGTAACACACATAGCCTTTCCATTTAAAACATGACAAGACCTCACAACAACATCCAATACCACAATATATATACCACAATATGGGAAAACATCACAAAACCATTGCTATTGTTGTATATTATATTAACAGGAGAAGATCCATCAGTGGCATATTATAGCACCCTTCAATTTCACTAAGATATGAAAAGGGCAACAACAACTATGGCTTCCACCTTTTCACCAAAGCATTCTCGTGGCTATGCCATTCGATCCATAAGCTTGCCAACTAGATCACATCCTAGCACAGTTAGAATAGAAGAGGAGCTCAACAAACTCAAATCATGGGAGGCATCATCTTCCTCTGAGGTGGAGAGAATTTTCTTTGGTCTTTCAGGCCTTGCTGAGTTGTACAAGTGCATGGAAGATCTTCTGAAGTTGCCACTCACACAACAAGCATTATCTCATCACCACAACCAAAAATGGGTTGATGAGTTGCTAGAATGTCCAGTGAGATTCTTGGACATAGTGGGGGAAACAAGGGATGCCATCATGCTAATGAAGGGAAATGTTAGGGACCTTCAATCAGCACTTAGAAGGAGAAAGGTTGGAGATTTTTTGGTGGTTGAAAGCCATGTGTCTTCATATTGGAGTCTAAGAAGAAACACAAGGAAACAGTGTACAAAGTCTCTAGTTTTATTGAAGCATACTAGTGAAGGGTCATTATCTTCATTTGGGGTCTCTCCTCCTTTGGATCTCAATCACCACCTCTCAGCAGTTGTGAGGGTTCTAAGGGAAGCTAGCTTGATCACCAGCTCCATCTTTCAGTCACTGGTGGCGTTTCTTTCTTCACCAATCTTGAGGTCAAAGCTTAACAATAAGTGGACGTTTGTGTCAAGAGTGATGAGGAAAGGGGTGCTAGTTAATCAACAGGAAAATGTAAATGAATTGGAAAAGGTGGACCTAGCACTTTGCAGAATGGTCATGGATAACACAAGCAAGGATTTTGAGGCTGAGAACATTCAATCTGCACATAAAGAGCTTGATGCTGTGGTCGTGGTCATCGAAGGGCTTGAAAATGGGTTGGATTGCTTGTTTAAGCACCTTATTAATGCTCGAGTGTCTTTTCTCAATATAGTTTCTCCCTCAGGTTCAATATGATCATAGCCATGTACATTTCACTATGTCACAGGATCTATACAAACAAATTAACCTTATTGACATTTTCTATACTAGTGATTAAAGAAACTTGTCATTGATGCAATCGTACATTTCTTCCTCCTTTATTAGCTTCACATTCGACACTCTTTTTGTGACTTGGTTTCCTTCATCGAAAATTATTTATCTTCCCTACTTCTTCCTTAAAATTGTTTACATGTTTTACAAATAACTTAATTAGTCACTAATTGCGAGAAACTTGGATAATTTATATGAGATCACATGTTCAAATACAGTTGTAAAAAGAAAAGGATAGAAAAATTTAAGAATACAAATCATTAATTAATAATCACAGTAAGACTATCAAGTTCTTTCTACAAAAAACTTGGTAAGCTACCGTAGTATCTGTTTTTGTGTTCCCATTTCGCTAGTGTTTGCAAGATTAGGACCTTTCACGCTAGATTGCATATCCATCATAATAAAACCGTCCTTATCATACTCACATCCACTTCATTTCTCTTCATTTTCAAGTCACATTCAGAGTGTCATTTTTCAAGTCTGCTATCCAACACCCCATCTTGGTCCCATCAACTACATTATTATTCTAGTTATAATTGTGCACAACTGCATACGTAATATCTATTTTTAACTGGAATAAGGATAAGTTGAGGAGCACTTAAAAAGGAGACTTGCATATAAATAAATAAAAGTTAATTATCGTTTTTGGTTCAGAATGAATAATTAAATTGAACGGAATATTATTCTAAATTTTATTTGTTTTCTCATAATACACCTAAAATTATTATAACAAAAATTCACATTAGGTTAGTTTAAGCGGTAGTACGAATTAGAAAAGTAAAGAGTTTAAAATAATCAGTCATGTTTTTTTTATATAAAAAAGATCAAAACCAATGAATAATTATTAAGGATGACCCCATAAAAAATTATTAAAACAGAGGCACTAAAGTTTAAGATCAGATGAGTGTAACGCTGCTAGGTACTTAACTTATTCAGAAAAGTACGATTGTTTTAGCAACATGTGTGAAATAATTACAAAGGAACTAGAAAGTGACATGAGTGTAGCCATATGCATCTCATCAGTTAACTGCAAACAGTTTGTTCAACTACCAACTAGGAAGAGCGTGACTACAAAATTATAGATAGTAAAGTTGGGGAGGGGTTGGGAAAGGAATTGTGCATTTAATGAATAAGGAGTACGAAATATCTTTTGTTTACCTGTATCACAAAAAAGAAGAAAAAAAAAAAACCTGATCAGTTGAAAGTATACCCATAATTAGATTCTCGGAACATGTTATGTGTAGTTTTCAAAATTATGTAGAAAATAAGTTTCGGAATTTAACTTCTCGAAAGAATTTTTTTTATATAGTTTTAGAATTTAAAATAAAAACTATTTTTTCTGTACTTCTAAAGATTAAATTACATAACTATGTATGATGATGGTGCTTCAAACCATCAAAAGTTTTTGAGGTATCTCGACTTATAAATGAGACAATAGTCTTATATTTACCTAATTAATAAATTCTCATCTAAACACGTTCTTAAAGACTAGTTTAATCACATTTAAGCGTTGAAGTTCTCCAGGAGTTTTTCATGTGTGTCATATATCACATCATATTCTTCAAAAGATATCAAAATCAACTTTGTTGATCATTAATCTAAGGATAAACTTGCAAACATCTAAAGACTTTTCACCTTACACGTCAAGATGAGGTGACTAATGAAAGTCACTTATGTAGGTTGATAATCGTCGGCTTAATTAATGTTCTATTTAAAAAATATTTAAAATAAACATACTCTTTTTATAAAGTATTTAAATTATATTGTTTTTTCTTGTGTTCTAAAAATTAAACTTTTTTTCCTTATATATTATATTTAAGTCTATTCTAATATAAACAAATTTGTCAATGGTGGTCCATAGACAAACTTTCTTAAAGCACTTTTCTTTCCTCTTCAACTTCTAATGTCACTACTAATTAGTTTTGAATATTCTATTGTTAAATTTTAAATTTTTTAAATGAAATAATATTTTGAACACTCATGTTATAGCTTTAAAAAAAATTTCAAAATTTTCATTTTTCCTCTAGTGTCTCAAAATTCATAGTAAAAATAAAAAAACTAGTTATCGATATGTCGTGAGATATAAAAAGAGAAAAAAAAAAGCGACCTTAGGAATTTCATTTACATTAAAATGAACTAAATTAAGCACATACTAATCTCCCAAGAAAGAGCAGTATCATTTTTTAAATAAAAGAGAAAGACAATATAGTTTAAACATCTCTAAAAAGAAAGAAAGTGTAATTTAATTAAATGTTTTATCTACAATAACTAATTTAAAAGGATTCTTCCTACAAAGATTGAAATTTAAATATTTAAATTGATGTAGCTCAGTTCAAACGGATATTATTAATATTAATTAAATTTTAAAATAAAAAGTATTAACAAAAAATCATCCAAGCAAATTTTCACATTACATCTATGACCTGTACTTGTACATATTATGTATTATACATACAGTAACTTAGAGGAACTTAACAGACATATTTCCATTCCATATTAATTAGTGAGATATCACTCTCAATTTTATTTTTTATTTTTCATTGTCACAAGTACCATAAAGCTTACTTCCATCACCAGAATACTACTTATCTATTTCAATTTTCTACAATGTTCACCATTCGATGTAATCATTCACCAATTATATTTCCACAACAAAAATACATACATATATATATTTTTTATTTTTTCTCATTTTTACTAATAATTATTTTCATCCTTCTGTGCAGGCATCTATAAAAACAAAAATAAAATAAAAATAAAATTATATGCTTTACAATTATTAACAAAAATAGCAGATCAAATGAAAAATATTTTCTTAAACAAATAGAGATACTTGTTCTTGTAATAAATATGTGAATACTAGGATCCACAATGATATTTAATCAACAATCTAAGATGATATTTACCCTCCTAAGTAACTCCAATAAACATTGATACTCCTATGTGTGTATTTGATGACTCCGAATGTCAGAAATCATTCATCAGAGTAACCGTCCTCACTATCTTCCTCGTATATGTGATATTCTTCGTCGCTGCCATCTGCTTGCACTTTGTTACCATCAATTGCATCAGGAGGGAAGCTACCAAAAAGTTCCTGTAAATGAGTCCTTGAAATATTCTCAATGTTGATGTCTGTATATTATTAAGGAATTCAAAAGTTCCAGTTGAGAGCCTTGATGAAACCTAACTTATAGGATAAAAATCCATCTTATTTTCTCAAAACCTACCCAACCAAAAGTGTCAGCAGCTTCAATGTTGTCTGAACTAATAGCTTAACAATGTGAAACATTAACTTCTACATTCAAAATTTTAAAATGAAGCAATGAGGTGGCTGAATTATGTAATTCAAATTTTAGTGTCATTGTCTTATCAGAAAAATTTGTGGGATGCAATGATAATGTTTTGATCTTTATAAACTTAGAGAGTACAGGACTAAATGTAGAGTTGAAAAAATAGAAAAGGATACAGGGATGAGATGGCAGAGGCATTTCATTATCTCCAACCTACAAGTGTCAACAACATAAATTAAAAAATATCGAATTTAAAAAAGTCATTATTATCACAATAAAGAGAAAAACATAAAAGCAGAAAATATAGACAAGAATTACCAAATCAAGTTCTTCTTCCCATTCTTCCTCACTATCATTACCCACTGCTGCCTCCTCTTCATCTTCAGCATTGTCAAGTTCTTCATTCTCTTCCAAACCTGTGTTCCAGATACAAAAAATTTATCAATAATTACTCAATTAAAATATTGTTTAACAGATCAGAAAATAGTAATTTTTACTTGGAAAAGATGTTAAATTATTGTTTTACAACAATAACAAATATTCCAATAGGTTCACAATCATATTCGATAACAAATTAAATAAAATTTGTTCTAACTACATTAATAAATTCTGCTACTAATAACCTTTTGCAGAAACAAATTAGAAAACTTTGGCTCGGAAGAACCTGAATAGTATTCTCCCTTACAAGTTTCAATAATAAAATACTCCAAATAAATATTATGTAGGGGCTTCTTGAAAAACTTTAGTGTAATAACTAATAAAGGCCTAGAAGCTAGACAAAAGTTTAAAAATGGTTTGAAATTAATTGATTCTTCTTATATCATGTTGTTTGTTGGACAATAATTTGTAGGCTCTAATTACTATACTAAAACAATATCAATACAAAGAATCATGAAGAAAAGGAAAAAATAAAAAGGAGACAACCTGTAGCTTGTTGGCCTTCTCCATCAAGCTTCATGGCATGCCTATAGCATTCCCTCTTCAGTTTTTCAAACCTTAAAGTAGCAGCTCTGAGTAAATTCTCAGCACCAGACTTAGGAAATACTGATAGGAATCGCACCATAAGACGTTGTCTAATACAATTGATCATGTGTTGTGAGAACCACCCAGTTGCAAACTGAAAATTAGCATTTTAGATGCAACTTAGATAGTTAATGGAATTTCTTATAGTAACTTCAAGCATGAAAGATAAAATCAAGCAATTTTTCTGATATTTTATCTGTTGTGGCATAAATTACACAGCAACTCAACATGCACAAAATTTCATAAAAAACCAAGATTATATAGAATAATCAGCTACTTCTTGATTGTTCAAGCAAAAAGGAAAATGACCAATTCTGCATCACCATAGATAACCCATAAGGGACCTTTATGCCAGGGAATAAGAAAAATATGAAACTTGTCAAGCACAGAGTAAAGCATGTTTGTCTTTTAAATGTGTGGGCAATACCAAGTGTGTCAGCACAAAATGTGAGTGTGTCAACATGAAGGTGAGATATTAAATAAAAAGTCATATAAAAGAAGTACGGTGCAAGTTGCTCGGGACGGAGGCTTATTTATTTCTGATTGAATATAATCATCAACAAGATCGAATAACTGTAAAGAAGTCTGGAACTTGCAAGGGAAAGCCCGAAAGGCACATATATCCTCCCATCTATGTTTTGATCTGCATGAAAAAATAGCCATAACAAATGAGAAAGCAACTCAAAGTGCAAGATAATAATCATATATACTGACAATAACCAGATATGTTATATCAACACAGAGGTCCGCAAATAAATTTAATTGAGATTTGTAATAAGTTCCAGCGATCTCTTTCTCTTCACTTTTGTTTTTCTATATATACATTAATCTACATTGTGATTTTCTATTTCCTCTTTCTTGTGCATGGAGATGCTTACAAATTACAATGAACAACTTTGTAAACAGCAAGAGATAAAATGAAGAAAATAGACTTACTTAATGGCTGAATGAGCATCACAGTAACTTCGTAATGGGACAGGTACTCGATAATCAATTCTTTGATAACTGCTAAAGCAAAAATCTAAACAAAGTCAATAGATTGAAGATTCAATCTTTTTCAAACAATAAAACTAATGAAAATTCAGTAAAATAATTGACAGAATGAAGATTTTGTGCTATTAGAACCCTGGTATAAATGTATAAATTGTTCGTATTTATTTTGTATTTATAGGTGAGTGAAGATTCAATATTTTTATGTGCAAATATCACAGGAGACTCATGGATGGTTGGTCAAACATGAACCAGAATGGAAACTGAAACCAAATTAACAATATGATGTGGAGCTCAAAAAAGAAAATAAATAAATAAATAAACTCATCAAGACAAATAAGCCATCCAGTTTCTTTGCATATCCATGAGAGGGACTCCCTTGAAGAGACATGGAACTAACACAATAGATAATCTATAAAAACAATCCTCTCCCAACTCTGATCCAAGAGCTGAAAAGAGTTCTTGAAAAAGGATTACAGCTAAGATGCCAAAAGAATTGCATACACTCAGCTAGAAAGCCTACCCATCTTGGTCTCACCAATACCTGTGAAGCTAGTCAGAACAAACTGATCCTAGTTCAGAGGGTACACTGTCCTTGGAGCACGTGTTTCTTACTCTAGTGTGTTACTGCTCTGATAGATATCCACCCATTATTGGTCCTTGCCTTACAAAACACTAACAGAGGAAGTCAAGAAGTGGTCGCAATGATGGCAACTATTGTGTATCTCAGCTTCAGTTCACTTATTGTCATAAGTACGACCATACTAGGGTGTACTGGTGTGGGGGGATCAACATGACGCTCTTAAGCAAATTACAAGGACCAAAGCATTTCTCATCCTAAAGAAAATCCCGTGTAAATTTTCATTCCATTGAGGCACCCCAGTATGAATAAAAAAAAAGGGTAATAAGTGGTCTGTAGAGTGGATACTAGGTAAAAAAAGGCTTAAATTAAAGGTAATACATGCACCTAAAGTGAAGGAGCCTTAATTTTCCATGAAAAGATTAGCCCATGTTGTATGACATGCTTTTTTTAAACCTAACATCATAACGCATGGAAAATTCAAAGCTAATCCTCTGAATAATCTGGGCACTCCCGGTCATACTACCCTACATCTTCCATCAACCATCATTGAGAAAGTTAACCAAAAAGAATTGGGTTATGCTAGACAGGCCCAAAAATGGGAAAATAGGAAAAAAAATTGAATGAAAAATAATTATTTTTAAGATTTTCTCATCATTGACAAATACCTTCAACAGTACCAAGCACATCCTTAGCTTCCAAGATGTGACACTAAAACTTATGTCACCTTAGCAAACTACTAACAAGACAGGATACAAAATGAACAGTTACGGCTAAATCAGTTGTCTACATACTATAGTTCATAGAAAATGCCAAACAGACACAAGAAACCACAATCAACAAGATTCAATAACAGCCAGGGATGCATTCTCATCCTCACAAACAAAAACAAGAAAATAGTATTTAAAGAGCCGCAATCTTCTAATGACATGAGTTTACTTTAGGATGAAAAAGAACCAATGGATTCAAGCTACTTAGAGAACAAATTGAATTTTGTATGAAATAGCTGTGCAAATTGCATAGAAGCATGGACCACCAGTGAGAAAAATTAGCCCTTTCTTTCTAGGCCAGTGTACAGACAAACCCATTTACGCTAACTATATTCTCTAATTAAGGTTCAAGAAACTGATTCCCTATCTTATAAACGACTCTGAAATTTCGGCAGGCAATAAACTATCCCTCACCCCAGATAAAATTAAGCCAGATGTTTCCAAAGTTCAAAATATGTAACATCAATCAACTCCCTGGATCTTTGCTGATCATGATAAAACATTAGACAGTCTTCTAAAATCATCATGATCCGCATCTAACTCTTTATTGTTATGGTGTTACCTGTAAATTGAAAGGTACAAGAGAATAACATGATACCATGGCATACTGGTAGTTTAATAATATTTCCAAACTGAACACTACATCAGAAATATATTTATCACAGAAACCAGACACTTTTTTGAGTGCAAATGTATGACTAAAATCCAAGAGATTATTTAGAAATTAGGAGTAAGTCTTACATGCGAGAATCAGGATCTTTGCGTGGATCATATCCTTTCTTGATCCAGAACCTTAGAAATGGTCCACTGGAAAAGTAGTAAGAAATTCTAGATAGAAGCCTGCAAGAGAGAATGGGCAGTCACTGCACCATTAGCAATTCAACTGTTGCAAGTTAAAAAAAGCTAATTAGCAGAATTTACTTCAGTCACCTTCTGAGCATGCCATGCGAAAAGCTTAAGCCCTTATCAAGCAAGCGTTCAGTAAGTGAATCTTTGGACCATATAGGCCGCTCGTCAAACATTCTAGATACAACCATCTGTGACTCCCACTGATCTGAGCCTTGTGGTATGTATTCCTCCCAATTCACTTTCTTAGGAATCTGTAGGACAGCTAAGTAAAACCAGAACCACAAAGTGCAATTTGGTTGCAATATGTCTTAAGATCTTTTTTTATGCAAAACCTTTGATCAAAAATATGTTAAAAAAGTGAAACAAATATCAACACAAAGAAAACTTCCTATGAAGTTTATAGAAAATAGAAAAGTACAATGAACAGGTAGTGATACTAAAAGTTAATACTAATTTGCAAGGACTTTGTTGATATTTCAGCAATGTGCTAAAATTAATCAAGTAATGGTTCAAATGTAGCAATAAACGGCCTGTATAAAAATGGATTACAACTTAGAAGTCAAGAAGAGAACTTTCAGTTTTATTCCATCTCTTGTTTAGGAAGTAGCAAATAGAACATTAAAGAGCAAATCAAGGAAGGAATGCAACTCATTACTATATTATATTTATTTATAAGTTACCACAATATAAAAAGTCCCATTAAATATTAGTTTCTCACTGGCAACAGCTACAATTTTTCCCTCTCCTGGGAGAAGGTTGAAGGGAAACTGTGATCCTCAGGCAAAACTTCCATTTTCTAAAAATTAATGGCTTCAGCTAGGCTTTATAAGAAAATCTGCTTGGAATAATGACATAAAATACAACTAGATTTTCTTATTTCAACAGTCCTGGGGAAATCTGAACATATAAATTTGTGAAATCACTTGGGAAGCAAAAACTTTTTTATATCATGGCCAAAAAAAGATATTTGAGCACGTCTATTTTGTATACAAGTAATTCAAATAATGTTGACAGGAAATCAGCAAATCAGTGGCAAAGCTATAATTATATTAAAAACTCTAAATATATGTTTAAGGATGGACTTAGATGTACACTATGAGAGTAAATTTAAGCAAAAAAATAAAATCACATTCACAGGATCAAAAACAATAAAAATAGGCATGATATAATATAATCACATAGAACTTTTCAACTTAAATAAGTTTGAAATATGATGGTTCTACCAATTGAGAAAAGGATATCTTTAATGTCAAAATCAATTGCAAGAACTTGCTCCATGTCCATCTGCACACATCACAAGAAAAGTTTTGCTAAAAATATTGCATATGACTGATGACATCCAAACAAAAAATATGCAGAATTCATTTTAATTCTTATTGAGGTATATGTCCCCTAGTATCTACAGATTTTCAGAATATGATACTTTTCATCAATGGCTGAAAATAAATGTCAAATTAACTTTTATCACCTTGGAAAATAAACTTCCATTCAATTTAAGTAACAATGCTTTACTAGAAATATAACAAAAATATTAAATTTTTCAAAGGAAATTTAGGTCGTTCCTTTGTTTGAAGTTTTACATCTCTATCATCTCTCTACTTTACATTAGTCAACCATAATAAATGTTTCTTTTGGTCAAGATCCTAATTTTATTTGGAATTTTGCTTTCACAAGTCACAGACACCTTGAGTGATAAATACAAATAATAAGCCACTCAATACAAGCCCTTTTGATTTTATTAGATTCTTCCAGTTTGTTTTCTTGTAAATCCTTCTTTTAGCTTCTAACGTACTCTCTCAAGTCCTAACAATTGAAGGTCCCTATTTCATTAACCCACTTCCTCTAAGTTCAAGTCTTTTATATGAATAGTGGTTCTCAACGCAAGTGGTAACACACAAATCCCATGTTAATATTCATAAGCCTTATACTAAGAACTATGGGAGAACAACGCTACAAAAGCTAACTGTTATAATTGAAAATTCCAATGCCTTATAAATCCCACATTAGATCTCATACTTCAATGTGGGATTCAAGTCCTATATTTTGCAATTGGGTCCTAAGATTTTACCATACTCCACAACCCTGGCGCTCACATGGGTTGGCTATGCATTAGCCCTTTGACTAGTCATGAGCAAACACTGAAATGCCAGCATCACCATCCGCACTACTTCTTTGCAATAGAGGGACATGGTGGAAAGCTCTAATACCAATTGATAAGAATCTTGTGAGAACTATACCAATAAAGTCAGCCATTGCAGTTGGAGAGCCCAAAGCCTCATAAACATCACACTAGCATTCTGTACCTCCAATGTGAGATTCAAGTCTCATACCTTGCAATTATATCCTAACGTCTTTAAAGGGGTCTCTTTTCCTCCTGAATTTTGTTGTGCTCTTGAGTTTTTCTTTTCTTGTCCAATGTTATATTTAGTTTTAGAGAGTATTCCGTTCTCCTGTACTTGTATCTTACCTCTTTTCTTATTACACGTTTATAATGTATGAAATGTCAGGATGATAGAAGGTTGTACAATCAAAAAATTGGGTAAGACTAATTAATAAAAACCTTGAATGAAGTGACTCATATGAAGGATTCTGCAAACAAGTAACTGTGACTGAGAGTCAAAGAGACTCAGATCAGTCATCAATACTTACCAACAGTTATTGATATATTTCAATATACTAAAGGGATTAAATTTTATGCCTATATCCTATTAAGAAATTTATCTGAACTATCCTTACCTCGAAATGCTGTGGTACAACTTCCTCCGGTTTCTTTTTTGAACTTGACATGGTAGTAGCTGGTCTCAAGCTGAAATAAGAAAATGACTTAAGTCACTTCAATGTAATGTTAACACAAAATGAAATTGCCAATCAAAACTTTACAAGGATAACTAACAAAAGTTACACTGAAGAGCATCACAGAGGCAATGCACTATAAATGTATACAAGATAACAAGCTATCAAGAAAACTAGAAAGGAATTAGAAGAGCTAAAAGAAAAAAGAATAATAGATAACACAATTAATATCCTCTCAAGTGGGTCTCCAGATTATTCTTTATCGTGAAGATTGAAACTGTCCAAATCCCCTGCATTATTTTCTTCGTATGTTGAACAACCATGGAATTGGATGCTGATCCCAGACTTTTCTCTTTAAAATAAGTATATGATCACTAAACAAGAAATGTCAGAGAAACTTACACTAAATTTTCTGGCACATCTTTTGGAGAAAAAATTGGAGGCACTATAATCATAACATCCTCATGATCCAGATCCAAGAGACCACCCTTGTCTACAACAGAACACAACACAAGCCACCAACTTACGTAAAATAGCCATTAAACACATCTCAAACATTAAGTTGAAATAACAGAAACATAGAAACAAAATGCTCACCAAAATGCAGTTCTTCTAGCTCTGACCAGTTTCTCTTCTTCCTCCTGGCAATATCAGCATGAACAGGAATCACATGTTGGTAGTCCGCCATTCCTTCATAATTTAGAAACACAAAACAAAAGCAACCACATAACTCGCTTAAGAAGTTGCATAAAGCTGATAAATATCAACATAAAAACACCAAAACCAAGCCCATTTCAAGTGTCTAACCATCAAAAAAATAAGCCTCGGGAACACGAGCAACGATATCAGCACAAACACTTCCCCCTTGGTCATGCTCGCTCTCTGGTTGATTTTCTTGCTCCCCAATTTTCACTCCAGAGCTGCTAGAAGCTTCAGCATTTGGAACACGCGGTGGTTTCGTCTTGGATATTTTGAGAAGCAAATTGTTGGAGGGACGAAGCTCCCCAAATGCAGGATGAGAATATGGGTCTTCAGGGCGGAAACGGAGCTCTAATTTGTTTGACTGTGAACTGCGAGCCTAAAAATGTCACTCCACAGGTAAAAATTAACAGAGATTGTAATCAGAGTGAAAAAAGAAAAGGTATATATACATATTGTATAAAAATTGGCAATGACATAAATGAATATAATAAAATTAGGCTTACGTAGTACCTTAAGGATGCCTTGAATTCCCCCAAGAGTGTCAACTGCTCGAGAGATGGATGATGGATAAGCAGGATAGTGCACCAGAAATCCATGAGGGTCCGGTATAACCCCTGAGATACTACCATCCTTTATCACTCCCATTATTCCCTGCCATCATCACCATTTAAATGCTTTATTATTAAATTTTGAGCAACATACAACTGAATTGCTGATTGTCAAGTAGTAATAGTTATCCTAATCCACAAAATATTCACTTCTCCATTCCCACCAATCAATGCATAGTTTCAATTTCAAAGCAAAAGTGAGCTCAAAGAAGTATTACTGTGTTCCGTGTCGTGACCAACCAGAACCAACAACAGTGCGTTCACCGGCGAGAAGACAGCACGAGACGGAGGGAGGTATCCGCCGAGAGCCACCGCAGAGGGGAGGCTTGCAAGGCGGGAGGAAAATGACGAGTGGGTCAGGGACCCTCACAACCGAGATGGCCCGTACTGGGCTTAGTTGGGCTCCAACAATTGGGTTTGGACTTGGGTCCCTGCAGGCTCCTAATTTATTTTACGTATTTGTACGTATAATAGTATATAGTATATACCGCCCTATTCATACTCCTCAGTCCCTAGGCCACAAATATGGTGTACGCTGTACTTTTGAATGTATCACGAATGGTTTTTTCAACTAGTGTGTTCACGAATTAGTTTAAATAGATTTTGAGACTAAAATAATATCTAGTTTGATTTGGTTTGAGATTTTTTTTATTTATTCTTATCTGATAAAATGTAGATTAAATTAAATTTGATGATTGGATTTTTATTGCATATTATTATCAATATTTAAATTTAATATTACTAAAATTTTAAATTTAAATATTGAAATTTATTTTTAAAATAAATTAATTATCTTTAAGTTTAAGTATATTAATAACTTATTTAAAAATTCAAAACATATCAGATAAAAAAGAAATATGTTGATTAATTGATTAATTATCTTATAATATATATTTTTTAAAGAAGATAAGAATATGTATATTCAAAATAAAAAATAAAGATAACAAAGTATATATAATTTTATTCATTGGTTGCCAACATTAAAAAAAATATAATAAAAATATGAGTTTAATAATCATGTATTAATAGTGTAAAATAATTTTATACTATCGTTCAATCATAATTTATATATTTCTATAAGAAAAAAAATCTGTATTATAAGATAATTAAATGATTAATTAACATACTTCTTTTTTATCTTACCTATTATTTATTTTTAAATAAGTTATTACTATATTTACATTTAACGATAATTTATTTATTTTAAAAATAAATTTTAATATTTAAGTTAAAGGCTTTTAACAATATCAAATTAAGATGTTGATAAGGATGTGTAATAAAAACTAAATCATATAATTTTATTCAAACCACATTTTATTGAATTATTTTATAAAAACAATTCAATCGAATTACACATTATTTTAATATTTGAATTGAATACCTTTCTTATTTAAAATTGATTTACAAAGATCCTATTTGATAAAATCATACATGCATAACTTATTTCTCTAAAAATATTGATGAAATACCAATATAATAAATACATGTGAAACCTAATAACCTATATTTATTAAAAATATATATCTATTTGATTTGAATTAGTTTGGTTTTACAAATTATATTTAAAATTCAATCTAATTCAATAAGTTAAGTAAGAAAGGCATACAAAACAATAAAAAAAATTTATTTTTTGTTTGATTTTTAGTATTTTTAGATTGATTTGGAACTTTATTTTGGATTGAATTAGATATGAACATCATTTTTATCAATACTTTTTAATCGTTATAATATGTGTTTTTATACATGAAATTAGTATTCTAATATGTATAACATTTATGATATTTATTTTGATATAATTGAAATTTATAATAAATATTTTTTAATATATAAATTATATAATTTTTTTTTATACAAATTAGAATAATTATATTAAATAAGAATATTTTTAAAAATTATTCTTTAAGGATAGTATTTTAAGAAAGAAAAATTTGTCAAAAGTATTTTTATAAATTGTTCTTATTTTTTTATTTTTTCAATCTATCATTTTCATATTTATTTTTAAAATAAATTTTAATATTTAAATTTTTTTATAAATAATTAAAATTTTATAATATCATGTAATTCTTTAAATGTGAAAAAGTACAAAAATAATTGTTTACTAGTCAAATTTTATTAAGAATGTAAATCTTTGAAAGATAAATTTGATATTAAATAATTGTTTAAAAGACTAAAAAGGTAATATAATTATTTTCTAAATAAATTGTAATATTATATTTTCATAAATATATACAAGTTTGAATAATTTCAACTTAATAAATATTATAATTGCTAAAATAATAATAAGTAATATCATAATTAAAATTTAAAATATTAAATTTTAATGAATATATTCTAACTATCCAATTTTATATGTGTGTGGTCGATTAAATTTAAAATGATTTCGATATATATGACTTGAAGCGTACTTATTTTAATTGGAAATGTTTAGTAAAAACTTTGTTTATAAAATGGCTCAATTACACACTTACTTTTTACATTTTAATTTATTTACAAGTTTAATTCCCTTAATTTTAACTACACATTTAATTTTTGTATCTTTTAATTGTTAAAAAGTACGTCCTTTTATTCCCCATTCATCTAATAATTAGCGAGAAATATAATTGAAATATGTGGTACCATTAATTTATATATATTGCTAAAAGAAAAATTATGAAATATTAAAATAAAAATTATGTCTTTCTATCATCACTCGGGAGGTTAACCTTACGAATAAAGAGTATTTTAATATTTAAAAATTGAATTAAATATATTTTTTATCTTTATAAATACATTAAAATTCAATTCTATTCTCTCAAATTTGAAATATCCTATTTTAGTATTTTATTTTTTAAAATATGTTATGTTTGACTCTTTTAATTAACTACAACGTTGATTCAAGTAGATAGAAATGACATGTTATTTACTTTCATGTGTGATAAGTGTTACTAAAATATTAATTTAATTTAAAATTTTACATATGTTTAAGAAAAGTTAAAATCAAAATTTAGTATTTAGACAGATTAAAAACAAATTTTATCATATTAATTAGAGCATAACACATAATTTTATTGACTTAATATATTTAATATATGATTTAACACTGTAATTTTATTTTATAGGTCAAGTATAATATTAAATGTAGAAAAGTGTTGATAACTATCTTAATAGTAAAAAAAATTTAGTAAGACAAAATTAATTACGTATTATTCTATTAATTTTGATCAACATGTAAGTTAAATTAGTGATGCATTATTTTACTATCAATATTATAAAATTTGTTTCAAAGACAAGGATAAAACAATGATGAATATGCATGTCAATTCATCATATAGTAAAGTTGATCTTGATGAATTAATTTCTAATTATTAAATATGATTAAAACGTTTAAATTAATTTTAATTATTTAATATTGAAACGTCACTACAAGAATTTTTTAATTTTGTTACTAATTTTAGCTACCATTTAAATTAGTAGCTAAATCTTAACTAATTAACTATTAATTAACTAGAAAATTATTTTTTCTAGCTAAATTGAAGTTATATTCATTTTTACTTCTTATTACTACAAATTAGCTAGGAAATAACTATAAAATTTAAAAAATTTACTACAAATTAACTAAGATTATTTTCCTAACTAATTTGCTACTTATTTCATGCTACCATTTAATATTGTAGTAATTTTGTAGCTAATTATTTTTATTAAAAATTAACTACAAAATAACTATTAATTTTAAAATTAACTACAAAATTATTTTGTAGCAAATTTTAAATTTTCTAGTATTCGAGAAATTAATTTCAGAAGCTTGCCAAAAAGGACACTCAGTTTGATAATATCTAAATATCTAGCTCTACAAACTAACAAGAGTAAAAGCAAAAGAACATCAACATCCAAAAATAAGGCAAAGAATGAATAAGAGAAGAACATAAATCATATAGCAAGTATAGTCTAAAGTTAATACCTACCACCTATACTAAATCAAACGAATGCATCAACATTCTTCTATGTTGTCACAATTAAACCGTTGAAGGAAAAGACTTATACTTGTACAGAAAGCATCAGCAACATCTCGACAAGTTACAGCATTGAAGCACGTGTACGGCCTTGACTCTTCCTATATCTCTTCAGAGGTAGGTAGTGTTCCAAGCACGTTATATAAAATTTTACCAACTCCTTTACTGCATGGATGCACATGCACTCTTTCTAGAATCGCCCTGTGTACCACTGATGAAATGTGCTTACCATAGATAATAGATTCACAAATATCCCAAATACATATATAGTTGACTAAATAAAATAAAATAAAAAATCACACATCCAAGTCAACAACAAAAAGAGAATCAAATTCCTTAAAAAAAATTCTTTAATGATATTTAAGGTAAAAATATGAAATATATAACAAAAAAACATCAGAAGACTAATTCATCTAACCTTGATAATGATAAGAAATCCGTCTTCTCCTTAATTACAAGTTCATAGGTAGTCTAGTTTGTCAAAAACTCAAAATAAGATAACTACAGAAAAGACAAAACAGCAGTTCTAGCTACGTTGAACCAAGATTCCGTAGAATCAATGTGATGGAATGGAAAAGTTGAAAGATATTAATACCAAAATGTATATACTTTATAGCACATAGTATATATGTGGACATGAGAACCTCATATATACAGTGATATTTGATATTTCAGGTACATAGATCAAAATCAAATAAATGGTAACACTGGTATTCTGACATAGACGGATAGACCCCCCTCCCAAAATCTTACATGCAAGAACAAGACAAAGATCAATTATCGATAAATCCTTACGCAAGATAAGAATTAGGACAAAAATAATTGTAACAACTGCCTATGTGTTAGCATAAAGATGAGAGAAACTGACAGAGTGATCTAGGGTACTATCATGATCGCATCCTGACTTCTAATAGCACTAAAAGTTTGTTACCGGTGACATCAAGATTTTTAGAATCACAGTAACCACAATTATGGGACATTAGTTTTATTTGTCTGTAATTTTCTATGACATCAAATATTGTCACAAAACAGCGACCGCAACTTAAAATATTGTATGAAAGTTAAAATTACAATATATAGAACATTTGACTTTAGTTGTTTTGTGTATGGAAGTTCTAACAGATTAAAAGTTAAAAACTGACAATATTAATTCTACCGATTCTATTCCCGTATGTGTGTACATTGACCTCCAAGTCAAGCCAATAACTTTTACCTTCATACCAAGACTCACCTAATTTCGGATTTGTATAATAGTCTTTAAATCATAACAGCCTCCATTTAAAATGTTGGATATATTTTTAAGATATTAAATCGTCTTATCAATAGTTGATATAGCTAGAGAGCTAATCCCTTAATGAACTATGTTGATTAATTAGATTTAAATTCTAACTAGGTGGATGAAAAAAAATTATTAAGAGCGACAAAGCCTACTTCACTAAATCCACAAAAAAATTAACTTTGGAGCTCAATTAGAGAACACTTTCAATATATATATATGAACAGAGGACTAGCAACGTTGTTGAAAAGTTCTAGCACTACAAATCCTCTTATATCTAAATGCAGATAAACATGACTGCAAACATAGTACAACCCGCCGCCCCATATAATAATTGTTTTCCAATAAAGGATTTGACAAATGAAGATTTTACGTCATTTTCATTTTAAAAAGTCTGGGAGTTTCGACATTTTTGTAATGTGAACCTTCGGCTATGAAATATACACGATGCCAGTCCAGGCACAATGTTGTCTCTTCCAAAAATATATACCACCTAAATATGTTTATACTAATATATGTTCGCAATTGGTAAAAGGAAATTGATTAATATATAATACCAAAAAATTTAACGAAAACGGTTTGACCATGATATTAATTTCTAGTCTTTTCTTCCCACTTTTCAGTAGCTTTGTATTATTATTATTATTGTTTGTCCAAAAACAAGTGGCCATGTCATTGCTCATGATCATCTATTGGTGCTAGATATATATCTTGGTACTGTAACTTCCTTGTACAATGGTGACATATTATTGATTAAAAGAAGAACATAGCTAAAATCTTCACAACGCAGCCACAACCACACGGTGGCTAAAGAGTTGAAAGTCACAATTTCCATGAGATGCCTTTTGTTGACCAAGTACTCCTTTGTTACATAAAATGCATATTTTAGCGGTAAACGTGGATTAAGATACGGAGGAAGCATTATTTGTATGACTAAAGAAAATAACATGTAATGTTAATTAATGTTAATGTGCTGTATTGTACCAATTCTTAGACCGAGAGCTTGAAAAGCATCAATTGATTCAACTCTAAAACTGTATGCGCTAGAGCAAGATTAATTAATTAGAATTGTAAAATCTTATCATATTATTTGATATATACATATATAGTCTTTCACAACTAGGACACATTAACAGCCATTTTTATTTATTGGTCAAACTCGCCGTTGAAAATAAATAGTGTCGAGTTCAGCACCAACTTGCTGGTTAAACAATAGTGAAAATTCTCCACCAACCTATGTGGCTACTTTAATATATATTTAAGCCGGTCACAAAAAGCCTCCTAGTTAATTCATGCGATCATGCACTATTCCACCTACGTCTCTACATGGTTATTTGAGCCATAATTTGGCATGCTTATTAGATTGACCATATATCTTTTGAAAATGATTTTTGTCCCCACTTCATTATTATATTATTTTTCACCAAATTCCAAGACTAAGATTAGTTTTATATACATGCACGATGACTGTACACATGAGAATATTATATGTTAATGTTAGTCAAAAAAGTAATGTGGAAATATTATGAAGCCCCTCCCTTCATTTTGTATTGTTCCACACCACTATATATACACATCGAAATGTTTGAGAGAAAGTGCAGCACAGAAGGAGGAGACACACAACACAACACAAACTAAGTGCAAAATAGAAAGCACAACACTATGGCTGAAACTAAGGAAATATGGTCTGCACCAATAACTCCTAGAACAGGTTCAGTGATGGGAACACCTGTTGTGGCATCTCCACCTGTGTCATGTCCACCCTCTCAGCTTCACTCACCATCTCTAACAAGGTCACCCCTCCTTCACTCAGAGGATGGAGATGCACCACGTCCTAAAAATAAGACTCCTAAGACTCCAAGAACCCCACTTAGAATCTCTAACTTGACTCCAAGATTTCTTACCCCTTTGGGAAGCCCTGTGAGAAAAGCTCTTAGGCTCACCAGGCTTGATCCTGAGGATGCTTGGCTTCCTATCACTGAATCAAGGAATGGTAACAAATACTATGCTGCTTTTCATACTCTTTGTTCTGGGATTGGAATTCAGGCTCTTGTTCTCCCTGTTGCCTTCACTATTCTTGGCTGGTAAGTTTGAAATATTGTATAATGTTAATTATTTGGTATTCAAATAATACATCTATGTATGTTATGTTTTCCTTTTATTTCTGTAGAATTGAAATGAAAGGAAATCTGAACTAAGCTTTTCAAATATAATAGCGGTTCTAACATAAAATTTATTATTTTTTAGAGATTTTAATATAAGTATCAACTAATTTATGTTGGTTTATAATCACAAAATATATTTTTTTTAAAAGAAACAGCTAATTTTGTAAGAAATTATTCAAAAAAGTTTCTGATTAATTTTAATCAAATTTATATTCTTTTCTGATTCTTTTGAAAAACTTAAACAAACACAAAAAAAAATAAAAAAATAATTATCTTTTAAAAAAAAATGAAAACTTGTAACAAATGAGCCTATAATGATTATGTTATTAAAAAAGACATCAACTTTCCTTGTTCTCTATTTATTCTCTTCTTATTATATTTTGGTGGAGATAAGGTCAATCAACACGTGATACTTTTTTTGTATGTACATGTTAATTTGTAATGTATCGAACTGCAGCAAGGCTACTTGGTTGGAATTATTATTAATAATAACCATAAAATAAATACTTTATAATAGTAAGTGATGTCCGTTTCATGGAATCTTATTGAGTGTTTCTTTTCTTCATTTACTGGGTCATTATTTGATGTTTCTTTTGTAAACACAAATATTTTTCAAATAAAATTAGAAAACTCAGATTTTGTGACCCCATTGTTATTTCTTTACATGGAATTGTTGAATTTAGAATTGACAAATATATGGTGGATGGCAGGACATGGGGCATAATAAGTTTGACAATTGCGTTCATATGGCAACTTTACACCTTATGGCTGCTCGTCAATCTTCATGAGTCGGTAGAGAACGGTGTTCGCTACTGTCGATACCTTCAACTCTGCTTTGCTACGTTCGGTATGATTCGTCCACGTGTTCACTATATTTTCTTTTCATTTTTCTTAATCATATTATTCCATACATTCAATATATAAATTAAGTTATGAAAAAGGTTAATTTATTTTATCGATCTCCTTTTTTTTCTTATATGATAATTAAGGAATTTATTTACACGGGCTCTAAATTATTAAATTTTAAAACCATGCATGTATATTCCCTAAATGTAATAATTTTAAATATCAAATATGTAAAATAATGGAATGTCAAAATCATTTCCCAACTAAGCAAGTGTTGGAATGATATGTTGCAGGGGAGAAACTTGGGAAATTGCTAGCCATGTTTCCAATATTGTACCTATCAGCAGGGACATGCACCACATTGATCATCATAGGAGGAACCACTGCAAGGACATTTTACCAAGTGGTGTGTGCTGAATCATGCACCGCCAAACCTATGACCACTGTGGAATGGTACTTGGTGTTTACCTGTGTAGCTGTGGTGTTATCACAGTTGCCAAACTTGAATTCCATTGCTGGGGTTTCACTCATTGGAGCTGTCACTGCTGTAGCCTATTGTACCTTCATTTGGGTTACCTCTGTGGCACAGGGTACCCTACCGGGTGTCAACTATAACCCTGTCAGGACTCAAAACAGTGTTGAAAATGCTTTTAGTGTGCTTAATGCCTTGGGGATCATTGCCTTTGCTTTCAGGGGCCACAATCTCATCCTTGAAATACAGGTACTATTATATTTTTATATTCCTCTTACCTAGTTTAATTTTATGAAATTAGTGAAAAATTGAATTATAAGAACAAAGGGCAATATCACATTATCTTGAGTAGTACTTAAATTGAACCATTTAAATAAAATTTCAAGTTGAGTTTTGTAAATAAAAATAACATAGTCAGAATTGAGACTCTATTAAATATGATCATCAAATAAATTAAATAAATACTTTGTATTTATAACATAATAAAAAAAATAAAAGAATAAAATGTGGTTGAAACTTCTTTTAAGTACTTGTCACTGTTTACAGTTACATTTTAAATAGCCGGTTTGAAGATTTTTTTTGCTGTTTTATCTATCTTTTGACTTGGTTGGAATGAAATACGTGCAATGCTTAGTTGACAAATGACAATAGATCAGAATTTCAAAGTTGTTGAAAAACTAGAATGGAGAGACTGGGTCAAGCACACAATATTGAAGTTAGTGGATGACTTTCCTTTTTATATTAATTAATCAGTCTAGAATGACGTTCGGAATAAAGGAAGAAAATCATGAATTCAGGATAAATGTTGTGTATGATCAATTTCATTGAATAGAAAGACATACGGTTGGTTAAGTTGTGACTTCACAATTATTCCTACCATCCAAATCCCAAATATTCTTTTTCAATGAATTGAGCTAAGCTTTAGATATTTTATTGGATAAAACTCGATGGTCAGAGAAAGTCACCATCACTTTTAGATTAGAGGTTCCTCTATATCTTGAAGGGCTTTTTTTTATTCAAAACATTAAATTAGTGAAGGAAAAAAAAAAAAAGCATTCTTGTCATATGATCAATACGTAAAAATACTTTAAACTTACTGAGATCGATCTAACAGCGAGAAATTTGGATAATTTATACGAAATCTTAATTTCAACCTCCTTGTCGTCAATTTAAATGAAATCTTGATTTTTAAAAATGTTTGTGTTTTTTTTGTTGCAGTCCACAATGCCTTCAAGCGAGAAGCATCCATCACACGTGCCAATGTGGAAAGGAGTGAAGGTTTCTTACACAATCATAGCGGCATGCTTATTTCCCTTGGCCATTGGTGGTTATTGGGCTTATGGGCAATTGGTAAGCATCTTATTACTTTAAACTAAAAAGGGAAAAATAATGAAGCAAGGATTAACCTTAGGAGCTTAATTTATTAATTGTGTTATGGAATAGCATATATTATAATTTATATATACGTGACCGAATATTTTCAGATTCCTGCAAACGGAGGAATGCTGACAGCCCTATACCAATTCCACTCTCGGGACGTATCAAGATTCATTCTTGGGTTAACAAGCTTTTTCGTAGTTGTGAATGGTTTGTGCTCGTTTCAAATCTATGGCATGCCAGCATTCGATGACATGGAGTCACAATACACAAGAAGAATGAAGAAGCCATGCCCATGGTGGCTGCGAGCAATGATTCGTGTGTTCTTTGGGTTTGTGTGCTTCTTCATAGGAGTGGCAATTCCGTTTTTGTCCCAGCTGGCTGGTTTGATTGGAGGAGTGGCACTGCCAGTGACATTCTCGTACCCATGTTTCATGTGGCTCAAGACAAAGAAGCCAAACAAGTATGGTGCCATGTGGTATCTCAATTGGTTCTTGGGGACATTGGGGGTGGGTTTGAGTGCCATATTGATCGCGGCTAGTATATATGTTATCATTGATACTGGTGTTAATGTCAGCTTTTTCAATCCTCAGTAGTCTCACATAAATTAAGTGGAAACAAGTACTATATAGGAACATCATGTTTGCATGCTGGTAATTACTAATTACTTTAGTAATTAAGAGAATTAATTGCTGAGGTTGTCTTTCTTCTTCTTCTTTTTTTCTTTTTCTTTTTTCTTTTTGAGATTCAAATTTGTCACCCCCACTTTGTAGTTCTATGCTGATTTTTCCAAAGGAAAAATAATAATGTTATTAAACTACATAGGGTGGGGGATCATGGTTGTATAAATTTTCTTGTACTGGAAATTGAAAATTACTTTGATTTGACATACACGATATGATGAAGTCGGGTAGTATAAAAATTGATATTATACAATGTTAAGTGTCTGTTACATTGTAGAAAATACCATGCATTATATAATATAATATTGTCTTACGTTTGTTGATGCAGTATATAATATTGAATATGATAAAATTGTTTTTAATAAAAGCACGTAGTTGAAAATATAATATATTCACTTGAAAATGTTTGTTATAATAAATTTTAGATACATAAAAGCCAGTGAAAGAAGAAAACTTAACCACTATGTACATTATATTTAATATTAAAAAACAAATCAAGACTGCATAAAATAATTAGCGAAAATCTATACGAATCTGCATATCTAATAGCCATTAACAAATTTAGGAAGTCCTTCATGTTGTGGATAGTTGGATCCCACAATGATCATGGAGAAGTTTTATGCTTAACATTATCAAAATTATAATATAGTTAATTTTTAAAATAAAAAGGTCAGAGATATGTGTTTGGGACTATATAATAAGAAACTATGTATAGATTATATCTCAACGCTAAATTTAAGCCTATTTCATCTTTAAAAAAGTACAATTGATAAATTTATATATCATAAATATTTGTAAGCAATTTTAAGAGAGAATTGATCATAAATAATTAGGATTATAATAAATAAACAATTAGAATAATCAACCAGGAAGATTGTGTCTCTTAAGTGCTAACTCAGAAAGTGCCAAACACTGAGTCAAGTAATTATAAATATAAAATTGAAAACAAGAAACCCCAAATTCGAAGCCCAGGGCGAAAAATACCCATACCATCTTCCATCCATTGAAGATCTGAACTTTAGGAGAGGATCTCAAAGATTCAATTCAGCATCCATCATTCTTCTACTATTTCTTCTCTGTTCCTATGCATTTTGTCATGATTTGCTAAATTCCCTTAGACTATGGTAGATCTTACACTTGAATTATTTGTAATTGAGTTTCTCTAGTTTAATACAAGTCTCTTTCTTGTTAATTGATACTTCCTTCTCTCTACGCCTCGTGCATGCTTGCTTTAACTAGTCATTATTGAATTGATTTTTGGTTTCATTCATGATTGAGAAATTATGAGTAGAATTGGATTTGAGAAGGTTTGTCACGTTTGTGATGCTTAGGAATAGAGTTTCATGATCACGTGTTCTAATAAATTATTGAACTTAATGTTTAATTAGATCTAAGATTATGTAAAAAATTAGAACCATAAGTTTAATTACAGAGACTTCAATTCTTGAGATGAAATTTAGTCTATTTTCGTTAATTTGAACATCAATTTCGTGACACAATTATGTTGAATTTAATTTAATTACTTAGAAGGATCACTGGATGAGATCGATTTCTTGCTATTTTTATATATTAATTATTATCTAATTTGAAACCATAAAAATTTGATTGATAATCTGTAATTTTTATTGAATATATTTAATTTATAAATTTCTTAATCATTGTAATTAGTTCAAATAGCAACAAATTATGCAAATTAATAATTGAATTTCAATTTTCATTGGGAACAACAATTCTATTCTCTACAGTATGATTGACACACTCAAAAGTCGTAATATTAATCACACTCCAAGGCCTGAATAATTCATTTATTAATTAATTTTTTATACATAAAAACAGTTTGATAAATAAACTTATAATACTCATGCAAAACAATTAATAGAATTAGTTAACTTATTATGTCAACCCAAATAGCACGGCTTAATGTGGACTTGTATACTTAAAACATTGTCATGCTCAAGCAGCCCCAATAAATAATAATACAATGAAATTGTCAAAGGTGATGAACGATTACTAGAAAAATTGGAAAAGGCCATACATCATTTGAAAAGAGGGTACTTCAAAGTTCAAAGGGGCAACATCACAGTTGGTCCATGTTCTAACTTCTAAAGCGATGGTGGTGGCTAGTGGCCACTAGTATCCCAGACAACGTGTTCAGACGTGAAAAATATATTAAATCGTTTGTAAATAGTTTATGATTTAATTTATATCTAACTTAGGTTAGGTTAAATTTACTTACTAGAAAAATTAGGTGAAGTTTTTTTTTTAAATGTGGTTAAAATATTATATCATTCAAAAAATATTTATCAAACTGATTTATTTAAGAAAATATAAATAATATAAAATAATAACATCATTATGCAGATAATACTATTTATTAAATATTTGGTGTAATACTTTGAGATCATATTTTTTTTTCTTTAAAGGCTTAAGAACACTAACTTTCGTATAAGTTTAAGCTAATTAACACATAAATATATGTTTATGTCTTATTTAATAAACTGTGTTGGAAAGTAGGTTTTTAAATAGGTTTATGAATCAAACCAAACTTTTAAAAAGTTAAAATCTTTAAAAAAAAAAAAAGTCTTATATTAGGTTAATGGTTCAAACTTCGGCTTTAAATTTGAAAGAACAACGCGGGCTCACATCTTATAAAACTTAACATGTTGAACCTATTTCTCCACCATAATTGGCTTTTTTTTTTTTTTTGCATAAATATTTATAAATTTGAATAAAATTTATAAAAAAATTAAAGATAAAAATAAGTACTTTTATTATTAATAAATAATAATTTTTTATATTAAATACTAAATAAAAATAAATTAAAAAACGAGGCTTTATTAAAAAAAAATTATGAAAATAAGTTGTTAAAATCAAAACATTTTTTTATAGAATGAGTAACTATTTGGTGCTAAAATTGTAATAGTCAATCAATTTGATCATTAAAAATCATTAAAATTATAATGAATGATCAATTGATCATTTAAATAAATAAAATAGTAAAATAATTATTGAAATGGTATTAATTTAGTTTTTAAAATAGTAATACACCGTCAAATTGATATTTAAAATAAAAAAAAAAATTAATTACACTTTTTTCCCATATAACTTTAAAATTTTACAAAAATTTTCATATTTGTTCACACATTTTTTTAATATTCATGGGATATGTACAAAGTACTCATTACAAAAAAAAAAATAGTAACTAATCTCTTAAACGATTAGCTCTACAGACAAAAGATACCAAACATAATATTTTCACACATTTGACTTATTTAGTTTATATATAAAAATAATTATTGTATATGTTTATATTTACTATTTATTATTATTATATAAAAATATTAAAAGTTAAGATAATAAATTTATTTTTTAAATATTTTATTTTAATTATATAAATATATGATTATATAAATTTATTTATTAAATCATATAAAATAATTTTTTAATTAAATTATATAATATCTTATAAATTTATTTATTAAATATTTTTATTTTTGAATAACTACTCTTCAAATAAAACGGTAGAAGACATAAATAATTTATAAAAATAATAAATGATTTTATATAAATAAATAAATTTATATAATTAAAATTATTTAAAAAATAATAACTTTTGTGGTCATGAAAATTTATAAGGAAAAGATAAAATTGATAACTTTATATAAGTTTAGGTGTGAAAATAATATATATGATAAACAAAATTTAAAAAGTAGAGGTAAAAATTGTAATTAATTCTTAATTTTAAGAGACAATTTGATTAATTATTATAATTTTAAGAATTAAATTAATTTGATTATCAATTACAATTTTAACAACTATTTTTTCATATTAATTATAAAGACCAATTTAATCAATTATTACACTTTCAAGAACTAAATTGATTATTTCCTCTTATTTATATAATGTATTGAAATCTAAAAATCAAATTAAAATTAAGATTATAATAGTCTTAAAATCTAATTTATCTAAAAAGGAAAAATATATTCAATTTGATACAGTGTATCAAGATTTAAAATTAAAAATAATATTTGAAATAATAAAAAAATAAAAATAAAAAATGACGTGCTATCACTATACGCAGCGCATGACCTAGGCATGTTTGTATCATAATGTAATGGAATTCCAGCAAAATTGAAAATAAAAACAGCAATATTGCAAAAATTATTTGCACGAATACTGTACGAAAGTATGTATCCGAATTCTATTGGGTGAATATTAAATTAAAAAATAATTCTATTGGGTGAATATTAAATTAAAAAATAATAAATAAAATCTTTGACGGAAATTAAAAAAAAAAAAAGATTATAATGATAAGAATTTTCGTACATGTATATGATTTCGTATAAAATAGCATTTTCCAAATAAAAATTACTTTTACTAAATATAACTTGGGTGATCGTGTAACTCGATTTACTGAGGCAAACAGGGTAAAAAACAATATGATGAGCTGTATCTATAAACTCGGAAAGACCCAATTTGATCGCCATCTCTTGGAAACGGAAATAGCAAGCCGAAATATTTCAAGACATGGTTGTCAAGTGTTTCCATGTTAATCTCACGAGTAGTTGAATACCTAAAAATTAATATAATCAAGAGTGCAAAGGCTGCCACTTCTTCAACTGCAAGCAACCAGGGGTGGAGCTAGATAAGTTAAAAACAAGTATGTATGTATGTTGTATAACATAAAATTCATCAGTGATCAGTGTTGAGAGGGGCCAACGCCCACCATGAAATTAACCGTGTTGCACCCCTTGCATACAACTAAAATAGTCAGTTTGATAATAGCTAGATATCCAGGTCTACAAACTAACTAGTAAAACCAAAACAACGCACTACCACTGCAGCTGTACATCAAACTTGGAACTCTACCTCCAAAAATTAGGCAAAGAATGAATAACACAAGATAAATCATAAAGCAAATTTGCCTAAAGGTAACACCTACCCATCTAAGCAATCGGGTGCATCGACATACTTCTGAGTTTTCACGATTAAACTGTAGGAAAAAGACTTCTACTTATACAAAACACCATCAGCAACATCGACAAGTTACAGCATCCGAGCATGTGTACGGCCTTGATTTTTCCTCTATCTCTTGAGATGTAGGCAGTGGTTCGAAACTGTATTTGCTGCTCCTAGCACAACAGAAGTTGTATAAGTTTCTACAAACTCCTTTACTGAACGGATGCACTCGTTCCGGAATTGCCCTGCAGATAAATGAAATGTGCCTATCATACATATCCCAATAACATAGTTGGCAAATTAAAAAAATCCCAAACTCCCAGACATCTAACCATTTAACATCAACATACATCTCGCCGATAATTTAAAAACTGTGCCACACCCAAAAAAAAAATCACATTCCAGCAAAATGTTTTATTTAATGATTCAAGGTAAAAATATGAAATAATACAAAAACATCAGGAGCCTAACTTATCTAACCTTAGATAAGGAATCCGTCTTCTCCTCACAAGTTCAAAGGTAGTCTGATTTGTCAAAATAAGATAACTGCAGAAAAGTCAAAACAGCTGTTATATTCTAACTGTGTTGAACCAAGCTCAATTAAACATTCAACATGATGGAGAAAAAGGGCCAGAGTGTAAAAGAGGAAGAACAAGTTCAATATTTTATTTTACATATGGTTACATTGGGAGAACAGAACTTCTATGATTTAGATATGCAAAATGAAAGAGCAAACTCATTGAACAACTCGTAACCAATAAGTCATTCCACTGTGCATCCTTTATTCAAGCACTCTGCACATTATTTTTAGCCATTTATTCTTAACTTAAATTTTAAAATACACAAAAGGCCAAGCTGGGCAGAATGTCTTTCAAAACCTTCTAATATCATAAATTGGATTCTTAGGTCAGGAATATTAGTTTTTATGTTTAACTCCTTAAAGCAAGTATTTTATCATCCAGATATCTCCATTTAGTCTTTCTTGGATGAAATATATAGTTTCTCGACTCCAACTTTTTGTAGCATAAAGATGATGGAATGAAAATGGTAAAGGCTATAAAACCAAAATGTATGTTGTATAGCACATAGTATGTTAAAAGCAAGAACCACAGACAATAATATTTGATATTTCACACGCATAAAATTAACTAGTGGTAAAGCTAGTAATTCTGACATAGAATAGAACAACTCCCACCCCAGTTTTCTCAAACAAACAAAACAACCTTACAGCAAGGAACAGAAGGAAAGACCTATATAAAAGCAATCTTATGCTAGATACAAAAATCAGGACAGAGAAGAGAATTACGAGAATTACCTATGAAATAGCAGTAGGAGGAGCAGAAAGACAAGACAGATTGACAAAGTGATCAAGAGTAGTATTAATATTGCATCATGCCACCTGAGAGCATAAAAAAGTAACAATCTAATTTCAGATTAAAGAAATACAAAAAGAGCATTTTAGACTTTCTACCTTTTGATCACGGAAGACCTCATGATAAATTTAAAATGTAAAATTAGACCAGTATGTCAAGCCAATAACCTTACCTTTGTGCCAAGACTTACCTAATCCTATAGAGGGTGAGCCTTGGTACAAAGGTAAGGCTACTTGCTTTGAAAGATTCTAGTCTAATAATAGAAACATTCTCTCCACTTGTGGGGGTCTGGCTGCATACACAAGCCAGTAACCCCCCACAATATTTATGCATATAACTTTCCAAGGGAAGATTTTACATCATTTTCATTAAAACAACTCTAGGGGTTTCAATATTCCTCCTAAATAATCAAGAAATCGTACCAAACCCTTGTAATGTGAGCTTTCAGGTATGAAATATACAAGATGCCAGTCCAAAGGCACAATGATGTCTCTTCACAAAGATACCACCTAAAGTGTTTGACAGAAAGGAAGAAAAAATCATAGTGAGAGAAATATATTTATATTAAGAATTTAAGATTATATGAAATAATTAAATAACTTCCTGTACAAAGCTGACATATTATTGATTACAAGAACATAGCCAAAGTCTTCACAAGGATATATAACATTTCTTTAAATAAGCTATAAAAATAATCTCATTCTTATATTTTACAAGTGTTCAAGCATAGTAAACTACAATGCTTACATTAACACATATAGAAAGAACATATCAAGAGAGAATTGTTCTCATGAGAAAACAAGTAATCTTGATCATACAATCATATATAGATGATCAATATTAAAATTAAATAAAATCAATCTTAGCCATGCGTGTACGATTGGATGGTCAAGATTTGTTGTTCCCCTAAGAGAGAACAGTTCTCACTATCAATAATTTGCTTAAAATTATCTATAATTATTTAATCCACACAGTACTTAGTAGGAAATATAATTATAACTCGATGGGAAAATAAAAGTACATATGCAGTAAAAGTTAATAAATAATGTAAGGATCATTTCTTGCCAGTTTGTCTCATAATTAATATTGAAAAAAGAAGACTAAGTGCACACTGCAACATTAGCAGTGATTGCATTTCCAGGCCACTGATCCTTCGTCAAAATATCAAAACTAAATACAAAAGAAATAATAATATCAGCAAGCAAAAATTTTATTATCGGTGAAAGTGAAATTTCTTATCTAATGAGAAGATAGCTCAAATGAAAGAATGCAAATAATGAATTACCTATCTCAATATAATTAACTTACCAAAATCGACAGTGATTACCCTGGCCAATGCAGTTACCAAGCCAAACACAATGATGATCAAACTGAAGAACGCACTTATCACAATCATGACAATGCTTTGCTCGTGGAGGCTGCATAATGGCCACCAACAAAATAATTTATCATCAAGGTCAAGAAGTTAAATTATAGAACCCAAAAGAGAGGTCTCTAGTTTTCATTGTGCAAAGAAGGAACTCCTAATGTGCTAAAAGTCATATAACACAGGGGAAAAGCATTTTATAAAGTGCAGCTCAAACCATCTTTTCATTATCCATGGAAATATTGCTTTCTTATGCTTCTAATACAAGCATCCAAAACTCCAATCCAGAATGAAAATATTGATTCTAGTACTTCTACTGAAACTATAAATTACTTTTGGTCATGAACTAATAACAAAAAAAACATTGACATCAAAGCTGCCTTCTTTCTGTTATAAGGCAGGCTGAATGCATATCACAAATAACAAAATCAATGCCCAAACAATGCTTTTGCAGATGCAACATGTAGTGTGGCATCTGGTAAGATTAACAATAATATTAACAATTTGATTATACTTAATTATTCAATAAAGATACTTGAAGACATGACAGGGTCAACACTTAAATGAATGCACCACCATCATCACTCAAAGATGCATTGAAGAAGCAATAAAATATGAAATGACATATACAATAGCATGACATAATACATACTCCCTCCAATCTCAAATATAAACAAAATAATCTTATATACGTTGGTCTCAAATATAAATAAATCTCAACTAATTTCACCTTTTTTAATGAAGCTATCTCAAAAGTACCCTTTATTTATTTGAGATTTTGTTTCCAATGATCATTTTTTACTCTTGATATCAAGTTTTAATTAGTGTAAATTAGTTTGTTTATAAATATATATATATATATATATATATTTGAGATCAGAAGGAGTATTATAGAATGTCATTTATAATACCTGCTCCACATTGCAGTAAGTGCACGTCCATGTTCTGCAAGGAGAAGTAAACCATAAATAACTTATGAAAATTTAACCAACATTGCATGATATTGGAGATGCCACAGACAATCCCATCTACCTTATTGTTGAACCAAAAGGATGCAAGTCAGCCACCAACTTTGACCAAGATGTTGTTGCATTGCTTCCTGAAGCATTCTTTCCCGGCTGATTTCCCTCTATGGCAACAACGAAGCTCCCATTTCTGCTTGAAGCTGGTTGACTTTGCTTAAGCAATATAAAATTGAAAATAAATAGTTAGGTGAGACCAGAAACATAAGTTTACTTCTCATGTGATTAGGTTTACATCCCTTTTCCTAATAATAAATTTTATACTGGAAAAGTAGAGTTCCCTACTTTGATGTCTCCAGTTCCTTCCTGTACACTACATTTCTCTCATTAACAGCCCTCATGGCATCAACAACATAGCTGCACACAGAAAATTATCAAAGGAAAATAAACCATATCAGGTAGATATATAAACAAAAAAAAGTCCTGGTTCCTAGTCACACTTATTATTCAAAGTAAGCAAATATTTTATTACCCTGGAGAAGAAAGAGAGGTAGCAAAGTATTGTATTAAAGTAACAACGAACAGCAGCAAGTATAAAACAGTGTACCTGAGAAAAAAGCAAGCAAAAAAATACAGAAAATCAGAAAAATTACAGCAATCATCCAAGACTGCTTGGAAGCACCAAACTCTACATTCATGCATAATACAAAACACAGAAAATGCAGCTTCAATTCAGCCAAAAACGTCACAGAAGACACAATGAAGAGAAGGAACACTCACCACGGTTCCTTCTTAGTCTTCTCTATCAAATCCCCATCGAATATTATGAGCACGCCAGCATAAACCAGGTGGATCGTCACTAAGGCCAACTTCAAGCACAACGAAGACCTTCGAGCTGAAATTAGGTACCAACATTTACAATAGGGAAAAAATAAGCTATCACAGAAAAAATTCATAAAAAAGAAAATGAAATTCGAAGTAGTCCTGCATGGCATTATTGTAATTATAATTATAAGATAAATCACACATTAAGCAAAAATTGAAAATAAATTCGTTGCTGGTTTCTCGAGAACCAAACAGAGTTAAAGAAGGATACCACGATCGGCGAGGCATGGAAAAATCCGGAAGCAGCGATCCATTGGTTGATCCCAAGGGGAACGCGTAGAGCGGCATATACTGGCGATTGTCATCTAATTAAAGTGAAGGAAACGAAACGATTAGCATCGGAGATTGACGCGTGTTTGTTTCCAGGGAAATCGATTTCTCAGTGGAATCAAAGTTTCCCGAGAAAATGACCCGACCCGACCCGAAAGGAAAAAACCACGAGGGTAGGAGAGAGCGAAAGACGCTGGAAGTGATAATGATTGCAATTTATAAGAAGCTGCTAGTTTAACTGGCTAACTGTGAAGATGAGACGATAGAGGGTGCGCACGGCGCATCCTTCGCGTAGTTTAGCGCTCTCTAGGGCCGGTCAGAGATTGGAAATCTGGTGAGACTGTTAGTTGTTGTAATTATCTAACAAAAAGATCGAATAATTTGTTACCAGCAATTTTGTGATCAACTGAAGGAACTAACTATTTGAAACGACTTCATCTGGATCCAAATCATTCAACTGCATGTCCCCTGATCCCAAGGAGGAGTTGTTTTTTTAACCCTCTATCCTTCGTTACCTGTCTCTAATAAATACTTTTTGAAATTCTAAGTAATTTTTTTAATTAAAATTTAAATTACAGTTATTTTAATTTTTAATATTAATAATTTTCCTTTTGCATATAAATTCATATAATTATTTCAATCGAGAGTATTTTTAAGAGGTGATTCTTCGATGAACATTTTTTTTTGGGGTGGGGGATTTTAGAATATTTTAAGATTTTTTTAATTTTTTTATCTCTTTAATCTATTTTATTTTTATATTTTAATTTAATTTATATTTTTATATTTTTAAAAATTATCAATAGATAAAATCAATATTATATTATAATATAAATTATTTATCGTAATAAATAATTATCATTATAATTTATTTCAATTTTAGAAATTTACTTAATATTTCTGTAATTCGATATATTATTATGATACGGCTCACTATTTAAAATTATAATTTAGTCAATAAATATTCATGAAGAACGAAGGTTAACCAAAAGAGTAATTTGCTTTTTTTTTTCTTTAAAAAATGTCGCTTCTATTTCAGGTGAGGTATGTTACATAATATTTTTAAAATAATGTAAGACAAATTACTCTCGCCTGAAAACTACGTTTTGTAAAATCCAAATAAGTACCATTTGCCTAATTTCAGATAGTGGATGTCCTTGGCTACCCACATTCAACTTGATCATTGTCTTTTGATGCAACTTGATGAACTCCAAAAATTGTTGGGTTATGCTGTTATAGATTACAACAAATTAGCATGTATGTAAGTGATAAAAGAATTTACCAATACTAGTTGTTAGTACAAGGAAAACTAGACTGGTAAATTATATCTTTTTCATAATTGAGTTAAAAGAGTTAAAAATATGTTACCCAAGTCTTATAAAATCTTTGAACAAATCTAGAATAATTAACTAAGTTAGAAAATTCAATTTATTAATTAATTACTTGATTGTTTAATTTAAGCATTATTAATTCATTGGTTCATAATCAAAATAATTTTATTAAGTGTTACATTAATCAAAGTTTTATATGCAATATTTTATATTACACTTTCTTTTAACATACACTTATAAACATGTTCAATTATTTTTTAGTTTATCTTACTCTAAAAATCAAATTAAATCAAATCAAATTTTACAAAGTTTTTTTTTTATTATACCATAAAATAAATGCGAAATATCCAAAGCAATCGTTTAGGACCCAAATAGTTTACCATGTTATATTAATCATAATAATTAATAATTTTATTTAGAAGTACAAAACTCATTTTTATCATTCTTTCCAATATTTAATCTTTTATTTAACTTAATTTGTTTTTATATCTTTTAGAATTTATTCCAAGTATCTTACTAAGATTTTATGAAAAAATAAATTATATACTAATAATATAAAATATTAACTCTAATTTATGATTGAATCACATTACAACTAAAAAAATTGTAACTAAATGACTTAAAAAAAACTATTTTAGTGCATTATCGTATTTTCTCTTCAATATATACATTTATAAGCTTTATACAATGCACCATATAGTAGTTAGTTTTATTCAAAAGATGTTATATATGATATTGTGGTTATAGTTATTATCATATGGTTTAGTGAAGAGGAATTTTTGGTTTTAAGAAGCTCTTATTGGACCTAAGAGAATATTAAAGATGGAAACACATACCAAAAGAATATCAAGCGAATCAGCCGGTGGAATTCTTATTAATATCACACACTGAACTGAATCATCCAAACAAAACTGAAAAGGCTCTTGGATAAGTATTGACACATTAGCAAGACCTAAACAAAAAAAAAAAAAAAAAAAAGCAACTATTCTTTTCCTCTTTTATCTTTTTCTTTCTACACAATATCAACATCCACATAGGTATGGGCCCCTGAAACTAACAGTGTGACCCAGTCTACGAGCCACATGCACCAGCCACTACCTAACGCACAAAACAAGAGAAGCGTTAACGAATCCTGGACAGGAATCTTATGAGATGCACCTCATTGAGTAGGTGGTCACGGGTGAATCCACAGTGGGAGCACCACCGTACACTCTCGCGTGATCACTCTCCAACCCGTAGTCCATCATGGGACGGTACTCCAAATCCTCGTCATGATCAAACACAAACTCCGGCAGCTCCACCTCGTTCCTCCTCACGTTCTCCCACAGATAATCAACCCTACTCACGTACCTCAGCTTTCCATACAGCCTATCACACGCAAAGAAGCCCCCACATGAGCTATCATTATTAAAATAATAAAAGTAATCAAACTTACACGCAATAATTTTATAGAAATTAGGCTAATTATACATTTCTTCCATCTATTTTTTTTTTAAATCTGATTCCATTATTTTAATTTACAATTTCAATTCGTCTGTTAATTTAATATTTAACAAAAACAAATTGTCATAACAGTGTCGTAGAATAACAGTATAAATGTTACATCAATATTTTTAAAATATTAAATGTTAAGATAATGATTAAAATTATATAATTATAATTAAATTAAAATAATTTTGAAAATAGGGGAAAAATTCACGAATTTTAAAAATAGGCAGAAGAAAAATACAATTAAGCTTGTATAATAATTCTAACATGCGAGAAGGCATAAAAGACAGTAAATTATAATTGATTAGGTCTAAATTGGGCCAAATGCAGGTTTTGAATTAGTCAGGATTTCTCAGGAGTTATTGAATAATAAGATATAAGTAGTGAATCTATAATATATAGTGGTGGATCTGTAACTGATGATGATAATTATTTGTATAATAACATGTAATTGATGTAGATTAGTGAGGATGCATACCCTGCGTTGAAGAGGAAGCGGCCAAAGGTGGCGAGGAAAAGGCGGGCCTGTAATCCCGGGTGAATAAAATACACGGCTTCGAGATTCCCCTTGACGTTGGCTGGAATCGCGTCGTAGATCGACCGGAGACCGGAGATGCCGGGAAAATTCTCGGTCCTCTGGACGCCAGTGTGCACGTACAGAACCGCAAATTTCTTCTTTCCCAGCTTCGGGAAAACCCTCTCCTCTAGGTACTTTTTCAGAACCTCCACGCTCACCAACCGCGCTGTCAAATCGGTAAAACAAAACACACAGTTTAATAATAACAATAATAATAATTCTGTCAGTTATAATAATTCATGCACAAAACAGTTTCGAAGATAAAAACTAAAAATAACCTATTTCAGTTAAAAAATTTGGATTTTGGGGATTAGGGATTTAACCTGGGAAGAATTTTCCGATAATGCGAAGGATCTTGCGGCCATGCTTGTCCCGGCCTTTGATCTTGAACACGTCCAATTTTTCGAGCAGGCTTTCCTGTTCGAGTTGGGATATGGCAGCACACATGTTTGTGTTTAGTAAAGGAGAAAGAAAAGGGGTTTGCGTGAGGGAGAGGGAGAAGAAAAAGAGAGTGGACAAAGAAGTTTGAATGGGTTTAGGGTGTGATTGTGATGGTGGATGGTAGGGGGTTATAAGGGGCGCAAGATAAGATGGACCAAGGAGGACAAAGAGAGCGAAAGAAATTGGCTGTGGACAAATTCAGAGAAAACAAATGAGAATGAATATATGAATGAATGAATGGGTAAGGTAAGGACTAGGAAGGAAGGAGGCAAAGGAATGGAAAAAATGAAAGCATGTTACGGTTGCTTGCGCGGCCATCAGGTATATTCGAAAGCATCTTCCATTTTTCGGAGTCCCCATGGGCCCCATGCGAGTTTCTTCCAGGCCCACTACTCACACACCATCTTAACCGTCGGTTCCTCATCATGATTAATGGACGAACCAGCCTTTGTCCCTATTTTTTAATTTTAATTTCATCCTAGTGTTATTCACTCATTATCGATACGGGAAAGAATTTAAAGTACAGTTACCTTATACATGTAACAATATTTACAATAAATTCTATATTATTATTTTTGTATGTCTATCTTTTTTTAAACATTATTTATTGCATTTTTTTTTATTTTATAATTTAGTGTATGAATCGTTATATAAGTAGTATTTTTAAATATCTTTTCAAACATTTTTATTTTAAAAAGTAAATATTAAATAATTTATATGTTTTTATACAAATTTCTTAATTGTTCCTTTAAAAATTGTTAAAAAAATTAAAACGGAAAATCTTCATTAAAATTATTAACATTTTTTGTTACAAAATTAACATTTAATAATAATTATATATTTAACTATGATTTTAATGAAGTTTTCTATTAATTAAGTATTTAATTATTATTTTTAAAATACTGATCGACAGTAAAAAAGTTTTTTTTTTAATTATCATCGTAACATTGATTCGAATAAATTTCAACTTGAATTTATTAAACAAATTTTTAAATTTAAATATTATAGATAAATAAAATATAATTGATAAAGGAGATTCAACTAAAAATCACTCAGCCAAATACTACAATAAATAAGTCAAATTCGCCAGCAAATTTTGGATATTTTATATATTTTAATAAAAATTATTTCTAGACATTTATTATAATTCTATAACGCGCAATAAAAAAATGTTTTAGTTAATGAATAAGGCTCGTGTAACCGTCAAAATTTATTTAATCTATATAATTTTAAATTAAAAAGTCATTTTATCTAAATATTAAAATAATACTTGTTTAGTTTGATCTATACTGTTTTTTAAATAAAAATTGATTCAACCTAAACGGATAAAATATAATTTGAATTAAATTAAATCATTCAGTTTTTATCATATATTTTTATTGATATTTTAATTTATTATTAAAATTTTTAACTTAAATTATTATTTTTAAAATAAATACTTTTATTTAAACAAACAAATTATCTTTAAGTATAAATATATTAATAATTTATTTAAAAATAAAGAAAAAATTTGTTAATTAATCTATTACTTAAAATATAATTTTTTAAAAAGAGATAAAAGAATATATAGCCAAAATAACAACTAAAAATTTATACATAACAACTGAAGGATATATAATCAAATGTTATCAGAACAAGTTGTTTCATATTTATATTCTTTAATCAAGATTTATGTTCGATTCTTGGCATATTACAATTGAAAGTAAAAAAAAAATAAAAAATTTATTTGTTTAATGAATTAGGAATTTATTTTAAATTGGTTATCAACGAGGCCGAAAGTGCAAAAGTACTGTGCCAGTGAAACCGCGGTGGCTGTCTCGTGGTTTTAACGATTGCAATTATTGTGCGAGTGTGATTGGCGGTGTAATTGTCTCTTGCGTAAAGAAATCATCTCTTTATATTTTTCGAATTAAAGTATAGCAATAAACTACCTTATCCTGTTCATTTTCTCTTATCTTCACCTTTTGACCTTTCTTTTCAAACTTCATACCTAGTCTCCACGAAAAAGAACATTCAATATTCAAATCTATGAAAGAAAATCGTGGGAAATTGATTGCTTTTCGTTCCCCTAATTAGAGTGACAATGGGCAGAACTAACTTAAACGTAATGAGAGATTTTATTAGATAATTGATTAACTATTATTCATGACTTAAATAAATTAAGTTAAAATTAAAAATTAAATTTATTAAATAAAAAAGTTGAGTTTGAATGACATATAATTCAACTTAATAGATTTATAAACTACTTTAATATATAAAAGCAATTATGAATCTAAAAGTTTAAGTTGTAAGAAAATATCTATATATATAAATTAAGGCTCTAGTTTGTATATTATATATGATAAATATTTATTATATAATTAAAATTTGAATTACAAATATAATTTTAATATATTATTTATAGTATAATTAAAATTTATAATAAATAAATATTTTAAATAATCTTTAAATATATAATAAATATTTTAAATAGTCTTTATAATATATTATTTTATTTGTATAATGAATACTTTAAATTTTTATATAAAATTATTTTTAACTATTAATAATCTATTTTAAAAAATTATTGAAATTCAATTTAAATATAAAGATAAAAGTGAAAAAAAAAATTGAAAGTTAAAAGTACATACATAAAGATTAAAAAAATAGTTGAGAAAAAAAGTAATTAATTATAAAAATAATGTGTGAAAGAAAAAAGAGAGAAAACTGGGTACATTTTTTTTTTTGTGGCAACACCCATATTAAGAATTGACTTTGTTATTATATTTTAAATTATGAAAATAATTCATATATATTACTTGAAGAGAAGTTTAAAAATCTGGGACAATTTTCTCACGATCCATGATTATTCATTAACAAGATAAAATCTTAAATTATAAATTAATTTTGTTATTATTTTTAAAATATCTATTATAAAAGATAACAAACTTATTATATATATATGATGAGTTGTAATTAAATGATAAGATAAAACTATATCTTATAAATGATTTGGATTAAATGATAAAGACATATAACTTTTTTAAGTGATCATTTAAATATTTAATAACTTTTAATCATAATTTATGGTTGTATGATCTAAATTTATTCATTTTATAATTTTATTATAAACATTCATCTCACTTAACGTGCTTTCTATATATTGAAAAATATATTTTATATTATTAAATTTATATAATTAATTTTATATTAATTTTATTTTTATATAAAATAAATAAATAAACAATATAAAATGACTATAATTTTAAATTGAATATAACTAATGAACTGAATGAATTATTCACAAATTTGAATTGAACCGAGCTAAAGTTAAAAAGAAAATATATTTAACTCAAATCAAATTAATTGAGTCGGCTATTTTTAGCCCTACATATAATTAAGAATATAAAATATAATGTAAGGTCAAATGATTGATATATTAAATATATATTTTAAGTTAAATTTATCAAAGTAACATATAAACCTATTATCTTGATTAGATTATTTTAGGGTGAATGTATGATTTTTTTTTATTGAAAGGAATCCAAATCCAAAATGATGCATTTTTTTATTTTGGTTAAGATAGGTGATAATCGTGTCTTGGATTATCCAAATATCACCAAAATTTATGTTAATAGTTTATTGATCTTTTCTTTTTCTTATTATCTTTACTTTCACTGTTTTTTTTTCCATAGATAAAATTCATTGTGCATTTCAATCTCGATTCAATCTTATATTTAAATTTTTTAATTACGTTAAATAAATCTTTTTTTAATTTATTTAATAATTTTGTTAATATGTAATTAAATGATAATACTTTTAAAAGTTATATTGATAATGCCTCACAAATTCACAATCAAATTTATAAATATTAAGTGGAAAAATATGCTACAGTCTAAACACCTTTTTCATGAATTTTCAAAAAAATTATGAGTTAGTTTAAAAATAATAACTATTTTAATCTCAAAATAAATTGTTGATTTATTAACTTAGGCGTTAGAATATATGTTAATAGTCATCACCTCTACATATAACATCAACGGAGCAACAATGTCAACTCTTTATTTTATTCCTAACCTCATCCAGTGTCACGTGGAGGTAAGAACATAATAAATCATTTTGCCTTTATATGTAAAAGTATTTATATTTTTTATAATTAATTTTTATCAATATCTATAAAGAATTTTCCAAAACAAAATTATAAAGAAATGTTAAAAGATGTAAAACAAGATCCGCGTGTAATTTTAAAAGATGTAAATCAAGAAATTTTATTAGACAAGACACGTTACAATTTAACAAAAAAAACTCTAATTAGTTAAAAGAAAAGGTTTAAGTTATTTTTTTAGATTTAAAAATCAACTTACTTAAGAAAAAATAATAATAATAATAATAATAATAATAATAATAATAATAATAATAATAATAATAATAATAATAATAATAATAATAATAATAATAATAATAATAATAATAATAATAATAATAATAATAATAATAATAATAATAATAATAATAATAATAATAATAATAATAATAATAATAATAATAATAATAATAATAATAATAATAATAATAATAATAATAATAATAATAATAATAGTAATAATAATAATAATAATAATAATAATAATAATAATAATAATAATAGTAATAATAATAATAATAATAATAATAATAGTAATAATAATAATAATAGTAATAATAATAATAATAATAATAATAATAATAATAATAATAATAATAATAGTAATAATAATAATAATAATAATAATAATAATAATAATAATAGTAATAATAATAATAATAGTAATAATAGTAATAATAATAATAATAATAGTAATAATAATAATAATAATAGTAATAATAATAATAGTAATAATAATAATAATAATAATAATAATAATAATAATAATAATAATAATAATAATAATAATAATAATAATAATAATAATAATAATAATAATAATAATAATAATAATAATAATAATAATAATAATAATAATAATAATAATAATAAAAAAAAAAAAAAAAAAAGATATATAAACATATATTATTGTATTTAATTTATATCAAAATGTTTTAAAATTATATAGAGAGAATGTGTTGACATGCTTATTATACAAGTAATCAAGATGAAACTACAATTTCAACGTCTCTTCTATTTTACTTGAATTGTTTAGGTTAGCTTTTTTTTTCTAAATGATGCGAATGAGTCCAATTGAGCTTTTGGAACTATCTAAACTCACCATGACGTAGGACATTCCTGAGATATCATTGAATTTCACATCCTCGCCTAACAAATTATCATCATCAATATTAATATATCACAACATTATTTTGCTTCACACCTTTGACCTCTTCCACAAGCACCTCTTGTATCGCATTAAGAGGGTCAAATGGGAAAATCAATGATTGACTTTAATGACTTTCTCCTTCTTCATAGAAAAAAGTTTATTAACCTACTTAAAACTATATTTTTTTAAACATATTTATGAAGTCTTGTTAAGTAGATTTTTACAAACAAGTTTTTAATCTTATGTTAAGTAAAAAAAAAAAAATACAAACTCAAATGTTGTTAGATTTAAGACGCAAAATAATTTCAAATCTTATAAAACCTAATTGTTGGAAATACAAGAGGTAAAACATAAAGAGAAACTCTAAATGGATTAAGAGCTAACCACATAACTGAATTTGACACCACCTTCAATTCAAAACATTAAGATGTTAAGTTCATAAATACTTTTTCACTTGTAATATTGTTCAACTTTTCATTTCTATCCAATGTGATACTTCATACTCACACAAACACTTGAGCAATCTTCCCTTCAAGTGTAAGTCTCTTTTACATTGTATATTCTCTCTCATGTCTAAGGAACTTAGTCAATGTTGCTATGCTCTAGATACCTATAGTCTTTAGAACTTAGTCATTGTTGCTATGCTCTAGATACCTGTATCATCGTTAAGGACATGTTTGATACAATGAATCTTGAGTTATGAATTCACTACTAGTTAACCACACAAGTGAATTTGATAATACATTTCACTCAAAACTTAAGACACTAGATTTATAGGTCCTTCTCCCTTATATATTGTCTAACTTGTTTATTCTTCATCAATGTGAGACTTCATATTCACGCATACACTCCAACACTAACACAACTCAATCCATGATTTGTTCCTAACAATCTATCAAGTTAAACTATTTAAAATTACACTTTTGATCACATACTTTAACTTATATATAATTTTAATCGTTCACGTGTCGTCCTTATAATTTTTCAATTGTTCAAAGTAAGCTTTTCACCATGGAATTACATCTAATGATTAACACAAATATAATAAATGTGTAATATATTATTGGTTTATATACATAAATCAGCAAAGACAAAATATATAAAATATTTAAATAAAAATAAAATGTAACATAAGTCATTTTTATTTTATTATTTATGCATTTTTTTATTATAAATTTATATAAATAATTGGTATATAACATTTCTATTATATTTTTATCGACCATAGTTTTGATGTGAAGAACTTAATTTAAACAATTGAAAAATTATGGACTAAATTCAAAATTAAGAGAATTAAAATTGTAGATAAAGGTGAAGTACAAAAAGTAAAATTAAAATTAAGTTTTAAAATAATTATGTATTAAGACATTTTGCTTTCCAATTAAAACTTTTCTTTGCTTAAAAGAAATTGTTACTATTTGGGATTTATACCAAATAGTTCTAATGTAGCACAACTAAACTTATGATGGTTCTAGTCACCTAGATTTCTTTAAGGATCGAGGAATGTCCAACATATTACTCAAGGTCTTCGGCATACGGTGCTCCCTATGTCTAAAAGTAAAGAATCCCTATCACTTGTTCACACCATCATATCAAGAATTCCATAAATTTAACGGTTAAAAGAACTCATTATACGTTAAGATTATCTCATGATTGGCCTCAAATGATATAATTATAACTTTGCCGCATTCAAGTGTTATATATAGAAGGTTCTCAGCATCATTAGGCAAAGCTATTTTTGTCCCACATATCTTTATAAATATCTACACTTATTTCATAGTTGGATTAATAGAAAGCTTGACTAAATCAATTATGATACAGGTGTATTGATTTGGTTAATTTTAATGAGAGGTTACAGTAATTTTCTTATGACAACACAATGCGAATATAATAAAATTAGAAGAATTAAATAATAAAAAAAACATAAACGTGACATTAAAACTAAGATGTCAACTAAAAAAGTTAAAACAAAATAAATATATCTTTATCCTTTAACGATACCTTAAAAGTAGTGATGAAAATTTTCCTCAATATTGAAAAAAAAAAAGTAATAATTTTCTTTTAGTATTGTATTTGTATAATATTTGCTTGTTTTATATGGTGTCGACCACTGCGGGTCAGAAACTCCTAACTTTGACGAGGGAGACAAAATAAAATAATTTGTATCTGAAGTGAATTTTATTTACTTTATTTTTCCGCTCTGTGCATGTCCTTCCAGCAGCCCATAGTTTGCTTCTACTTTCATCCTCGATTATTCACGAGATTTTATGGTCTGATACCTTTATATATAAGGTCGAGAATAATTAGATTTTGAACTTTTTTCTTTTTCTTTGTTTGGCACATATGACTATGGAATGAGGAATAATAGACAAGGGTTGGAAAGCAAAATCAAAGAAGTCCCACCTCCTTGGCTTTATAGCCAGGTGAACAATGTAAAGTAAAAGTAAAACTGATGTGGGGTCTGTCTGGATTTGCATGAATGAGAAGCTACATATATTACAACAAAAGCGCGTCTATTGTCGGTAGAAAACTATTTCCAAATGGCTCTTATGCTTTGGTTTGGTCCCCTGGCTTCTCAGAAATTTTGAAGGGTTCTATGTGGTGCGCCCAAAGATTCATGCGGTGTTGTAAACATGCGTGACCATCCACAACCCAAGAGCCCACAATTATTTTATTGGATTAGGATTTTAAATTAAATTTGGTATGTTTTTAAGACAATTTTAAGTTCTTTTAACCTAGTGTCCAATATTTTAAAAAATTTATTTCTAAAATAATTATGTACTAATAAATGAACTTTTTTTGTTTAATAGATAATGTTTTGTATAACATGATATTAAATTAAAAAAAAGTTATATATTAATATAAAATAATTTTATATAATCATCTCATTATTATGTATAGTAAGTTGATTGATATTTATAATAATTATTTTAAAATTATTTATCAGTAATTTGTGGTTCAATAGTAATGTAAAATTGTTTTATAGTGTGTGTATCATTATAAAATAATTTTACATAATTATTTAATTCAATTATAATAAATGATAAGTTATCTGATTTTTATAATAATTATTTTAAAACTATATCAATTATGATTTATGATTAAATAATAATAAAAAACTATTTTATATTATCCGTGTATAACTATTAAACTCAAATTTATAATGATATTATCCATTTTAAAATATATATTATAAAATATATCTTAATTTAAATTTTATACTTATTTTATTCTAGATTTTAATTATACTTAATATTAAAATTTATATTACATTAAATATTTATATTAATCCGATCTTATCTCATGAATTTCGAATCTTAATTAAGTTGAATTCAAATTTAAATATATAGTTCAATCAAAAATTTGAGTTAAGATGAATCAATTCGTTTCACTTTTAGTTGTAAAAAGTTAGTAATTTATTTCAATATTTTTTTTAGCTTCATAATCTTATTTAATAGTTGTAAAATCAAACTATGATTTTCACAATGAATATAAAAATCATTATCTTTATATATTTAAGGGTGTTTTTTTCTTTATAAAATATGGATTTTTTTTTAAAAATCTTGGTAAATAATGCTTGCCATATTTATTATTGGTTGTTGTGTTATTAAATTTCTATTGCGAATGTTTTGAGAACTTGTTAAAAAAATAATGAGTTGAAATATAGTGAACTTTCACGTAACTGTAAATAAAAAAATACAATTACAAGACAAATTTTAGATTTATAATAAAATGGATAAAATATTATATAAGCACCAGAATGTACAACAAATTGTTAACTCTATAATTCCTCTTAGATTAGTATTTTTTTTCCCTTTACAAAACTTGCATTTTTTTTTGTAGGTAAATTTCTCGTCATATTTAATTTTGTTTGCTATACTTTTTACTCAATCTAAAGTATCGTTACAATTCTCTTTGACAAATGTTTACATAATTTTTAGACTTTAAAAAAAAATTTAATGATTTAAAATACAGTGATTATTTTATGAGTTAAATAAAAATAAAATAGTTTAAGTTCTATTTTATGTATTTAAGAATACATTTTTATATAGGCTAATAATCAAAACTAAAGTCACATTGAATTCAATGGAACTATATTCACGAGTTTATTAAGATTTCATTGGATATCACTTTTCAAATAGTAAAAATATAAATACAAAGAGAAAAGATTAAATTACACTGCTATAATTTACATTATTAATAACATAAAATTTATCGATTCATTGAATTATAATTTTATGTTACTTTCACGGTTATATCAAATTTTATTAGAATTGAATAATAAAAAAATAAATTATTTATATTTTTAATATATTTAAAATGTATATATTTTCTAAAAATATCCTAAAAAATAGTTTAAAACGTTATTATTAAAAAATAATAGCTAAAAATACATTTAAAGTAGCTATTTTAATTTATCTATTTTTTTCTTTCATTATTGTGTTTCTATTTTCTTCCATTTTTTGTTCATATATTTAAATATTTAACCGATAATTTGACAAAATAAAACTCAATTTGTCATTATGAGATTGGGTCAATTTCTTCAAAATAATCAAACCCAACCTTATCCGATCCAATCATTTTCATTTGGATCGGATCAAATCCAAAATTCTCTTAATCCCGACACGTGTTCATAAATCATAAGTCTTATGATTTATATTATTTTGCAATTAGCAATCTAATACATATATAAAAAGATAACTATGTTCCAGTGATTGTTTGGAAAAGTTTGATAAAGAAAACAATTAAAAAAACCTCTTACAGAAACCTATTAAAAAAAGCAATTATTTCTTCAAAATAATTCATCTAAAAACCCATTTGTTCAATTGGGTAACGAGGGTAACAGATTAATCAACCTTGCATAACCAACACATTGCGTCATTAAAATTTTATAAGAATTATGGATAAAAGAACAATTAAAAGATTATAGCGTAATGAAAAGGAATTTATAAAGTCACATGTCTGTCTATAAAGGACAAACGACTCATCTATAAGCTGTACAATGTATCTGCTATAACAAATTCTACAATGCTATTTTTGTTACTTTAAGTGTAAGCCTTAACTAGGTTGAACAGTTTCATCATAACCAGACACTCGAGCCAGCTCCGATAATTGTAGCTCACCACTTAGAACCTGCAGGCAATGCCATGCCAGATGCACTTAGAACGGAACAAATTTGGGTAGAACAAAGAGGGTTCAAAGATATAATCACATCTTAATGCCTTTTTACCTGGTCATTGATAATCCATGTAGGGAAACCTTCAAGTTTGGCGTCTAAGCATGCCTTGATCATTTTAGTTCCAGCGCGAAATCCTTCGGGAAAGCATTCCACATAATCCAACTCTTTGACTGCCTCACGTCCAAACATCTGTATCAACATGTTAATGTGAATAATTATGCTTTAAGACATGTTAGACAACATACTGTAGAAAGCTAGGCTTGTGAACTCTCAGTTCTGGGCATTACCAAGCATAGAAAAATATGTTGAAAAACTAAAATTGAGAATGTTAGTATGCTATGATAGAACCAAAACAGAGGAACTTAATGACACTCGCAAGAATAGGAAAAGTTTTCATGAAGAAATAAACCATGATATTTATGAATCCATTGACAACTACTCATGAAACCACGGTCAAGATCTTCAAATTAAGTAGTCATGCGATTGTGAGCTCTTGACTGAAAATTACGTTACCGAAGTTGAATTTTCATTCACTTCCCACTAAATTGACGACAATTTCAACTTTTCAAGGTAGAGAAATGCATAACACAGATCATGATGATTTTTGTTCCATTTAGTGTGGCTAAAAACATTGAAAGGAATTATGAGTGACAACATACCTCTTTGGTCCAGACAAGTCATGCATTTCTCTACCAAGTTGAATTCTAAAAATTAATCTGATCTTACAAGAGTCATGCACTTCTCACTTAATTGACGACAATTTCAACTTTTCAAGGTAGAGAATTGCACAACACAGACCATGACGATTTTTGTTCCACTTAGTATGGCTAAAAACTTTAAAAGGAATTATAAGGGCAACCATACCTTTGTTCCAGACAAGTCATGCATTTCTCTATCAAGTTGAATTCTAAAAACTAATCTGATCTTACACAAATCATGCACTTCTCGCTTAAATGATGACAATTTCAACTTTTCAAGGTAGAGAGAGAAGTGCATAACAGAGATCGTGATGATTTTTGTTCCATTTATAAGTGACCACATACCTGTTTTTGTTCCTGACAGTGCGAACACCAGAAAGCACCATACATTTTAGCTCCTATGGAGTGCAAATGCTTTGCTAGAGATAATGCAAAAGGACTTGATGGAGCTGTAACCTCGGTTGCAAAATATGGCAGCTCAATTTGAGCCAGGCTGTTAAAGTAGATAATGGAAAAATTGATGATTTCAAATTGTATATTGCAAGCATAAACATTCACCTCGGTTTCATCTCCAATGGGAGTAGAAAAAAACAAATTAAACACACATATAGCAAGATAAGGTTTATTTGGAAGAATAAACCTAGCCTTCACACAAAATTCTACTAGTAACCACCAAGTAAACAAACACATCACCCATTTCTTACAGTTCCACATTATATTATCATACAAATTGAACTGTCATACATGAGGGTTGCTACTTCCATTTGCTATGTATTTGTGCTGAAACCCTAATCTGTTGGTTTTGGACACATGACAATAGGACATACATGAAAGCAGTGCAAAATTGTTCAACATATCTGCATAAACATGAATAAACTGGACCATCTAAGAACAGAAACACCAAATGAGGAAATATTAGCCACAAACTGAAACTCAGAAAGTAAAATTTTATGGAAAGAAAAAAGGCATACACCAAACAAGGAAATGTTGGCAGACAGCAAGGAAAGGCAGTAGAAAATGATGATTAGAGATTAGTTTTTCACCTACTTTTATCCAAGCTTGTGAAATAGCATTGATTGAAACGAGATAACACAATTGTACATTTGTAACACATCTCATAACAAATAGAATAGACAAATTGAAGGGAACTAAAGGACCTAAGCAAGTTGCCAAAAAAAAAAAAGTGTAATATTCACCTTGAGGAGGCAGATTTAGAATTGCTATAGGAAGTACTCAGCGTGAGAATAACTAAGCTAGCAACAAGCAGTTGCATACCCACTTGTTTATACACCTCTTGCAATCCCAGGTCCTATAACAGAAATTCTACCAATTAGGCAACAACACAAGAAGCACAAACAAAACACATTAGATAAAAAGGTTAGCATAACGAACCTTGAGCGTAACAAAGAATAAGGTGAATGACAAGAAAGCCGAAAGTAAACAGTAGGAGCAAGACGAGTCAGAGAATATTGTGGTTAGAATGTACAAAAAATACGCACTAGCAGCTGCCATGGAGGTTGTGACTCCAAGCAATACTACTTGAGCATCGGATTTGTTAATCCCAAAACCAAAAGGAAACTTCTTTGAAGCCAATTGAAGGCTAAGAACAGCAACCAAGCCATACGCAGCCATCCCAATCAAAGGAAGAGGAACACCTAAAAAATGTAAAACGACTATGCCGTTCATAACGCAAATTCCCTGCCGCTTAATTACAATTCAGCTAGTTAGTTATGGCACATTCTTATAAAAAAGCAAAGAAGTGATACCGAAAACAAGGGCGTAATCACTGTTGAGTATGTCGGAGCAGGTGTTGCCGCCGGCGGGGCAAAAGGCGTCGGTGCCGGTGAGCTTGAGGTAAGCGAGGTACGAGGTTTCGAGGAATCCAATTCCGGCGATCCCTGCGGTCAACTTGTGAGTCCAATCGGTGGGAGGCATGGCGGTTTCCGGCTCCGAAGATGAGCATCTGAGAGGTGGTAACCTAATCTGGTTCGGAGAACGGTGGTGGCGGCGAATCGGAGCCACGGGAATGAAAACACGAGAAGACGGTAGTGACAGCATGGCGAAGGTAGCAGCCATTGAGAAGAAGCTTCAACCGTCTCTGGCTACTTCGCTCACCATCCCCTTCCTTCACAATCACAAAAGGGTCAACGGAATATTGGATCGGAGAGTTAATGGTTGATTGGGCCGGCCCTTGGTTTTTATGAGAACGGACCTCATTTAAGCCCAAGTAATGGCCCTATGGGCCAATTTTGTGCGTGAAAATATCTAGGCCCAACAACGAAGGTCCATAAGTTCGGGGGGAGGTAGAAGATGGTGTTGCCACGTGTAGAGGAATCTCTCCACCCAAATCCGATGGGCTTTCTGAGGTGGAAACTTATCCATATTCCAGAGTCGTGGGTGGTGGGTCAGCACTTGCTTTGATTTTCTCGAACTTATCCGTGAAAAAATACGAGCCATTACGTGTCATCTGACAAGATTTTATCCAAAGCAATGAAATGCACCTCTCATTTATTTCACAAATTTCTATATAAATGTATATAATAAATTATAAATTATTTGTCTTACTATTGTTTATACATTATTTACTAAAATTATGTTTTGCATTAAAAAATTTCCCCGGAGATGGATTGTTATGCATAACCTACAAAGTGAGCAAGTCTAAGAAAATAAAACAATTCCATTACTACTGCTCGTTTATGTCTTATTCTTACCCTTCTAATATTTTGAAGAGAAAATTTTACAATCATTTTTATAGAATTATTTTTTTATTGATAATCTTATTAATATTTTTTGATTATACATTAAAATTGTGTAAATAAAATTTCTCATATTTTATTGCAAGCTACCTCTTGAAAGAGGAAAAAGTATATTAGCAATGATGTATCCTGTAATATTATAAAGAAAAAAGATATTTAAAACAAAAATAATGGTGTAATTGATTGAATGAATAATATGAGACGGCAAAGGTGTTAAATAGGTGTTCAAATATTTGGGTTGGGAGCGGCAAGCTTAAGCATTAGATGAGCAGTCATTTGCATTTGGTAGAATAAAGCATCTGAATTCCAATAATCTGAGCAGCAGCAATAAACAAGGACGATGAAAGCAATGACAGCAACAACGTTTGATGTCTCTGCCGCTTGCTTCCGTGCACCTCCTTCGTGTTCTCCCCTCTTCTCACCCAATCTATGCCTTGCCAGGTTTATATTATTAATTAACCATTCTTCTCTTGTCTCTCTTTTCTTCAACTTATAAGTCTTTTTACGTGCAGCTCTTCATTTCTAAAATCCCTTAATCCTCGCAAGGGACGGATAACCGCTTCTGTTCCTACCAAGTTTCCAAACTTCCGGTAAGCTTGAGGATACCATAAGCTTCCAAAAACGAGTGTTTTCTTTTGTTTTTCTTCTTCCAAAGTGGAATTAAATTGTTAAATGGAACTTAACGTAATAAAGTAATCCTCTGAATATTTTTACGATTAAACAAAGAAGGCCATGTTACTTGTACCTCAATAGAATAAAAAGATAAGCATAATATTAAACGAAATCGATCAAGTTTTAGTTGTGGTAATTAACATGCTTATTATAGTTCATTTATTTTGATCTCTTTTCATGAATTCAAAAGTAGCTGGTGACAAGGATAGTGATTAGTAATTCAGTATGTGGTAACTAACGTGGTATGAATGGATGGTGTTACGTTATGGGTTATTGAAGGACGGAAGATGGTGTGAAGGGGAATTTGGAGGCTGTGAGAGTTCCAACTTCGGTGCCGGTGCGTGTAGCATACGAGCTTCTTCTAGCTGGTCATCGCTATTTGGATGTCAGGTAACCGATTCATTACCACCACTACATAGAGTTGTTTTGGAATCAGCCATAACTTCATTCCTCTGCAGGACCCCGGAAGAGTTCAATGCTGGACACGCTCCTGGCGCAATTAACATACCTTATTTCTTCAGAGTTGGATCAGGTTCTATTTCAATTCTCAAATACCACGTTAGATTATAATCATCTCACTGCCAGTGCTATCTTATGCATCTAATGAATCCAACCCGATTTTTAGTTTCAACTTTCAAGATTATGTCAATTATGACACTCAATTTTGGCCTTCCTTCAAATACAAGCATTTTTGTTTAATAATTCAAATTAAAGTATCAATAGTGGTTACCTATTTCATGTAAAAACTATTACTCTAATACGGTACCCCACTAGAGTATCATGGTCCTGGGTAATTCATTTTAATCTAATTTACTAATATATTCTATGATCTTAGTATGAATTCTCCATTCGTGTATTCAGGGATGACAAAGAACAGCAACTTTCTTAGAGAGGTATCTTCATATTTCAGGAAAGATGATGAAATTATTGTTGTGAGTGCATCTCTTCTTAAAACTCTTGTTGAGTCATTAAATTCCATGTTATTTTTCGCACTCTGCTTAATTCTGATGTTGACTTCTGGTTTCACAGGGGTGTCAGCTTGGTAAAAGATCTATGATGGCTGCAACTGACTTGTTAGCTGCTGTAAGCATATTTTTCTTCAACCCCTTAATTTTGGAGTCGAAAACAAGCATCCTAGTTTGTTTGAATGTCTGAATCAAGTTATGTTTTCCACATCATGGCATCTTTCAAGGCTAGCTCTATGATTGACTATTTCAGCCTTTTCGTTCCTCTTTTAGTGCTTTATAAACAACGGAATAAGGTTTCTATGAAGTTAGCTTGTCTCAATAGTGATCAAATAAAGGTGATTGCGCCTTTATTTTATTTTGGTACGAGGCCACAAATATCATTTACGAGAAGTAGTTATGCTCGAGCTAGATACTACTTAAGAGAAAATAATTTTGTCACTTATAATGATCTTACTTCATCCTGACAATATTATCTTTTATAAAGAATACTTATAGCTTTATACCTAAATAGGAGAATAATTACTTGTAACTTAAACCATTGGAATTTAATAATGATTACAACCTTACTCATTTTAAAGATCATCTTACTTCAGAAGAATTTCTTCTTGGTTTCTTGTCTTGTCATTTTAGTGTCCAAGAATATTTTGATGCCTTACCATCTTGCAAAACTTGAGCTATAGTGACTAGAATTATTCATTCTGCAGGGGTTCACTGGACTCACAGACATGGCTGGTGGTTATGCTGCTTGGACACAAAATGGACTTCCAACAGAACAATGAAGTGTTCCTGTTGGACCTGCAGCTGTATATAGAATAAGTTTCGGGAGGAGTCCCATGCATGGAAATGCAGAAACACTTCACCCAGACAGTGGCAATCTGATACTGGGAAAACAAAATCCATAGTTGAAAAGTACATGTAAATGCGGAAAAAAAAAATATGTATTTGTCTATATCAACGATAAAAATATTAACTATCAATAATATTTAATGATGTCTACTTTTTTAGTCTTTACACTACACAATTCTTCACAAAGGAGTCATGTATTTGTCAACAATATCAACTATAAAAGAACATTATTTATCAATAATATTTAATGATGCCTCCCTCTTCAGCCTTCATACAATGCAACTTCCTCACAAAAGAGGGGTATGTATTTGTCAACATCAACAATAAAAAAGTTAATATTTATCAACCATATTTAATGATGTCTTTCTCTTATCTAGAAACCGAGTAGTTAATTATATATTTAAACATAATTAATTTTATTTTACAAGTGATTAATTATTATTAGATATTTTAATAATTTCATGATACTAATCTAAATCACTTTGAAATAAAATTAATTATCATGAAGTATTTAAATAATAATCAAGGGGTGTATGTATTTGCCAATATCAACAATAAAAAAATATATTTACAACAATATTCAATAAGGTCTTCTTCTTTAGTCCTTATGCAACGTCGAAGGTACGTAATTGTAAATATCAACAATAAAAAAAAGTTAATATTTATCAACAATATTTAATGATGCAGTAATTCGTGGAATTATACATATTTTCTTAATTATAATAAAAAAAATGACAGTTTAATTGAATAGAATCTATTTTTTGAAATAATTAAATAAACAACCTGCAAACATCCTCCTTCCAAGGAAAATCAATACACCTAACATTACATTTAGGTAGCATTTAGTAAAAGAAAAAATAAAATTACTTTCGGAAAGTATGATTCTTCAAATGCGTGACTCTAGAAAATCATTATCATCAGTAGTGACAAAAACTTATGTGATTATTCATAAATATTCTTTAAAATATTTATAAAAAGATATTTATACATATTTTATGAGAATAAAAAGTTCTCATATTTAGTTCTAATAGAATTTTCGGATGTATAAGAATTCTTTTTTTCTAAAATTATCTTTCAAGAAAAATAACTTTGTTAGATATATTTTTGTAAAATTTTATTATTTAAAGTTTGTAAATATTTTATTTATCACATGAGAATCTTTATTATTTAAAATAAATTTTATTATTTTTAAAATAAGAAAAATTATGAAAATATTTTTTAACTCGTCAAAAATAATTTTTTTACTCTTATATATTCTCGAAAACAATGATAAATCAAAGTTATATCATTATTTTTTTATAATGTAAAAAAGTAAAAAATTATTAGATTGTCATGACTCATTTATTTTAAAATACATGAGATTTTTACGATAACTAAATAAAAAGTAAATTTCAAAATTATTAACAATAACAACTCATTTTTTTAAGATTTTAAATTATTAACAATAACAACTCTTTTTTTGAGAAAATATTTAATTTCAGTAAGGTAATAATTAAATTATTTTATAAGAATTAAATCTAAAATTAATTAAATTATAGTAAGTTTTATTTTTATTTCTTATGCAAATTATTTAATATTAGTAGTTCAATCCAAATAATTTATATAGATAATATGTAAAAAAAATTATACAGATAATAGCATTTAGAAACTTTATTATAATATTTTATTGTAAATAAATTAAGATAAATTTTAAAAATAATTTAATTAAATTATAGGTTTGGATGATTAATGTTGTAAAAATATTTTTTTTAATTTTAAAATAAATATGTTGCTGTGATTTTTAATATTTTTTTTATATAACTTTTAACATCACAAAATTTTTCATTCTCACTGGGTTAGATTTTCTTTTACAGTTTATACAAAATATTTTCATAATATTGTGATAGTAATATTCTTAAATTATTTGTTAATTAATTCCTTGATCGATTTTAGAGAATTAAAAAAATAAAAGTATTTAAAAACTGTAATGCAATATATTTTATAAACCAAATTTTATTTTTAAAATTTAGTAAGTATACTTAAAATATTTACTAATATTTTATTTTATATTTAATTATTTATTATATTTAATAAAAATAATTTAAATTTTTAATATTATTTTATTAAATGAGATAATAAAAGTAGTGTGATATTTTTATATCCTTAAAACTTTCCTCCTAACTTAAAAGCTTCCCTTGTATTAAACTCCCTTATATTTATTGAAATTTTACTAAAATATTAATATTAAACTCAAACTTCTAATAGATTACTAACCGTTTAAGGATAAAGGTGTGAGCACGGGATGAATAGAGTCAAGTTTATCTTTGTCCCAAACCTAACCAAAAATTTTAATCAAATCATTTATTTAAACTCGAATCCAACCTAATCAAAACCTGAAAAATATGAAACATGATCAAGTTAATCTAACTTTCTAACATAATATATCAATCTTAATATTGTATTTAGTTAAATCATAAAATAAAATAAGTATGAAACTTAAATTAAGTATATTTTATAATATATATTTTAAAATAAAATATTATAAATAAAATATTATGTTATAAAAAATTATTATTAATACATAAATATTAAAATAATATTTTTTTAAATAATATAGGATATTAGGTGGAACGATCTAAGATATAACTTTAACATATTTTTAAAATATATTAAGTCTAATTTCAAATTTTGAATATATCTAGATCAATCTCAAGTCAAGCATTACCAATTTAGCAAATCAGATTATAAAAAGGTGGAGAGAATGGAGGCCAAAACTTTTTTGGAAGAAAATAACTTTACAGTTAAAATAAAATTATAAAAAATTTGAGATTATATTTTTTTTTGGTTAGACAAAAATGAATTTTTGTTATCTTTCTGTACAACTTATTTTTTTATTTAATTTTTGTTTATAGTGATTAAAAAAATTTTAACTTGTTATATAAAAAATATTTTTGATAATTTTTATTTTTTTATATTTTAAAAATGAGTGATTCGTGAATTAGCTTGTTTGTTTGGCATGGACTAGGGTAAAATAATTTCAATCTGTCATAAAATTGACCCAGCTCGATCTAACTAAAACTGCATTGATGATTGATCCGTTATCCAAATGGATTAGATTCACCCGAATTGATAGCAGTATTTATGATAAGTGTTTCGAACCTATAAAAAGTGAAGGTTATTTGGTGTTTAACCCATAACAACAATTGATCAGAAGACTCGCATCAATATAGAAACATAATATTAGCTTCTTGCATTATTTTGTCAATTTGACACGAATTTGACTTAAAATCTGAGTCATTAACATATATATTCAAACACACAATTAGTTTATTACAACTGGTAGATAGTCTCTGGGCTTGATCTTGGTGTCATTATCGTAATTATCAGGTTCGGAATAATCCCTGATACGTGGTACACGTACGCGGTGCGACCTTACAAAGGATTAGTACGTAGAAGGTATATATAGTTGGTATGTTTTAATACGCTCGTCAAGATAGTACTTTAAAAAATGAGTTAATTTATTTGTATAAGTGATTTTATCATTTTTAAAATTTAAATTTCAATTATCTACATAAATCTTATCAAGAAACGTGTTGGCCAACGGTAGAAAAGAAGTGAGTGGATTTTTAATTTATGTATATAAAAAAATTATTGAAAGCAGCACTAGGCCACCAGCCTCTTTGAAAAGCATCCTTTCATCTTACTCTTTGATCTATAAAAATAAATAAATAGTTTATTGAAAGGAGCATCAGGCCACCGACAACACAAAAACATCCTTTCATCCTTTGAAAAACATCTCTCTCTCTAACAAGCTTGGTCGTTGAAGTTCTTAGAAAATTTCAAGTCAAACTACCTGTTATGTTTCTTAGATCGTCAATTTCGCAAATCTGTAAGAAAATGGAGAGAACCAATATGCAAAAATATCGCGAATTGGTACGCAAATACTAATCTGCGATTCGCTGGAGTGGGAAGCAAAATTTATTTCTATGGTCATTATCGCCTTTTGACAACAAAATAGTTTGAGTAAAGAGTACCCAAAATTTTTCATAATTATCCAATCATAAATAGATATATAAAAACTACTTTAAAAATCATATTAATAATTATTTTGTATTGATTAATCCTGTAAATTTTTGTAGACTCGCAATACATAAAAACTTAACGCAAATAGTTTTCCTCGTCTAATTCAAATTGACAAGCATAATCTTAATACAAATTTATATTTTGTCATTAAGAAAGATGACAACTTGTGTTTTAATACTTCTGGATAAAATTGCATAAAAAAATATATATGCATGCCAATTTTATTACAGTTAAGCCTTGTACATCTGACATCTCAAGCCTCGACATATAACGCCTCTACTAGTCAACTTCAAGGGTTTGGATACAGGGGAGTGCATCGAAAAAGCTCCCATTCGAAAAGGATGAAATACAATGTGCAAAAATTTAGTATGAAATGATACCTTGAATTTTCGACATTCGCTAATCTTGCATCCATCCTATTCACAGGCGAATAAGTTGAGTAGACAATAGGGAGAAAGAAGCGGATTGTAAGAAATTTAAGGCAATAGCATAATACAACGAAATCTTTCCAGAGGGAAACAACCAACTCAAGAGATCTTTGGTCAGACTACTACTATACAGGACAAAAAGGCTATACTGTCGTGTGATCCTCTTATATCAATATCAATTATCAATGGTGGGCGCGTCTAAGAGCTGCGAGAAAGCCATGTGATGACTTATCTTTGTGATCATTGACCTGGTAGAAAAATGAGACTGAAAATTGCTTAATAGGTCCAACTTTGTGTTGGTTTTTAAATTTCAGTAATAGTTTACCTCTTTTGCTATCTGCTGAAGAATTTCTATTATTTCAGAGAAATCCGGTCTCAGCATCGGATCTTGTTGCCAGCACCGCTGAAGCAGTTCAGAAAGTCTTGGGTGTGTATTTTTGGGAATCGTAGGCCGTAGGCCCTAATAGCAATTCAAGTTACATAGAATCATCATGCATAGACAAGAATTTGTTGACAATGAAAAATTATTTGCAAAAAGAAAAAGAATGAACACCTTCTGCACCACGCCAACTGCTGCTTGTAATGGGGTCAAGTAAGAGTAAGGTAGCTGGTTGCATAAAATAGTATATACAATGAGATAAGAGTGATAGAAGACTGATCATCGTTGAGACAAAAAGGGAATAAATGATAAAGCGGCAAAGCCCACTTCCTGGCATGAAAGTACTCACTTCTCCAGTTAAAAGTTCCCAAAGAGCTATTCCAAAACTGAAAACATCTGCCTTCTGGTCATATGGTTTGTGTTCAATGACCTTCAAGTAAAAGTCAAATCAATGGAAAGGCATCTGAGGTATCATAACAGCTGAATTAAAAAAAAAAAAAAAAAGCAAAGCAAATATGATGATCGTGTAACCACTTTAGTGGAACGTGATGAAAATGAAACAAGAATGGAACTGTGGAGTGGAACAAGCATCAAAGCATTGCATACTTTGTAAGGATATATAGCCAAGAAAGAATAAAAAAAGAGGCAACCATTTCATCTATTTTTGTTAATCTTCATTTTGAAATTTAAAAAATAAAAGAGATAAAACTGAAATAAAATCACAAGTTAAATACCCAAAACATCAATATGAAAAATATTAACATCAACATAATATAAATTCAGTATCAATATGACAAAATATTAACATCAACCTAAACGAGTATATTTTACTAGTTTAAAATTCTGCTTCACTATGGACAAAGATATTTCAACAGTGTAACAAAAAGAACATTAAGTGAATCAACTTCTCAGGATTGCTTGAACCCGGAACTGAATTCCACCTAGGCTGCTTTGCTTCCACTTAAAGCTCACCTTACCCTCACCACACATCCAAAAATAAAAACCATCGTTCTCTGTTTTCCCTGCCCACCACCATATTTCCCACTCTTCAACCAGGCATAACATAAATGTGTACCATAAACAAATACTGATCCTGAATTTGTATTGCACCATGATCAATAATGTCACCCAAAAAATCAATCAGGAAGTAGCATGAAGTCCTAGAAAATCCATACCTCAGGAGCCATCCAACGGTATGTTCCAGTTTCAGCTGTCATCACTCCAGACTGACTTTGCACTCTGGCAACCCCAAAATCAGCAACCTTGACCACCTATTGAAGAACGACATGCTATTGTGAGTACAAATGAAATGATAATTTTATCGATGCTTTAATTCTTCTAGAGAAACTATTTGTTTTCCTCATGTCTATGTACGAAAGCTCATATTTTACTGTACACAAGAGACCAGCATCACACAAAATACCCATCTTAAACTTATTTATACAGATTATAAACTATAGTGGTTCTTGTGATTCAAGATGGCAAACAAATTTTCGTTCATCAATGAATATAGAGGGACCACACATATGCAGACTAGTATGAATTAGACAATGGGGAGAGATAAGCACAAGGGCAGTAGCCTTTTAGTTTCAAGCATTTGGCTCCCCTAAAGTGATGTAGTTGTACCTTAGAAGTTAAAGTGCAGTTATAGCAGTTGATTTGAAAATCAATGGTTGAGATTTTTAACAACTTTATAGCTTGCTATATGTGCTCATGTATTTTATCACAATTTCATTGGTTTTTTAATCAATGACTATAACTGTTCTTTATTTACTAAAGTCTACCCCCTTATTTTAAAGCAGTTAAATCCCAAATTCAACATATAATACATCCAATAGGTAAACTAATCTCATTTCTTTTGGGGCAAGCATGAAAGATTAAGAGTATGATGGTATCTCAGGATAATGAACATAAAAGTAGTGAATTACAAAACCAAAATATTATGTACAGAGAGCAGCAAAACATAGACCAATAACACTGAAAATGCAACAGACAGTATCAATGTGTGCATTCATGAAATCCTCTTACTTCGTTTTCATCCATCAGAAGATTGGCAGTCTTGAGATCCCTGTGAATTATATTATTTTGGTGCAAATAGTTCATTCCCTTGGAGACATCAATTGCTACTTTTAGCAAAGATGGAAGCTTAAATACACCTCTTTGCTTGTGCAGAAAGTCATATAAGCTTCCCCTAGACATAAACTCTGATGAAGTCATAAACATGAGCACGTAAGCATTAAAATTGCATTATCAGGTGACTGAATAAGGCACCCAAATCATCTTAGAAATTAAATTACTTGATATAACATATATATATAAACAGAGATATTATACAGATTAGTATAACTTAAAAAATAAAGTAATATGAATATAAAAGGAAGGCATGTGCGCAAGGCTTCCACCATTAAGGGGTGTGGGGGAGAGTCAAAATGTATGTAGCCTCCACCATAAGCATAAAGGTTGTTTCAACAACTAAAATCCATGATCACCAAGTTAGAATGCAGTACCAGTATCATTAAACCAAGGCTCACCCTCTAAACAAAAAATTCCATGACACAAAAATATATGACATTATAAATTCTCAGGATTCTTTCCTATTTACCAGTAACAATACAAAGATTTGGGGGCCTAGTACATGCGCCAATAAACTGAACAACATTCTTGTGTCGAATCTTCCTGCAATCCAAGATAAATCATAGTTGGTAAAGGAAGAATGATTACTCAGGACTACAAGGACCATATCACCAATCGCAAATACTCAAACTAGGATAAAAAGACTCTCACACAAATTAGTGAAGTTGTCAGGATTGAAATATTATTATATATTTCAGAAGCATTTGATGTAGTGAATATCAGAATTTGAGATATTATTTTTAGTTAATATACTCGTTTCCTGAATGGTCTAGAAAATAAGTCAGACAGTTTCTCTAATAACAAAGAAGTTCATGTCATGATTGTAATTAAGCCAAAATTCATGAATCTTTGATCTAGACATCTTAACAGTCTATGATGCCAATTTCAGGGAATCAATCTGCTGTAAAAATTGAAATCATATAACTAAAATGTGTGGTCTTTTCGAACCAAAAAAATTAAATTACAGCCAGAGTATGCTTCACTTTAAATAATCAAGCAGCAGTGTAGGTAGCAAGACTTTGCATGAGTATAAATGAGCTTTAGAAAGTCTATTTTGCAATAGAGCACGAAGATTGTATCAAGCTGCCAGGGTTTGTTGATTTTCAAACTCAGATATAAAAGAAGAAATAAGACAGAAAAGATCTAACCAGAAGTATAATGTCCGACCAGTTCATATTTTCAAGTCTGGGAATAGTAAGAAAGCCATAATCCTCAATAGACAATAAGCCACTAACAGCACAATATATCAAGATAATTTATCAAACAAAATCAAGTCACCACTTTCATTCCTCCATCATACTTATAGGTCGTGCAAGCCAGATTATCATCTAACACAATACAGAATGTACAATTATAAACACAATAGAGGAAGCTACAGCACAAGGCAGGAAAGCAATGGAAAATAGGAGCTACAAAATTACATTCAATCATACAAACAAACCTCATGATATAAACTTCCTGCGCAAACTCTTTCAGCATATCTGTACTTATGCGCTCAGGCTTAAGAACTTTGATAGCCACATCTTGACTGCAATATGTACCTCTGTACCTAAGGAATTTCAAAGAAATGCATAGAGAGAGACATCAGCTAAAAAGATATAAAGAGTTTAAATATACATCAAACAAAAATAACTCACAAGTCACCAAATGACCCAGAGCCAACTTTGTTTTCATATTTTAGCTGGTTGGTATCAATTTCCCAGACATCAGCTCCATCAGATGGTATTTGAATGCAATGAGGGGAGGATTCCATCCTTGCCTGGTATTGTTCATTGGCAGCATAATGTATGCCCTGATTTGACATATTTTGCTCCTGCAAAGCAAATAAGAAAGTTTATATCAATAAGTCTCTAACACAAGGAGAAATGAAATTCAGTGGTTTGGCATGAAATGCATTAGTGCAAAGAACAATCAATTTCAACATATGTTTCCATTACTCAAATGTAGTCCAAAATTAATATCAGTTCCTTTCTAAAAAAAAAATCCAAACTACAATAATCTCATCTTCTCTGCTTAAGCTTGAATAGGTGTCGTTCCATCAAAGTTCATAGCAACTAGCAAGAAAATTAAGATATTTCCAAAAACATATAGAACTTAGTATTTTGAAATTGCCATGAGCTCTCTATCTCAAAATCTTATGGTCTTAAGTGAAGACACATGGATGGTTTTTATATTATATCTCTAACAGAAAAGAATAAAAAGGAGAGTATACCTTAATATTTAAAATTTCCTTTTCCAACACACCTTTCAGCTCCTCAGTTTCCTAATGGCAACAGGAAAATACAATAGATAGAAGAAGTTTGGATATAGAAAATACAATTGGAAAAACAAAACAACTATACAAATAAAAATCAAATATTAGATAAAAAGAGAAAAAAAAAATTATGAACATGTAATAACTGCAAGTAAAACAATCAATGGATAGAAAGGAAAAAGATTCAAAATCCTGATAAATTTACATGACAGCTCAGCACCCTTGCTAGGAGCCATTACATCAGTAAACAAAAGTGGAAAAGAGAAAAGCTTGCAGATAAAAAGAGAACTCAACAAAATGTTTTGTCAATTTCGATGTCGACAAAAAGAGTCTTCAAACTTCCTCTAATATTTTATTGCTAGAACAATTCCATTATGTTGTGGAAGACAGCATGCCATGGTATGCATCTATACTGATACAGGGTTCATGCCTAGGTCATACTGATACATCATTTTGATGTAGTACCTGTACTGGTATGTACCTGTTTGTAAGTAAAACTCCAAAGTGCATATTTGAGATATAATTATCTTTTTTTATGTTAAATTTATCCGAAACATTTGAGACAGGGCTTTGAAATGTGCCAAAAATGCACCAGCAGATCCAAATAATCAATGGCAGCAACAATCTTTCTTTTAATTGAACCATGCCCCTTTTTATTGGATGATTATGTGACCAAACCCTCCTCCCCTGTTCTACTTAACAGAAAAATGAGATCACATGTTTGTAATTGGCCCCTACATCCAGCAGCAACAGTCCAGCTTTGGCTAGTATGGGAGGGACATCAGCTAGAAGAATCCTTTGCATCATGATCATCCCTCTCTCATCATGTTTGCTCATTTTTATAAAGGAACCAAGAATCTCTTCATTGGTTGTGATTTGGAATTATTGTGTATTGGCGGATGATATGGTTTGCAACAATCTGTTTTGTTAATATCAGTTTTAGAAAGCAATAATAAATTAATTAGGCATACTATCTAATATCGTACCCCATTATGTTCTAAATTTGTCAAAAATCGTCATATTTATCTATTTATATCTGTACAACATGATTGTTAGAAATGCCAGGAGACAACACAAGTAATCACATTCACATTTATCTACTGAAATGAAAAGGTAAACATGCCATTAAGAGATGAGAAGTTGAAGTAAGGTATTATATCTTTTTCCAAATTCAAAATTGCAAACCATACTCAAAGCAAGATGTTGATCAAGGCATACACTTGCAGTGATTTTATGAGGTTATTGCTTAGCTACTTTCTTCCTACCTCATTAGGCCATCCCTCGACGACAAAGACATCCAGAGAAAATCCATCAGTGGTGGAAAATGCATGAGCTTCTTGAATATTCAGCCCCATCTCACCAAGTATTGAAGTTAACTGAAATGCATAAAGGGTGACATACAGCCCATTATGTAAAATACAATTGTTCTATCTTATAATTAAAGAATTTAATTTTAATCAATTGTTAATGTAAAAGTTTTACATTTTCATCCAATAACACTTTCACATCATGTAATGAATTTGACACCTGATGTAAGTCTTAACATTGTCAAATTCATTTAATGGTGTGATAATTCATCATTAGATGACAATGCGAAACTTTTTACATTGATAACACATCAAAATTAAACTCGCTTAAAAGCTCCAAAGATTTGTATCCTTGTGCAATGAATTCATTTGAGATAGCCACAGAATTTGCAAAATCAAGGAAGCAGTCCTCTCACTGGTCAGAACTTATGTAGGTCTCCTTGAAAGCTATTAGATCCAGAAAATTACAGTTTTGATTTTGAACAATTGAAATTTCCCCTTTTCAAAGTATAAAAGAGCAATTGAAATATAGACCAAAGTAATCATCAACACCCCTCCCCCCCAAAAAAAAACAGTTAAAGTAAAACACTCCTTTTTGCATTTCATATTATACAATAAATTATATATTTACAGGAGTGCATCCATATTAGAGTTTAAAAAGTTATGATTACAGAAATGTTAAGAGGTGACAACTGAAAAGATTATGATATTCATTTGTACATAATTTCCTTATTTCTTATAATCTTTGTACCTTCATAAATTCCCAGTCTAATCTGCGTGAAAAAATAATACTTGGGTAAAATTACAACTTATAGTACTTCACAAAGAAAACTCTCAACATATAATTTTAGTTTGACAGCATCCATAGCAACTGGCAAGAAATTTTTCCATAGTTGAAACAAAAGACACTACAAGCCAGAATTATTTCCTGCATAACATTGCAATAAGTGCTGTGATCCAATTGACAGCCCAGAAAAGCAAGAGATATTGGTTATTATCATGTTGGAAGCTGAATAATACAGTAGAAAAGAAAATATAATGAGGATTATATACAATAATATCACCCAATAATTTAAAAGCACCATTTACAAAAGCATTACAGAAATTTTTAAAATAAAGTCAGAATTAGCCACCTGACTAAGTAGTTTAGGCTTGTCAATTGTTGAAAAGGTAATCTCGTGCATGGGCCTAAAATTTAGTAAGTGAAGAGATCAGCACTAGTTAAAATTTAAACACTAATACATTTATTAACTGCTATAAGCTAATGGAAACTACAATGCATGCTCCCCCAAGAGAACCAATATGGAGGGTCTTAACAATCTGGAGTGTTGGCATTCACAACCTTGTCAATACACACACAAACCTAGTTTTTGCTATACATCATACTTCGGCGATGATCACATATTCATGAAAAGATGAAAATGCCTAATACCAAAATTAAATATTCTCCAACCTTCCTCTCTCTAAAGCTTGGACAAAAATAAAAAACCAAAGGACTTGCACTTGGAGAATATTATCTTCAAAGTGTGAGATTTTATCCTAGTCTATATATCAATCTAATCATAAAATACATGTTTCTACTTTATCAATATAAGACACTTTTTAGCAATACTAACTGACACTGAAGAGAGCAAGCCCATTCACAATATCTTTACATGAAGAATAACAATCCAAAATAGTGCATTTATTACCGGTGAAAATATGGTGTCACACTCATAGCACTTCCCCCATCTTCAATGTTATTTTTAGTTGTTTGAAGTGCAAGAGCTTCAAGATTAGAGGATGAACCAAATGTAGGTGGTGGATGAATTCTGTTTTGCCCAAAAGAGAGACAAAGAAATGACATTAAAAGATAAATAAATGGCACAAATGAAAACATAAAAACAAGAGAGCTAGGATAATAAAAAGGATTATGCTTATTGATCAACTGCAAGGATGGAAATTGGAAACAATACTGATACAAAAATCCATGAGCCATACCCCTGCTTTAAAGAATAGTTAAGAGAACTTTGTGCATCTTCTTTCTCTGAAGGATCTGAGAGTATAGAATCAACATAATTAGCACCACCAAAAGGATATACCTGCATTAAGGATGAAACTGATATGAATTAATCTCTATGTAGCACTTCTTATACTTATATTAGGGGCTTATAAAGTCACCGATTCCATAGTTCAAAATTTGTTGTCAATAACAGCTAGAATTTATCATTTATCAACAGTGCAATCAGGGAAAAAACAGTTCCATGCATCCTCAACAACCTTTAGAACACTGAATTCTTAATTTGATGGGAAAACATTTAGCCTCAGTCAAAACTAGTAAAAAATACAAACTACAGAACTTGAATAACCTTATATTACTACTGTTTTATTTATGTGTTTTCAATTACCTGTACTAAGCGAACTTGAAATGCAGGTCGAGAAGCAGGGTCCTCCGCCAACTTGAGCAATCTCTTATGAGCTAGAACATCTTCTGCCCTCTCCACATTCACATCCAACGCGTACCTATGTAGTAGCAATCAGAGTGACCAACCAGGAGACTTGTACAAAAACCACTCTGGCAAATCCACTTACAAAGGTAAAGTAAAAAAAAAAAAAAGCAAAAACAAAAAATCACTCAGCTATTTTCTTCGTTCTTCAATTTCCTTTCAATTCTCATCAGAGAGTTCAAAATAACACGAAAAACACTCGAATTGCATATATTAGTTAAAAAAAAAGAGCAAACGAGCAGGAATATACAAGAACGCTGGTGACAAATTCCCTGTCAATCATTTTCACAACTTTTTCCACTTTTGTTTTGTCTGAGATAATAAGGAGGAATGGAATCTCAAAGGAAAACCTAAAAAGCGAGGTTAATTAATTAATTAATTAATTCGGAAGCATGGTGAAAGACCTAGCAGGAAGACGATTGAAGTGAAGCCAAAGCTGATCGTCGAAGCCTGGAACGTGCGCCTCCTCGCAATCCGATTCCTGAATTCGACGAAGCACCTCATTGTACACCTCCAGCTTCTGCCGGTGATGCCGAGGATGAGCGTGCGACGAGTGCACCGCTCTGCTTCCGCAGCTCTCAATGTCGTGCTCGATCACCATAAGCGCGATCGGCAACACTCCTTACAACAACAACAATAGAGAGAGAGAAAGTGGATCGTGACGAACGGAAGAAGAAGCCAAAGCGAGAGAAGATAAAACACGACGAAGAGAAGGGGAAAGGGGAAAAAAGATGGAGATTCAGTTGACGGAGAACTCTTTTTGAGTCCTTTTTTTTTAATCTTGCTTCTTTGGTTGGGTTCTCTTTCCAGGTACTAATGAGTGTCTTTGCTTCGGCGCTGAGTGTTTGTTCCCAGCTATCCACGTCATAGTGGGGCCCTCATTCTACCCAAAGTGGGCACACACAGCAAATTGAAACGGATAATTTAATACTATTTCTTTTCCGCATCTGGTCTCGGAATAAATGAAGATGCTTTCTTTTTTTTTTTTCTTTTTATTGTGGAGTAAATACGATATTAAAATTTTAAAAAGAGGGAACAATGAAGTAAATACAAAAATGATAGGGGCCCACCAAGGCTCTGTCTAAGGTTTATTCGGGAATATGGGCTTTTGTTTCCAATCTCCCTAATCCTTATCCTCTCTGATTAAAATCGTGGACCTACCAAACCATAGAAGCTTCTTTTTCATCGCACTACTAGGACTACTGGGTCGTTTTGACAGCACGATCTGTAATGGGAGAATCAAAAACAAAGTACACAAGATAGTAAAAGCTCAGAAATAGCCACCAGAATTTGATGTTCCCTTTTTTATGAGGGATTTTTCATTTAATTTTACTATTTATATAGATTCCAAATTCATAGACTCCCACTCTTTCAATTTTCTCTATGGGGAGACTCTTGACATTTTTTCTCTTTCGTCCTTACAAGTGTACTACGCATAGTATGTTTGTAAACGCGTTTAAATGTCTTTGAACAGAAAGTGAACAAAATTCTTCGGTCACTTTCTGTTTTTGGAAAGTAGGAAATGAATGTTGAAATGGGTATTCAAACATATTGTATTACATTAAAATTATTTATTATAAATTTAATATATAATTTATATAATCAAATATATCTATTCATTTTAGATTTCATTATAATTTAATTTAATTATGAAAATATTTATTTATTATAATTTTAATTATAAAGAATAAACATTTATTATCCTATACACTACAGTATTGAGCAAAAATAATAGTTAGTATAATAAACTTAAATCTGAGAATTTTGTTTCAAAAGAGTCAGTATATACTACATAAATTAACCACTTATTAATTACATAATGTTCATGTGAAGGTATATAACTATATTCCTAAAAAATATTTTTAGAATGTTATAATTAACGATGTTGTTTTTTGTAAATTAATAGATGTTTAGTTAGAGTTTAGTATTTATGAAAATAATTGTTAAAAAATTAAATGATTGGAGAAAATATTGTAAGAATAAAATTGGAAGTTATTGTTTAAATTATATTATAACTTGTAAATTGTTTTATGTTGACGATAAATACATGCTTACCTTGACTATGAGAATAAAATAAATAAAATATGTTAAAAAAATATTTTTTTAGAATAAAAAATAAGAAAATAATCCACCCATTCACGGTATAAATAAATTGGACATTATATTATCCTTCAATTACAAATTATCATGTAAAATAAATTTATTTATTTTGATTATAATTATTTTAAAAATAATCATAATTTTTTATTAATTAATAAAATATAATTTTTATACCAACAAAACATGGATCAAAATTTAACTTATAAAAAAGCTAAAAATATAATTCTTAAACTTGAAATAAATATTAAAAAATACCTTAATTCACATTTCAAAGAATAACTTAAAATTTTTAAATAAACACAACTTATAATACCGTCTTTCTTATCATGCTTCTTCTCGAAGGAAAGGAAAATCCTACTTTCAAGGAAAAAAACATGTAAATGGAAAAAAAATTTGTTCAAAGAGAACAAATATTTTTTAATATTCTTTACATCTAAAAAAGAATTGATTTTCTACTGTCTTTCAAGAAATATCCTTAATGCAGAGCTATTTGTTTGTTTTAATACCATTATTTACAACTATTATAGTATTTTTGCCATATTTATATCATTTTATTGATATCATAAATTGTTTGTTGAATGTTTTGTAAACCAAACTTCAAATTACTGGATAAAGCAATTTTAACTGTGTCCATATCTCAAATAATAAAAATAAATTTTACAAATTTATGTATGATACTAAATTTCTATCCTGATTTTTTTAATTGTTTTAATATAATTATATTTTTTAATTTTCATTTATTTCATGTTCAGTATTTTCAATCATTCGAATTTTTACTTTCAATATTTAATATTTTCAAAAAAATTAAATAAATAGAAATTAAAAGTATACTATTTTATTTAATAAACAATAAAAGAATCTTATTTTATTATACATATGAATCTCTAATAGGATGAAAATAAAAATAAAAAGTATATATTCATATAATATTTATTAATTTTTATTTTTCACTTATTTGTAAATTCTTTTGTCTTCTAATCTTCACATAAAAATATTTAAATTCTTCTTTTATTTTTTCATGTTATAAAAAAATAATTAACAAAAAAATAATTAACAAAAACATAAAAACTCAATAAACCTAAAAAATTAAGTAAATTAATAAATTGAAGTAATTTGAAAAAAATGTGTAACGACTTTAATAAGAACTTTTATTCTATAAAGATATAGGTTATTATAATTAAAAATAGGTATAAGTTTGGTTAAGTTAATTTAGACTTCCTTTTGAGTTGACTTTTCTTTAAGTGAAAAGTTTAACTTATTTACATAACGTAATTTTTTTTAAAACTTATATCTAACATTTTCAAAAGTTTGTCATAATTTGAAAACCTAGCTATTTCAAAATCTATCAATAGTAAAGTATTTTAAATATATTAATATCCTTAATTATCTTTAAATGGACTAATTAATTATGTACTTTTTTGGAGTGAATCCAAGTAAACTCGAGAGTGAAGGATTAATTTCCTGAAGTACTCTTCTTAACTAGTTATGTAATTTAAATATAAATTGACGTAAATTTTTAAATTAAACAAGGTAACAAAATAATGAATAATATATTATTATATTTATTTAAATAAACTAACTGATCATAAATTTATAAATGTGTGTGTGATGTTGAATATCTAGATACCACAAAAATTCAATTATTTTAGATCGAATTGAGTATAAATACTAGAGAAATTAAAAGAGACAAAACTCTCCTTTCCATTTGGTAAAAGTAATTATATTTTTAAAGACTCAAGCTTCATATCTCTAATTAAATCGGATTTTTTAGAACGTAAAATCCATAACAACCCATCTATACATCGGTGGTGATTTTATAGATGTAATACGACTATGGAATTTAATGAACTACGTAGTCATATTCTCATTGAGCGATGGTTTTATTGATAATTTATATTTTATTAAAAAAGACAAAAAAAAAAAACTATGGAAACATTTGTAATTATCATCGTTAAGCATGCAGCATGTCCAGTTTAATTACTGTGGTAAAAGAATATTAACGAACATGTAGAGCATGGAGCCTGTTTGTATTTCTTGCTCATAACTCAAAATCAAAGTTCATGCAACATTTTGAGTCGAATATATGGCCAAAAATGACTCTACACGCATGCCAGTAGCCAAAAATATAAACGATAGAATTTAAAAAATAAATAAATAAATAAAAGTCAGCTCTGGGTACATGCTGATCAAGTTACATGGTTGATCAGAATAGTGTTTAACTGTGCAGTTATCAAGCTATCATAGAGAGAGTCATGTGTGACTCTGTGGCTGTTTATATTGCCGTCTGCAAGGCATGTGTGACTCTCTGCAGTTCTCAAGCTATCATAAAGAGAGTCATGTGCCGTCTGCAAGGCATCAAAAATGTGATCCAGATATGATAATAGGATCATTTTTAACTTTATAAATATAATTTTATTCATTTTTTATTTTATAATTAATATATTTAAAATATGTTCAAAATAGGTTCTTATTACCATCGTCTATCTTCGGTTACAACACCACCGTATTGAAGCAAATAAAAATAATAAAATATGAACAGAGTTTTTTTTTTTAGTAGAATGGAACAAAGTTACAACGCCGGAAATTTTAATTCGTAATGAAAATACAGTTCTTATTATTATCATAATTATTTCCAAACTTATTACTGTCGCAATTATTAATATCTTTACAATAGAATTGAAACGGAATTTGGAAATCCAATTTTATGTCTGTTTTTTTGTATAGTTCTAAATATAAAGTTCATAATTTCTAAACCAGATTTAGTTTTATTAGAATTGAATTGAAATCAAAATTATAAAGTATAACTCTAATTATATTCCATCGTCCAACCATATCTTAAGTGAAAGGATTTAGATGAAAAGAATTTGTTTACTAAGAAACAAATTAAGTATGATTAGAAAGGATAATAGGGTGAAATAGATTCGTACTTAAACAAATATCTGCTAGCTAAGTATTTACGAATTTTATACATAAATAGAGATATTTACGTGTACGTGTGAATATTTGTTAAAATATAAATTTTAAATAAAAATAAATATTTTTAAAATATAATTTGTACTAAAAAATAAATTCATACTATATATTTACTCTAGAAATAAAAAAATTGAACTATATATTTATACTAAATAAAATAGAATAGTTTACTTTAGATATAATTAAATATATTTAAATTATAAAGTGTAGATATGTATGTTTACGAATACCTTATTATTTATTCATATTCCATTAATAAATGGATATCCGTTTAATCATTTTTTTTTCTATAACAGATTTTCTAAAGTGCAGATATAGATTATTTCTTTCCATTCCTAAATATAAATAAAAATTAGACACTTTTTTTATTCAACCTATAATACTATTGCACATTATCTATACAATGATCCGTAAGCATTTAACTTAACATTCAGGTGCGTGAGCCGCTTGGTCCCTAATGTATTTAGAAAAAATATTTTTTAAAACGTGTAATTGATTAAAAAAAAAAGAGAAAGAAAACGTGGCTTATCTATTCAAAGTGTGTTTATACCGAATCAAAATGTTTATTTATTTATTTGACCCCAAATTTTTTTTAACACCACCCCAACAAACATTCAAGATTGTTGTCCCTAGTTGTTGATTATATTATACCTGTCTAGTCTAGGCTGACCAAAACTATACTTATCCGATTGTAGTTGTTTCCCTCTAAAATCCAATTATATTAACCAATTCAATAAGCGATTATACAATTTATACAATAACTTGAGGGTATTAACACAAATTTATACAATTTCATATAGACGATTATATACGTGTTCAAAAGCAAAAAAGAAATATGATTATGATCTTTCATTTTTATTATTAATGTGATTACGATCTTATCTGAAAGGTCCTTAACCAATATTCTTCATTTAAATATTGGAGTAGCAGCTGTATGAAATCGAAGGCTTGCATCATGTTATGCCCATATTTTTATTTTTATCTTGAAAATTTTAGTTTGGGAAAACGTGTCCTTTGCAAGATGTTAGAAACTTCAGTAAAAAGTTTATAATAAAATTTATATATTGTTTACTAATATAGAAAATATAAAAAGATTTTAATAATCTGATAATATAAAATAATATTATACTATCATTTAATAATAAATTATCGTTATTATACTTTTTAAGATATTTATTATAAAAAATAATAAATTTATCATGCATAAGATAATAAATTATAATTAAATAATAAGTAAAAGAACTATTTTCTCATATGAAAATCAATCCAAGTAATGATTATTTGAAAGAAAATTTTGACTAAATTTGTTTACATTATCCAATCAACATTAGGTTGATTAAAATAATACCAAAATTTAAAAAAATGTAATTGAAAAAAAAATCCTATTAAAAATAGTCTTCCAATCAGATTTACGAGGCTAATATTAGTGGGCAAAGCCGTGGATTAAAAAAAGAAAGTGTTAACATTGGTTGATATTTTTTTATCCATTTGGGTCCTATTCCCACCAACCAATAACTTCAGCACCAGAAAACTTACATCACAAATTACACGCCTGAAAGTTATGCCCACTTTCAGGAACAAGCGGAGCCAGGGTCCTCTGATTTTTTTTTAATAAATATAAGTATTTTTTTTAATATGTAGCACTTTTAATAATTTTAAGCATATTATTTAACTACTTTAATCTCCTCAAAATATTTGGTCAAGATCCACAAGTTACTATCAGGCGATACAATAAAATTTATTTTGCCATAACATCAATACCTGTGAAGATAAGATCAATTGGTTCATTCGTAATTTCATTTTTGTTTTCTTTTTGGGGGGGGTGGTATATATATAATTTAGAATAAGAACAAAATTTGTGCTTTCTTAGAATTCGACCCACACCTCTGGTCCAGATTGGCAAAAGTCTACACTGTTTCTTAAGCCCAGACCCAATTATTATATAGCCTTGTTCTGGTTAATAACAAGTTAAAATCTATTTGTCATTGCTCATTGGGCTCTAGAACTACACTGAAAGCAATATATTGATTTTGTGATGAAACCGAAATTATCTTATCTTAATGACTTAGGCTTACCTGTTTCATTCTTATCAATATGGATAGTATTAATAAATGAGAGCCGATAAATGCACACCCTAAAATGGGGTGAAATAGGAGAGAGACAAGAAGAATAATAGATTAAAAAAAAGTAATAAATGTAATACGTGATATGATAAAAAATATATATCATATTTAAAATACGTGGAATCAAACTCGCACATTATGATATTATTTAATTGAAATTTTTTAGACTATTTTCTTGGTCTCATTAAAGAATTTTTGTAGATCTGTCATTGCTTACTATCAAAGGGGAGTGCAGTAAAAGCACCGGTGGCTTTAACCTTATCATCAAATTTGAAAGCTGCTTGGCTTGGATTAGAGAGTGAGAGTAAGTGATGTTAATTTATTATTGAGAAGAAAATAATAGTGTTGATGCATTAGGAAACCTTATATGTTTCCTTTTTAGTTTGAATACCTTTGAAAAGCTTCCACCTCATGTAGCTCATATAATTCAAGATAGCTAATGTTATAGATAGGTATCTAACAAAAATTAACCATTATTTTCAACAATGAATATTTTGTATTTGTTTTTTAAATATGAAGAAAAACAAATAGCTAATGCTCTGGAAGTTGCACGACTCTATTCCGCTTGGTTTATAATACTATAATTCAACAAATTTAAGACAGGTCAATTAAATATTAAATTATTGACATTGAACTAGAAAGTGAGGCAAGGGTCATGTCAAAGACAGATGACAAAAAAATACTTTATAAAAAAATGAAACCTTTTTTTTTTTCTTGTAGAAAAATGCTTTTCATATTTTAATTAGATGAAACGAGAGAATCCAAATTATAAAAAATAACCAAAGAAAATCAATCCTAAAAAAAGGTTTGGTAAATTTTGAACAATATTAAGCTTATATAATCCAATAGTAAATCATTTATTTTTTTAAGAGAAAAAAAATATTGTTCTATAGCTTTTCATAAATGAAAAGAAGTAATATTAACTTAACTTGAAAATAAATGCACTTTTAATTTTATTTTAACTTACTTCGATATTCTTTATTAATTAATAGGTGTTGTATCTCGCATTTTATAATTAAAGAAAAGGACAATTTTTAAAGAGAGTAAGACATGGTTTAATACTAATAAAAAAACATTAGAAAAAAATGTTTTAGAAAGCATTTTTTTTTCAATTAACTAATTTTTGTTTTTTTGCTGATCTCAATTGACTAATCAATACTACTATAAATGTAGAGTTTTGGAAAATAGTGTTGTTTTGTTACTGATTAAGAAGTGCTTATTGGTACTTCATCTGTTTATTGTCCACTCCTTTTAATTTTATGTAACGGTCTCTCTAGAGTACAACAAAGCCTTTTTTCATTGGGTAGAATCACGAATCACACTCATTTAGTTTGGTCTTTAGAAAGTCCTGATTAAAAAATTAGTAATAATTATTTTTATTGAAAATTACGTTAATTAATTAACTTAGGTTTAATATTTTAATTCTTATAAAAAGAACGAGTTTTGATTTAAATTATTGTAAAAAAAATATTTATTCTTCAACCTATAATCTTTGAAATTATTATTTGTGACTTACATAAAATAAAATAAGTAAAATTTGATTTTTCTCTCTATAAAATATTTTTGTTTGATTTTTATATTTTCAAAATTTTAAATTATTATTTTTAGTTTCTAATATTCATTTTAAAGTAGATAACTAACATTTATTTTAATAATCTAAAAAAATTCAGAAACATTACATGTTATTAGGGTAACTAAACACTAGTTAGTATTATTTAAGATAATCATCACAATTAATTAATGAATGTAATATGATATTAGAAATACAAAATAATATTATATCATATTTTTTAGAAATAAAAATTAAAGATTTTTTTATAAAAATCAAAATCAAAATACACATTTTATAAAGACTAAAAATATATTAAAATTTGTAATATATTAAATATTATAATAAATTGTACTTCCTCCTGATCAATCAATATATATATATAACTTCACATATGATAGACTAAAATATAAAAAAAATCTCAATTAATTTTGGCCTATTATATCTTATTTCTTAAATACTCTTCATTTAACTAAGGTTGTATTTTAATAATTTTTTCTTCATATCAATTTTTAATAAAAGGACAATTTAAAAAAAATATTTTTTAAGTATAATTATTAAAATTAAATAGTATTAACTAAGTTTTAGTTAACGTTTTATACATTCCAGTTTTGGAGAGAGTAATTAATATTTATAATATTTTCTAATATAAAATTTATCTTTAAATTTCCTAATAAATGTATTATTTATCTTCTCTATTTCATATTATTTGACTTTCTCCATTTTGAAAAATTAAGAATTATAATTAATATTTTTAATTTTATAAAATTTATTATTTAATTTTTTAATATACTTTCTTGGTTACTTTTTATAAGATTCAAATTTAAATTTTGACATAATTTTTTTTTTATAAAAATCAATCTAGAACATTCTATACATTAATTATTTAAAAAAAAATATCTTTAATTATGAGTAATTCTTGAAGGACAATAAATAATAAGTAATTTCATTCTAGATTTCGTCTTGTAAGAAAAATATTTTAAGAATCTTACTTTATCTTTTCATATACATAATAAATAAAAATTAAAATATTAAATATATTAATAATGAAAAAATTAAAAGAATTAAAATTATTATAAAATTATAAAATAATTAAGAGTATATCTAATTAATATTATAAATAATTTAAAAAAATATATAAATTTAGGATAAATTTAATGTTTGTATTCATAAATTTGTTATTTTTTGTAATTTAATAAATTAGTTAATTAGATCTTATGAAAAAATAAATAGAAGACCTTTTATCTTAGATATTAATTAAATTATCTTTCATTTATACTTCTTTTAAAATTTATCACTCTATAATAAATGATTAAAGACATAATAAAGATATACATTTAATAATTCATTTGAACGGTAAAACGACATTCAAAATAACAAAAAAAAATTTGAAGGAAAGACAAAATGGGGAGGAGAGTAAAACCCTAGTTGGAATTTATTATATCTAAAATCTGTCATTAAACAAACAAGTAATCCAAAAGAAGAATATTAGATCTAATTAAGGGTGATATACGTTGTGTGTTTAATAAAGTCTTTTGGAGCTTAATATACAGAGTCACAGAAGAATGCAAATTTCGAATCCAGAAAGCAAGTTGCAGCTAGGTCCTGCAGTCACCAAGGGTTTTAAATTTTTTCAAGTTATATTTTATTTTGTAATTTAATATGTATAAAAAAAAAGACGGTTAAGATTTAACTTTTGTGACTGCTAAAACACATCATGCGCAATTTTCATGTCATTTGCAATCCAATATTATTATTTACATTTTCACAATATTTTATCCTTTACCGTCTCTTCTCTTCTGGTATCGTAGAAAATTTGAAAAAAAAAGTGAAGTAAGAATAACAAAAATTCTACCACAAAACAGAGAGAGAACCAAAAGGAAGACAAATGATAAAAAGTTACACCCCATATCCATGTCTTCTTAGGTCATGCGCAATTAACAAAAAATTGTAGCTGCTAAATAAGTAAATATCGAGCTTTCTACGATAAAATCCATGAATAGAAACGGAATGGTGAATAAAGTTGAGTGTTACATGGGAAAAAATTGAAGCTAATTTAATTAAACAATCTAGCTTACCTTTGCGTTGGATCTTGAGTTGAATATACAATACTAGAAGCGTAACCCAAGAAAAAAACACGAAATAGCACTGAGATATTGGCACGGCTCAATCAAAAGTTCAAAAGCACAAGGTTGTGTTTTGTGTGAGTGAACCGAGCCAATAGCACAAATAGGTATTTCATAGTTTGCAAGAAGGAAAGGATGCAAAAGTTGAACGATGTGGGAGTGTGAGAGAATGTCTTGGGAGTGATTTAAAGAACCAAAGAGGGTGTCTGGTGTCTGGTGTCTGACTATGGCATTTAAAACCCGCGACTACCGAAGCATAGAGTAGGGGCAGAGCATTTAAACCCATTGCTCTCACTCCATGCCACTTTCTGTTTTTCCCTTTCTTCACCCATAACGCCACGACTTTAGTCTCGCTCTTTTAATGTTTCAGAAACTGCTCAATAATATCTAAACTTGTTTATTTTTATAAAGCAAAATGGAGTATTTTTATAATAATTGATTTATGATCGCGATACTCGCTGGCGGTGTTGCAGAGCGAAAACAATAAATGAGGGAATCTCCGTGTGGTAAATGGACAGGGCGCAACATTAATGGGCAAGGTGGTACTCATGAGACTGCCTCAAAACTGTTACAACCATTTGGCTCCCTCCTATTTTCTTCTTGGGGATGAGGATCCTCTGCGTGTGTCTTTATGGCAACACCTTTAATATACTATTTATTAAGACCAAATAAATCATTAATAGTATTAAACACATAATAAATAATAATAATAATAAGTGAAGAGTTTGGAGCACTAGTAACTGAGGGGGTTGACTTGCAGTAGGGGAAAATCAATTTTGCCGCTTAAAAGCGTTTTGATGTTTGCTCGATATGGCAAAACAGTGTCTCTGTTGCAACTGGGAATCTTGTTTTATGCACGCCATTTTCTACAGTGTTTGTGGGTAGGTTCATTATGTATTTATGAGAACAATTAATACTCATAATATCCTTTACCTTTTATTTTTCAGATGGAATCTGCTTGCTGACACTCAACGTCTCAGTTTCCTGCGAAATTTATGAGAGGACCACGCTTCACATAAGTGCATATCTCTTTATGGTATCATCTTGCAAAACTCAAAACCAAAGAAAATTTTAAGGCAATTCATAATTTACCCTTGATAATATTTTTATTAAAATTTGTTATTAATGTATTTCATCATCATTTTCAATATATTTTTAATGTCACTTTTAATATAAAATTATCATTCATTTTTTTAATTAATGTGTTCGTCGGACATTGGTCAACGAGACTCAATTTTTTTTGGGAACCCATGTATGATGGAAAAGTATTAAATATATTTTCTAGAGAAATAAATAATAAATAACTTTTATATTTAATATAATATTTTAAACAATAATTTTACTATATAATGTAAAAATCTTTAAAACATTTTATAAATATTTTAAATTATTAAAAAGTTAATTTTAAAAATAAAATAAATTATACATTGCTCATATAATACAATTTTATAGTATCTTCTAATAATAGATTATCATCATATACACCAATAAGATATGAAAATAAACTATCCATAGAGCTTGTGATTTAGCCTACCTCAACCTTTTTAATAAAAATATTAGGTTTGGGTTTTTAAAAAAAAATTATGTATTTAAATATGTTAAATTTGAACTTATAAAAAAATTATTAAATTTATCAGATCAATTTATTTATCTCTATATAATTAAAATTTTAATATAATATTATATTTATATACTTACTATTTTAATATTTTTTATATAATAATAAAATAAATTTTTATTTTTAAAATAAATTATCATTGTTAATCTATTTAAAAATAAATATATTAATTTATTTAAAAATAGACCTATTGATATATTTAAAAAAACTAATTTTATTAATTTATTTAAATATCATAATATAAATAGGCTAGATAAAACTTTTAAAAAGACTATGTAAAACCTTAAAAATATATATTTAATAAATAATAAATCAAATTTAAACATTAAATTTATAAAATAAATCAGATCTATTTATACAAATCCTAAATTTATTTTCATCCATGGTATCTCTAAGATTAAGGTAGTCTACTTTTATAAAATCAATTAAACTTAATTTTAAATTAATTTTTTTTATCATTACAATTAGTTTTTTTAATAAAACTTTTTATTCTTCCGAGATCTCCAACCTCAAATAAGAGAAAAGCTTGATATTTAATAAACATTAAATATATCCTTCAAATTTTTTATAAGCGTGTTGCTAACTCGACTTTAAAGACGCCCATTAAAGAACATTAAATATTTATAAAATAATAAAAGTAGTAAATAATAACAATATTAAATAAATTTTGAAAATAATAATTATTAGACAAATGCTAACCAATACACAGATAACTATAAATTAATGTCGGTTTCACTTATTTTATTTTGAGACTAATTTATCCTTACCCCAAATAAAAAAAAATTAAGACTACAGCCCTCTACATAAAATTTCCTAAATTATATCTCTTTTATGTTGAAAATTTAACTCGATTTATAAACAATAAACTACAAATATATTAAGAAAATTATCATCAATAATAATTATTAATAAACTCTTTTATCTTCTTGAATGATATATTATATTGTTATAAAATTTAAAAAGATATTAATAGAAAAATATTACACTCGTTTTAGTTGGCTAAAATTTATCCACCAAAAATTGAATTATTAATATTAATATATATTAAAAGTTTCCTGTCATTATTAATATATTATATTAATATATAATTTATTGTGATAAAACATTAATATTTATCATCTGTTTATTATATGATTAATATTATATACCGTTATTATTAATATAGATCACCGGAAATAATTAGATTAATAATTTAACTTTTCTTAAATACATAAAACTGATAATAAAACGAAGCCTAACCATTAAGATCGGTGTCGAAGAGGGAAAAAAGACAAAACTTAACCCATTTTTACTGATAAAGATAAATTAGTCTTCAAAAATTATAAAACAAGTATCTTTTGATATTTTAATTATTATTTGTTCTAAAATAACATAAGTGAAACCTACAATAATTTATTATTTATTATTGAGAAATACTAATACCTATTCCCTTTTATGTTAACACGAAATAGATACTATGCGAAAACGTAAAAAAATAACTGAAAGAGTAGAGAAGAAGATGACATCAGAATTTTTATGTGGAAAACCTTCTCGGGAAAAACCACGCGACCTAGTTCAGTAAAAGATCTCCACTATAAAAGTAGTATTACAAAGTGTTTCTCTCCGTATCTGAGGATCTCTCAATGAATCTCACATTCTCGGATGGTATACAAATCTTTCTGTATATATCTCTCTTTCTCTCAAAGAGAAATAAAAAAGACATTCTAACTCTCTTAGAGTTTTTTCACTTGGATGTGTGTGTTTCAATCTAACCCATTCTTCTCTTATAAAGAGAAACTTAGCGGGTTCGAGAGTATTGAACTTTTGTTCACATAGTTTGGAAGCCAAAAATAAGCCAACATGTTTACCCTCAAACATTGTGAACCACCGTTAAGGAGAGAATTCCAACATTTATTAAGAACTCATTTGCATTTTTCTAATAAGTATTATTTCTACAATTTATTCAACATTAGTAATTAATTTATTGATGATGTTATTTTCAATAGATATTTAATATTCATTAACAAATATCCTTAGAGCACGCATGAGTAGTGTTGGTATATGGTCTAATCAACCTACATAAGTCTATAATTTAAGGTTAGCTAGACTCAAACCACAAGTTAAATGGTATAATTTTTTTACAGGTCTATGTCCACGTTACATAGTCTATTACCTGCAAATAAAAAATAAAAATTTATTATTTAATTTTTAATATTTAAATTAAACTTTAGAAAAAAAAAACATTTTCCAAAATAAATTACCAAACAAAATGTATATAATAAATTTACACAATAATCATAAATAAACTAAATAATTATTATTTGTGAATATTTGTTCTTTCATCTTAATTGATTGGGAAACATATTTGATTTTTCAAAGTAAAAAAAAAAACAAAATTAAATATTTAAAAATTATAAATAAACAATAAAAAAATTTAAGTCAAACATAATTATCAATTTAACTATTTAAATATTAAAATATTTTTAAGTTGATTAACCAAATACGCTAATTAAATATAAAATTAAAAACCTTACAAATTAAATATATTTTAAAAAATATATTTAATAAAAATTGTAAATGATCCTACAAGCCTACATACAAGTCTATTTAAATCACGAGACAAAAAAATTGCATCTTAAATGAAGCCATATTGTATCACCGTATTTCATGCAGTTTGCGGTTTAAATGGGTGGCCCATAGCCATAGGTCTCAACTTATATGCACAACCATAGTGGTTAGCATACGCCGCCTTCTTATAATTAGCCAATAAATAAAGTTTTTAATTTTTTTTAATATTTTCTATATAATAAATAGTTTTTTACTCCATCCATTTTTAAATTTGGGTTGTTTTAGTATTTTATTTTTATTTCAAAACTTTGATTATTTTAAAATTTCAAGATATAATTGTATATTTTGTTGAACTATACCTTCACATATAGGACATAGCGGAGGAATTAAGAAAATAATTTAATAATGATAGTTTTCACGATCATAAAAAATTCTTACATATTTCTTCCGTTTCATTTTGAATGGCGTTTAAGGTTTTGACTTTAAAAATTAAGAAATGTAATTAATATTTTTATTTCCATAAAAAAATAGTGAACATTTTTCTACTACATTGCTTATCTTTTATATTATTTAAATTCTTCTTTTATATTTATATATTTATTTATTTTCACACTCCACCATAATTAGTGAAAGATATAATAAAAAAATTTAATGTTTCGTTGATATATTGGAAAACGACATTCAAATTGGACATTTTTTTTACTAAAAAAAAGTCAAAGAAAATGGGATGAAAAAAACACCTCTTTTATTAGCATTGAAAAAGAACATTCTCCTCCTCGGAGGGCTTAATTATAAATACACAAGTTATAAATCAAAGTAAGTTTTGAATAGAGTAGCTGAAAACAGTACAAAATTTGTAAATTAATAAATGAGAGGATTATATTATAAAATTATATAAATTAAAGGTTTCTTAACATGTATGTGTAAAAGTCTTAAATGAGCAAATTTAAGAATGAATAATTTCCTAATAAAATCTTTTTCTTATATTCTTCAAACCTAATTAAAGCTAGAAATTGAGTTTAGTTTGGTAAATAGACTAAAACAAGTCATAATTTAGGTCAAATTGAACTATTTAAATGTTGGCCTTATAGTCGCTTGAATTGGTTATCTCCAAAAAAAAAAAAGTTTAATTAGTTTGATCTATTAACCACTTTAATTTTAATATATATCATAAAAATGTTGGGTTATTTTTAGGTTCTCAACTATGTGGACAAAAACCCAATACTATCAAGCCCGTTAGGTCTCTCTTTATAAGAGGAGAAGAGATCAGATTTGTAGACAGTGATTGATAGAGAGTAGATTTCAGAGAGAGAGAGTAGATTTCTCATTGAGAGAAAGAGTAAATTTTTCAGAGTGAGTGACACATACAGAAAATAACTCTTGTACTTTTTATTAATCATAGTGGATTAATTTCTTTGGTATGGACGACACGTGGTTTTTACTCCTCCCATTGAGAGAGTTTTTCTACGTTAAAATATTGGTCACTCTTGTGTGATTCTTACCGTTGTATTTGTCGTTTGCGTTTGTGGTTCTTTCGCCCAGAATTAACTTTGCGAGTTAAAGGGAATTTTTATCTCTATTTCTGTATTTATTTGTGTCACCACATTGGTGGTGCCTTATTGGTGAAACCGTATCACCTTCCCATCGTAAAAAAGGATGGCATTTTCCCAATAAAAAAAAATATTTAACACGTTCAATTTATTTTTTTATAATTCTGAACACTTAGTCCTGCTAACTCGATATAAAATTAGGATGAAACATTAAAATTTCAGTTTGAAGAAAAGTCACGCCAACCCGATACTATCTCACTAGGCGCAAACAGGGTGCCCGATTGCTAGTTCCAAACCCAGTGCATTGGAATAAAATATTAACATTAAACTTTAGTGTTCATTTTAACCAAAAGTGGAAAGTTTTTGTTAAAAAATGAAAGTATATATTATATTTAAACTATAAAGTGTAATAAATTTTTATTATTTTAATAATACATTTTATTTTTTATTATTCAAAATCAAAATTAAGGATCAATATTATTAACTAAACCTTAAAAAATGCGAATCATTATAATAAAATGCCTTAAGAGTATTTTATAAAGAGTATTCCATGCACACTATTAAATACTTTTAATTTAAAAAATAAATGTTAAATTGATAATTTTTCTACTTTTAACACAATAAATACAATTTTTTAATAAATATTTTTTTAATCATTACTCTTTTGATATTAATTACATATATGTAAGAGCTGACACACTCTTGTAAAAGAAATTAATATGTATTGTTAGAGATTTTAAATTGGATCTAATTTGATGAATTGATTGAAATAGTCCAATATAAAAATCTCAATAGGTTAGGTTAAACTTAAGAAATGTTGGCTTGAAATACTATTAACCTGTTTGGCTCAATAAATATTTTTAAAAATTCTCTTAAAATTTGTATATAATATTGGAAAAAAATAGTCCAACTAAGTACTAAAACAAAATATATTATGACTTGCACATTATTTAAATTTGTGTATAACAAGTTGTAGTCATAAGAAAAAAGAAAGAAAAAAGGTGAGATATAATCCGAGTTATCCACAAAAGAAATAAATATTTAGTTAAAAAAAATTGATACACTGATGGGACATTATAAAATATCCATCATATGAAAATAAAATCATAAAATTAAAATATATAACGACTTAGATTTCTCGTAAAACTATACTTATATATTAATAACAAATCTCTCACTATATAGTCATTTTGACCATGTAATGTTTTTTATGCAATTATGCAACTAGACTGACTACTTACTAGGTTTCTCACTTTTTTTTTGGGATGAGAATGTGGGGGAAATTAAGAGAACTTAATTAATTTACTATTGCCAGTATTTTGCTTAGGTTGATCCATTGATCGTAAGTGTAATTCGTATAATTGAAATTAACAAAGTTGAGTCTGATAAAACAAAATAAAATCCTACAGTGTGATGTGTGAAAACTAATAAAGTTTAATAGAATTTTCTCCAAATAGAATACAGGAAATTAAAATCTTATCACCGAATTGAACGCTGCTTCATTAGTTCGAAGCGTAGGAATTTTCTAACGCATATTAAAGAGGAATCTTGTGCGCTTAAAATAAAATACACAAAACTTAATTATGGGAATAATAGATAACATGGATCCTTAGATTTTCCATGTGAAGATAATTTAATTAGTTACAACTACCAAATATGAAAGGATCGAATCTGTGACTCACAAACATTACAATTGTGGGAAGACCCCATTCTAGAATTCAATTAACTGCATGGTTGTATATACAATATAAATTACATAATTATTCCCCCAACATCAAAAGGAGAGAATTCATTCTGATTATACTTTTGACAGAGCATATTGACCAGGAGTAAGATCTTTTTTCTTTTACTGTTCATATAAAAATTTATTTATTCTTATAAATTATAAACAATGGTTGATGTCGATGTTTAAATTTATAAAAATAAGCTATATAGATTTTTTATTTTACCATCATGAACAATTTCAAATACTTACAAAGGATTGGAAATAACTCAATTATTCCACAGTCCAATCAATTTATTCCAACGTTGTGTTATTCCGTTTATCAGCAGAAAAAGTTAATTAAATCCAATCCGATTTCTCATTTATTTCCTTTACAATTGTAGTCTATAATATACATATAATATTTCAAAGAAAAAGATTCCATAGTTGATACTCCAATAATAAAACTAAAAACGTTATACTAATGTAAGGTCATAACTACGTTTACACAATTAAATTGTATATAAAATAATAGAACTAAATGTTTTTTTTTTCTTTCAAAAAACCAAAATCATTCATTAACACTGATGAAAATCATAACATCAAATTAATGTAAAAGGTGACTAATCCTCTAACTAAATTTCGACATCGTAAAATAGCATTATTCTCAAAATAAAAACTAAAAATTGAACGATAAAAAAACAATTTACACGACAAAAATAAACAATAAAAGCCATTGTGTATTACGTAAACAGTAAAGGGAATTTTCTATGATGGCTATCTTTGGCAAAAGAAACAGAAAAGTTAAAAGGTTAACTAGTAATTGAATTGGTAGTTGAAAGCTGAGAGATTCTAAACAAATCGATTAAATTATAAGTATTTATAAAATTATATGTTAAATAATTAATAAATATAAAATTACATAAATAAATATATTTATATGATATTTTTATATAATTTTAATTTTATTTTATTGATAAAAATATATTATGAGTTATTTATAATTTTATTTTTTTTATTAATTTTAACTCTTGAAATTGATTATATATAGATAAATTATTTGAATTATAATTTTGTAGTTTTGATTATTATTATTATATATATATATATATATATATATATATATATTTCATATTGTATATACTGCTATTAATTTTATACTATATTTTAAAATATTTTTAATCAAGTTTAAAATAAAATAAAAATCAGTAATACTTAACTAGACGTGATACCTTTATTGCATATTTATTAGTCTAATAATTAAAATATTTTGAAGCATAATTTTAAAATAATAAAATAAATAATGTAAATATTATAATAATTAAAATAAATGTTATAATATAAAAAATATTCAAAAATGATAAATAAAGTAAAATAAATAATATAATAGTTATAATAAATAATGTAATATAACAAATATTCAAGACATAATAACTAAAATAAAATAAACTTATTATATATCATCATTAGCATCTTATTCAATAAAGAAAAAATATATAAAAGTTAGAAACTAATATTTAAAAATTCTATTTAAAGCAGTGTATAAAAAAATAATTTAATTTACTAAAAAAATTTGCTTATTAAATCCAATTAACAAAGCGAAACAAAATTTTCAACTAATAAAAAATAAAAACTCAAAAAGTAGTAATAAAGAGATTATTAATAAAGTCAAACAGTCTTAATCCTTTAATACATGTAATCGTGAAATTTTTTTGCAAAATTATTTTTCAATGATGAATTTAGAAAATTTTATTTGTGGGGTAATATTTATATGTACAAATTAGTATTTTAATTTATACATCATATCTAATAAGTATTTATTTTTATAAATTAAAATTTAAATAATTTTAATATATTTTATTTTAATTATTGATAAAATCTTTTAAAAAAAATCTAGTGTATGTGAAATGTACATAAAAAAACAATATTAAAATCTTTAATTGGGAGAATAAATATTAAAAATAGATAAAAAAATTTTTTTGGTTAACTAAAAAATAATGTGTGATAAAAAAATAATGTTAAAATGTTTAGTTGGGAGAAGAAAAAAAATGAGATTAAAAATAGACTTGTAGAGACAACATTAATATTATGAATTGCCTTTCCTACTCTATTTTAAATTAAAGAAATAATTTAAAATTATATATATGAAAAAAAATAGTGAGGAAAATTGTCCCCACACTCTCCAATCATCCGTCTGTGCTTGTGATAGCAAGTCTCCTGTTATAATAATGACATTGAGGAGTATACGTACGTATATCTTTCATGAAAAATTATCATATTTGAATATGAACATTCATCGGTAACTCTTAAAATAAGTGTTTTTTTATTTTTCAAGTAGAAGATTCAAACTCAAAATTTGTTGAAGAACAATAATATCTTACAAGTTACAAAGATAAGTAAGAAGTGTAAATAAATATAGAGGAGTCGAATATAATTGGTTTCCTTCACTCCCTTGTTTGATACATATGACTTTGTAGGTTTTTTTTTAATATTTATTTTAAAAATAAAAATAAAAATAAAAGAGAGTTACCAAGTTTAGAATGTTACCTAACTATGAGAGAATAGACGGTAGGTGTATTCAAAATTTGTTGGTGATGAGGACGAAATACAGTGTTTACAGCATTAAGCTACGAACCCAACCTTTGAAAAATTGTAACGTCCAAGAATATTCCAAGACGCGGAGTGCACAGCGCGTGTATTTGTGCACGATGTCAGAACCCTTCATGACGAAGATAAAATCCCAACACACTAGCAAGTGAAAATTCACACGCATATAAATAAATGACTTGCCAGTGTTGGCTGCATATATAGGATCATTTGAAAGACAAAGCACAATATCTCAAATTTGATACACAAAAATAGAGAGAAGTTACCATCGTAGGCTTCATTTGGGCTTATTAATTTAAACCAGGTTTGATTGATTATATGATCCAAACCTAGGTAGCTTCTTTCGTTTGGATGGATCAACGCGCATCACGCAGAACGAATTACAGAAGAGACTTTGATGGTGACTCTCTTCATTCAGAAAGACATGGGTGCGTTGCCATGGTAAAGGAGTATAAGTCCAGGTCCTATATTGTTAGAAGATGTATACTCATGCTAATTTGTTGGCACAAATATAAAGTTACTGAGTAATTAGAGAGGTGACAATTATTAGCTTTGTTATTCTTAGGAAGCTCTCAAATTTGAGACATCAATAGAGTTTTATTATTTTAAATAATTTCATTTCACTCGAATTACATTAATATCAAAAGTAATTGAAGAGGACTAGGTATTATCGGTTGCAGTTTTTGTACGATCCTCCATACTGTTTCTTTTTCTTTTCATTTTTGGCTAAGAAACCTCTCTGACAGTTAGGGCAAAAAATTTACATTTAGGAAGTTGAAATTTGTATGGCCCTGTCATATTAACAAGATACATATACTAGCAAGTTGTAAATTACGACAAAAAAAAAACTTTTAATTAAAAAATGTCTGATGTTTCATGTGTGTCTAAGCACATGCTTAGTCCACCACTTAGTAACAATTATAAAATAGTTCTATTTTTATTTATTTATAATCAACGGGGTCAAAAGCTGGAGAAAAAAAGTTTTCTATCTCTTCCTTACTTTTTATCTATATAATAATTTATAATTATATTTCTAAGAAATATACCTCAAAATCAAATGGAACAACTTTTGTCGTCCTATTTGCTCTCAACAAAACATTTTCGCTTATAAAACTATTAAGGGAGAGGTCCAATTTAATTTCATCTTTGTATTTTACTATTCTTTTTAGCTAACACTATTTAATACATATAAAGTTGGAATAGAACTATGAAGAGAATGAACAATTCGAGTCATTATTTTGATTGAGGGACAATTCGAGTCATGTTAATGGCTTCCATTTAACCTTTTCGAAATGGATAATGGTATTATAATGTTGAAAGAGGGAAAAAAAAAGTGATACTATAATTTGTATATATAAAACATTTAATACATTACAGTATAATTTTTATATATAAAAACACTATATAACGATGTAAGCCAATAATTTGATTATGTATCTACAATTATGTCTGTTTATATAAAAAAAGAGATAATTTTCCATCTATTTCATGGCAATTTAGGAGTTAAGTGTTTTCTAGTGGATTTCACAAAATTAATTCTCTTCTTCCTGTTTCTTTTCTTTTATTAAAGGAAGGGTAAAAACTTGATATTGTTATCTTATCGCTCGATCCAACCAGGACTTTTTATTGCACGTTGTCAATGTAATTTTTTACACCAATATAAATTTTTACGTTTAACCAGAAGTTAATAGATATAATTTACCATCAATTTTTACAATTAACCAGAAGTAAATAGATATAATAGTTATAATTTACCATCAATTTTTACAATTAACCAGAAGTAAATAGATATAATTTATATATTTTTGGAACAAATTAACGTAATTCTATGAGTTTCCAAACATGTTTTAAAAGCTTATAAGTTAGTAGTTACAATCTTCAAGTGCAAGAATATTATTCCTGTCAATATAACTTCTCCTGTCACTCGGTTTGTCCTAAAATAGTATTTCTTGTAAGTCCTCATAAACTTTAAATAATTAATTCATCAAAATTAAGAAAATTTATTTATTTAAATAGTAACATTAATTTTTTTTTTCTAAATTCATATATTTTTCCAAAATTAATTTTAATATTAATGAAACATACATTTATTTTTTATAAATGTTTTTATTAATTTTAATTTTTTAGTTTCTCATTATTAATATATATATTATTTTAAATTTTATTGACCATACATATAAATAGTTAAAGTAAGATTATTAAAATATTCTTCATATAAGACAAAATTGGACTATAAAAAAAACCTAAGATGTTGATATATTTTTATTTACTATTTATTAACTTTAAAAAATAACTTATAATTAAAATATTTGTAATAAAAAAAATCAATGCACAAAACATTGTAGTTTGATTCTTATTAAAGAAAATCATGACAAAAAGAGACACCAAGAGTAGCATTTAAGACACTAATGATAAAGTCATAATTCAATGTCAATACCTTGTAGCAAAAAAAAAATAAAAATAAAGGTTGAGAACTTAAAATATGTTATATTCATTCATCATGGTGCCAATGTCATAAATTAATTATCCATTTCATCTAAAGGTTGATAAAATTTATTTTGTACTTCAATTAATCTGAACCACATTTGTACTAGAATGGTGTTTTTTTTGTTGAAAAGTACAAAGTTTTATTTTGCGACTTTAAAACAAGCAGGAACTAATTCTCATCGTGAATGATCATGTCCAAGATTGCAATTGTCGTTGTCATTCTGAGTATTAGTAAGAAGCACAACAATCTTTAACAATGTTTGGGGCATTTAAATACATTTGATGTACATAAAGTGGAGTCGATGACTATAATACACAGCTGTACAACGCTTAATTTTGCTAGGTTCCTTCATTTCTGTAACTTAAACCCCAATATATACCTGTTGAAAAATTATCAGGAATAAGATACCCATAATACCCCTACATTCTTCAGAACTTACCCTGTCATCACATGAAAATTTTCAATACACAATTAGACAGTCAAACTATAATAGACACACGATTTTATTTTATTTTTTAAAACATCACATTCCAAATGTTGATATGGCCGAAAGTAATTCAGGGTATACCTAACAAGCTAATTAGTGCTCATGGGCTGATTTACGAAGATTTGCAAGTTTGTCCCTCCATATAGCTGCAAAAGGCAACCAACAAACTTCGATGATTCCACAACACTAACCCTCTTTAGGCATTCCATCACACACGCACACATGTACATTATATGTATATATACAATCATATGCAAAAGATATATTTTACCTGCGTCTTTAAATCTTTCCTGTTCGATAGCTATATGCATATTATGCATCATACTTAGTTCTTGGGATACCAAATCTGGACCATCTACAGGACTGTAGAAAACATATAAAGTTTAGACTCACAGATGATAAACACGAATGTAAAGGAAGAGGTTCGGTCTTGAAGTAACTCGTACATAAAACGGCAAAGATGCAACAAAGTGAAACTAAGTATGCAATACCTGTCAAGCAATACATCATAAATAGCCTTTTTGTTACGCACTCTGCCCATTCCATAACCAATTCGGATAGCATCTGTGAAAACAATTTCTTTACTTACATATATTGGAGCCTGCACAAATCAAATTTAAAATCATACAAGTGGATTTGTCTAATATCCATGCAAAATATGCATTTTACTAGGAGTTTCGCATAAAAGAATAGATATAGTTTTTGTTGATTCTTTTTCAAAAAATAAATTTTGATAACAAATATTGGCAGGATCACCATAGAATTCATACCTTGCATCTATTTGCAACATTAATGGCATCTGAGGGACGTGCATCCACACTGATAAGATCACTTTTCCCTGGCTGAAGGAGTTATTAACTTTTTTTGAGCACTTTAATGAATTGAGACAAAGATATTGGTGTTTTTATCATTTATGAATTGAAAAGTTTACAAAACCTGGCTAAGGTACAATCTAGCAAGGTAAGTGCTGACCACTCTCTCTGTAATTCTCACCATTATCACCTGAAAAGAGTAAAATGAAGGAAATACTTTTGAATTATTTATTTGACATCCAATTTGTATTTAAAGGAGTTAGACCAAGCATGATAGAATCATAATGCTATGCTACATTGCTATTGTTTTAGAACTTCTGCACAAGGAATATAAAGACTGATCAAAGAGATTGGTAATGCAAAATTTGCTCTCAAGATGACCCAAATAACTGTATCCAAATTGTACTTCTTTCTTTTCTAGTATGGCTATTCTCAAACACAAACACAAAAATGCACTAGGTAATATGATCTCGCCCAATAATCCTTGGTAGGGATAAACGATGCAATTAGACTAAAAAGGTCATTAGCTAGGGCAGAATATCTTCTGCAGTATTCTATGATTTAGCGGAGGGGTAGACATGATGAGGTGGGTGTTCAATATGCAAACGAGTGCAATATCATCCTCATTCTTTAGGTACATAGTGACAGCATTTCATTACCAAAGAAGAACACGTACGAACCAAAAGTTCCAAGACAAATGGCATAGTGATTTTCCTTCGACATATAATGAATCCCATACATGCAAGGTGAAATGAACCTAAAATGAACCATGTGGAAAATTTTTTTTAGCTTCTATCTGCATAATATTACTCTCACGACACCTATCATGCAAGCATCAGAATAAACCAAAATTAAAAGAAAAGCAGCAGCAATTGATAGAACATCCACAGGCATCAATGTAAAATGGGAAATGCTTAGCTTCATACTTCATGGTCTAGTCTTCCAACTAGGTTTTTCACAAACTGGAACTGGTCTGGGCAATCCTGTAATATCACCATTTTCTAATTATCATTCTCCCCCCAAAAAAGTGAACAAGGTCAACAAAGAAGTAACAACCATTGGGATAGCGGTTGAAAAATTACCTCACTTCCTTGTTCAAATTCAGAGCCCATAAGTTTCTCAATAGCAATCTGTCCTGCAGCAACAAAGGAACAGAGTCAATAAATAATACTTGGATTTTAGGGAAAGTCAAAAAAGTACAAGACACGTTTACATCAACATACCTACAACAATGGGCAGAATATAGTCTCCATCACAAGAAATCCTGAGAAAAATTGTAGGGTTCTGGAAACGCTGTAGAAAGCCATGTCTCAATAAAGTATTATCCGTTCTCGACACAGGAATTGACGGCGTAGACGATTTCCGTTGAAACTCTGGTTGAAATCTATGCTTCCACATATGATAGTGGGAGAATGTTTCTGCGCTAGTTTAAGTAATTAAAATTTCAGGCATTCATGCATACACATGGATAGACCTAAACGATCAAAAGAACCAGAGTTACTACAAACACACTACTGTAATACGATTTACAAATTCTCACAGACAAAAAAATAATTATAACTCGTAATTAACCTTTTTGGAGGAAACGGAAAAACAGGAGGAAGCATTGTATTTATTTATATAAACCCGATCAAGACGAGAGAGTAAGGAACCTGAGAGAAGGAGAGAGGCTTCGAGATAATCGTTGCCGTGAGAATCGTCGGAGCTGGACCTGTGGCGAGAGGAATTGCAGGAAATGAGGATGGATCTGCGGCAGCGGAAGTGCCGGGACCGGAGCGGAGAGAGGCGGAGCGGCGAGAAATCGACGGCGACGGAGTTCGGAAAGGAGCGGGCGGTGGTGGCGGCATTCGTGTGATCGGCTGCGGCGGAGCCCACGCCAGATACGGTGCGGACGCAGAATCGAGAACCCAGCATTTTGTATCGAAACGACGACGTAGAAGCTGGGAACGGAAGAGAGAAAAGAGGGTGGTTGAGATGGAATGTAGAGGAGACAGGTCAGGTTTGTGGGAGTGGAGTTTATGTTATTATTGTATTGTTTAATTCTTAATTACTTTTTTGGTTAATTAATTTCTTAATTAATTTAATCTCATTTTAATTGCGTGTGCTTTATGCTGTTGTTGTTGATGGACGAGACGAGACGAGACGAAGCGAGCGAGATGAGATTCTTATCGTAGCGTTGCTAACTATGCTTTGCTTTAATCACACTCATGCACCAACTTATTATGGATGCTAAACGTATATTTAGATTTTAAGAAAAAACGGTATTCTAAACCTGCACTTAATCATTGTGTGTTTCAGGGTTACAACTTATAAGGAAATAAAAATAAAAAAAAGTTCTGTTGTTGATGTAGATAATAAATTTCAATTTAGTTTTAGTTCTTCATAAATACTATGTTATGATTATGACACTACTATTATTATTTCCCTTCGTAGTATCAAATTTTTATTTTTATGTTTCTTTTCGGGATTTATTTTAAATTTTAGCTGTTATAAAATTGCTCTCACCGTGACAAGTGTCCTTTTATTTAGTGATATTTTGACTCGGTTGAGTGGCTGATGATGCTGATATATTTCTGCTTCATTCCACTAGTTAGCAAACAGTCTGGATAATGAAATATCTTCTGTTTCTTGTCCAATTAATTTCAGGTTAAATTAAATATGAATAGAAGAAAAAAAAATGTACTTTTTTTTGGTTAGTTATCATATTTTGAATAACAAACCTTTTATTAAAATATAATACTACTATTTATATTAAATATTAATTTAATTTAATACGAATTTATCTTTTTCTTTTTAAGAAAGTACGAATTTATCTTTAATGCCAAGAATATGCCGCAGTGCATATGGTATATATTTAATTTGCCCAAGCCATTCTCTTAGCCAACACAGGTATGTTTTGTGGGAACAATATTGATACATGATATGCGAAAAACCATGTCTAGAGTTCCAAGAATAGATGCGATTTCATTGGCTATGCTCGAAATCGTAGGCTGGTATCAGATTTTAAAGTAACATTTAAAAAAAAGGCATGTCATTTTCCTTTCTTTTCGTGAAAATATTCTTATAGATGAATACACTCAAAGAATAAAATTATTTATGGAAGAGGATAATTGTGTGATATCCAAAAAAAAAAATCAGAACTTTTTTCAGATAACTTTAACGCACAACAATAATAAATGGATTAATTTTATCCCAGGCTTATTTATTTTACACTTCATTTGAATCCTAACTATTCATCATTCAGTCATTTCTATTCTCTAGGTAAAAATCTTGCGATTAATGGTAATAAAGTGAATGTAAAAGGAAGATATAAAAGTAAAGAAGTGTGAAAAAAATCATCGTTGATAAAAAGCCTAAAAATAACTTAAACTAGACGATTTTATAAAGTTGAATTTGATCTATTTTTTAAATCTAAGCTTAAGTATGTATGATATAAGTCTTTTTTGAAGGTATAATTTAAAAAAATATTAAAAAATCTATTTTATAATAAATTTTTAAACAGATAAATAATTATATTTTTTAAAAAAACTAACATATCTAAATTAACATGTAAGTCAATAGGATTAAGCGTTTAAATATACTAATAAACATATGTGACACTTCAAATCCATACAAGATGGGTGAAGAGCTTGATTTAAACAGACTAATAAACATACACTGCACTCCCACTAAGTCTGCAACAATCGGCGTAAAGGAAAGGAATATGGATATAGTGAAACCTAACCACCACGAGATACCCGGGGACGTTGCAGAATCCACGATATCCGAAGAGAGAATCATGTAATTATGGAGGTAACCAACCCAAACCAATCACGAAACCTATAAAAGGCCTCGAGATAAATAGAAAGGGGGGAATAAGTTCAAAAAAGGAGAGAGGAGAGAAATGACACTCTAAAGACTAGGAGAAAACAAGCAGGGCAAACAGAGCAAAACAGAGAGGAAAGATCAGCACCAAACTTTTGGCTACGTAAGAAACTCATGAACATGCCCACAGAGTAGCACCTTAAGAAACCTTTTCTTGGCACCTGGCTTAGATCGAGACCATCTTGGCCTCCTCTTTCCTTCCTTTCCAGACCCCTGCTACTAGGATCGAGACCATATCAGCCTCCTCTTTCCTTCCCTACCACCTAGGGCCGAGGCTATCTCGCCCTCATTCCTCTCTAATGTCCTTCCCACTATGGTCGAAGTCTATCTCGACTTCCCTCATCCCTATCCAACACCTCGTCACCAGGATCGAGTTTGCATCGACCTCCTTCCTCCCCAATACCCTTTTCATTAGGGCCGAGTCTATCTTAGCCTTACCTGGGTGGTTGGGACGAACCGACCTCGTCCTTTTTCAAACCCAATAACTTAATAGCCAGTCAAAATTACGTAGACTTTGACTCCTCCAATCATGGAGGTACATAGACACAGGAGACACACTCTTGCCAAGTCATGAAACCCAAAAATATCTACTCCTACCCCGCTTACTAACACATTCACACCCCTAGGAAGGTGCAACCCAAGCCCAAGTTTTGACTCTCGAACCCATCTTTGATTCAAAAACAACCTTTCCTATTAGGTTTCCTAGCGTTCTCCGAAAATGTCCGTGGTGACTCCAACCAAGCAACCGAGTCGGTTCCGGTAGCCAGATGACCGAAATGACTCCGGCTCAGCCTATTTCAGTCTCCCCTCGAAATAAGACAGATATGAAACCCTGAGGGTCACAATTTAGATTGTAACAACATATAGTATCAAAATATCTTAATAAAAATTTAATAATAATAATATATTATGGCCTTACACAATAATGATAATATAAAAAATTGTACTTTTAATTTCCTTACGTTATCCTATATATGATGCTAATTTCTCATTATTTAATTATACAAATCTAGTCCTTATACTTTTTTAGATGTTAAAATAGAGGTTACGACACAAGTTTATCATGTTGAATTATTAACCCATATAACTATTTTGATGAGAAGAATACTCAGGCTATCAACTTGCTTAAATAAGCTATTCTCCTAAGGTGCATTTCGGATAACATGAGATGTCCTTGTTTTGAAAAAAACAAAGGTGAATAATATGATAAGCCATTACTTTGAAATTTTGATATTATCAAGTTTGGTGATTAATTATTACTACTTCAACACAATTTAATCACAGTCAAAATATTAAACTTTAAATAAGTGTTTTCACCTATTTGATTTTAAAAACACTAGAATAGGTTAGACCTACCTATTCGATTGGATTTTGAATTTTTTAACTAAAATTAAAAAAAATGTTTAGATTTTCTTTCTTTATCCCTTAATTCTTATGTGTACAAATTTAACTAACAAAAATTAAATTGATTTATTTAAGTAATATATTAGTTAATTAATTAATTATACTTTTGTTTTTAAAATTGTTGAATTTATATATATTTTTAATTCTTACGCAGGTGAAAACCCACCTTAAAACAGGTTGGATTAGCCAGCAGAGTTGACCTATAATAGCTAACACTGCAACATCAGAAATTCAGAATTTCAAACCCCAAATCCCAATTAACCCATAAGTCAGTTGCAAGCGAAGAATGTAAATATTCTCTTCAACCTTCTGTTTGTTAATTTCGCGTATTAATTACCAAATAGTACTTCCCAATTGTCTACTTGGTAGTACTGCTCGAAAACAAACCTCCAATAATATGAGTAAATGTTTTGTATGAAATGGAGTGTATATATTTACTTTCCTAGAATAATTTAATTTTCTGAATATTTACTTTCCTTATATACAGTAGATCAAATCTCACTAATACATATACAATAGATCAAATCTCACTAATAGTGGATCACGACTATTGTGCCTTAAATTAGTCTGATTTACTCCTATACACTCGGTCAATGAAATAAAATGCAACAGCTTTTCAACCTTCACCCTTTTCATCTTGTCAGTTCTTCCAAACCTGCATTTTATTTTTTCTTATCTTAAGAAATAACTCTTGCGGGTAGTACTACTTGGTCATTAATAATTTAATACCTGGAATTATCAAATAGTACAAAGTTATATGGGAAATCTTAGGGGTAGTACTACTACCGACGTACTAATTACCATACTGTATTTTGAGCGGGAAACAAAACTCCAATAATCCTTAGTGATAGTACTACAACGTGGAATTAAAAAACACAAGGTTATATGGGAAACAAACTCCATGGCAATTTATTTGGGAACTTCATCAGTGTCCAAAACCACCTTTACTCACTACAATTGTCCATATGTAAGCAAGTCAAGAAAGCAAACTATGTTCATAACGTCAACCAACCAATTCAGAATTTAGAAAACTATTTTAAGGGAACATAATGCTTCATTATTGCAAGTACATGAAGTCTAACTCATTAATAGAAGTCTGTTGTTTAACTCATTAAAAAGTCAACAATTTCATCATACATATCATATGATTGGAAAACAGTACATATATCATTTATAATGTCAGTGTATTTAAATTAAATTCATAAAAAAAATCATGCCAATGAGAGGTACAAGTGTCTGTTACATTTAGTTTCATAGACAGAATGAAGAATGACATCAGCAAAGATAACATGAAAGAAATGTTCCCAACATTTCATAAACATGAAATTAAATTTAGACATCATCCAGAACAAATCTGAATATGATGCAACTTCCATCCATCACCTACTCCTTTTGTGGAATTGATGATCCTTACACATTTCTTGTTATTAATTATTTTAATAATTACACAACAATTAGACACAGATAATCACTACCATCCACATCAACACGGACAAAACCAATGCCCAGGATAATATTGTGTATGAAGCATCTGTACACTATCAACCTCGTTACAGTATGAAATTATGTATAATATTTTTTCTTCTACTTTCATCGCCTTACTATAGACAGTGACACTAGTACAAAGGGCATACTACAGTACAAATTACCTATCAAATTCAAACTTGGATGATTGACACCACCATTAAGGTTTTCAAAAAGTGCCGAACTCCCTGGCCCCATGGAATTTGATGATGACAATTGGCCTACAATAAAACTCCCATTGTATCACAAAAAAGATTCAATGCACCAACCAAAAACAACATTAAAAAAACATCGATAACAGCACACTGGGAATAAAACCAAAATACTTACCACTGTTGGTGTCAGTTGAAATTTTGAAGAACACAAATGGGCAACAAATCTCTTCACCTCTGGCCTAATACGACTGCCTCCTGAAGTCACAACAGTTCAATTGGAAGTGTTAATCTTCAGCAACTGATTTACCCATTCGGTTCCCTCACCTCAAGAATCAATGATAAAAAGGTGATAACGGGGACACCAATGATTAAAATTCTTCTTATTTGAAAAGCCCGAGAAGGCAAATAGGTTTAACCAAGGACAAAAGGGTAAAATTAATTATTTTTACATTCTCAGATAGATCTCCATGAGGAGTTTAAAGTATATTTGAAATGAGAAGAACAACAAATCACATCTGCCGTGGATTATGAAAACACACCTCTTGTTCTGCTATTGGTACAACAAGGAAGGATACAGCTACACTCCAAATGCCTGGGTACCAGAGAAAACATCATTTTTCATACATGTCAAAGACACTCTTGAGTCTGCTTTAACAACTTGATTAGCACATATGTTTGGAAACTTTGACCAGAGTAAAGACAAAGGTCAAGTGGAGTACAACCATCCTGAGACAAACAACAGAGAAATTGCAATTTAAAAATCACATAAAAGAAATGGCCAGCATTAACCAGATAGACGTAGAAGTTGAACACTCAATCACTATTGCCAGGTTTCTCTAGTTTAATAAGTATCAGCTGAAATATTTGAAGATGCAAGCAATGTATGTAACAACTGACAATTTGCATGGACATGGAGGACATTAAGAAAAAAATTAGAAATTCTAAATTACAGCAGCAATAAAATCATTTATACCTTATCCTATTGAGGTTGGCTAAATATCACATGACGCTCAATCAAAAACCAAATTTTCAATAAAACCATTATTCCATCATCACCATGTCGCAAAGATTTCACAAAACTTTATGTTAGCTTGATCCAGTCTTGGGACCAGCTATGTAAAGTTTAGCAAACAAACGTTAGATTGAAAAGGTTTAAGAGTTCCTCAATTGCTTTTGAAATTTTTTCTTCAACAACTAATAAAGTTTTAATGACTTTGGAAAGGTTTCCCTGGTTTACAGGCAAATCTATAGGTATCTCAATTTTTAAATTGAGAATCAGGGTTTGGATATCACAACAGCCTTTCATTCAAATCACCTAACTAGTTCATAATTTCGTATGGGCAATGACAGCTGACATTCGTGCCAATGATCCATTTTTAGAATCTATATTCAGATAACATTATGCACAACATCGAGATTCTTTCACATTTATATATTAACGCAGGAAATCAAAACAGACAATTACCTTGTTTCTTAATGTCTTATCGGCACCTTTAATCAGCAGAAGCCTCACTAAATCTGGTCTCTGAGTTTGAACAGCAAGATGTAATGGTGTCCAGCCATCCTGAAAAAGAGCAAACAAATTATGTTCTTAAACAGCTAGCGGCAAAAGATTAGAAGGTAGATAAGCTAAATATGAGAACAATTAACCATACATTATCCTGAAGATTTATATCCACATTATACAATAAGAGTAATTCAATTGTCTCGGTAGAAGCTATTTGTACAGCATGGTGCATCAAGGTGGCCCCCTCCTGTTTCCAGACATAAACAACAAAGTAGATGCGTAAAAATATCAGCAACAAGCAAGTAAGCCAATGATAACAATATGCTGTTAGATTAAGATGGAATGATAACAGTGATAGTTTTTCAATGGGGGCAGGAAGAACATAAAAAATAACTCAGAAGAAAATTAGCAAGTAATAGGCCTACATATGCAACTACAGGAATGAAGTATTTTTTTACTCACTTTATCCTGTACAAAGGGATTGGCTGAGTTTCTCAGGAGATAATTGGTTATGGTCTGTTTTTTGCCAATCACTTTGTGAAGGGCAGTCAAACCATCCTGGAAAAATAGTAAATCATTATAGTTCAAATCAACGACTCCATGAATTTTATTCTTCCCTACGAAAAGTTAGAATTTATATACCTTATCTACAGCATTGATATCAACATTATGCTTCAACAAAGAATCTAAAAGGTAAAGTTCTCCAGCTGCAGCAAGAGTGTGCAAAGGAAGCCATTTACCCTGAAAATAATATCAGTATTAACCAATTTTTTTATTTTTTATTTTACAATATTGACCAATTGCTGTAAGGAAGTGAATCAGAACCCTTTTCCCTCCCTACACCATTATCATGGTTCTAACAGAAAGGAAAATGCAACATCCACAACATTTTTAGTCCAAAGAGGACTGACAAGTGACAACACAAGGAACAAGTGAGATCACTCAACAACATCATTGGTGGAACAAATGACCACTAAGCCGTGACAACGAAGTCCAATAAAATTATGAATGACAAAACATAAAGTCATTGTAATTTGTTCATGTGTGTTTGGTTCCAAGTTCCAATGTAGTTTTTAGAAGCTAATAGTCATAACTTACACATCTCAAACGTGATTCCCCAATTCTTAAGTGTTTCCAAACACGCTAACAAAAAAGTAAAAACTCACCGAAGTAGCAGCAGACAAGTCTGGCATTCGCTTGTTCAACAAGAACACCTCGTCCTTAGTAATAGTAAACAACTTCCGACGAGCTAAAAACGCCATATACAAGCAATGAGACAAATGCAACAATGAGTAATTCAATAAAAAAGAAGAGGTGTACCCTGATGAGCGGTGTTAGCACTAGGGTTAGGGTTATAGCTTCCACTGTTGAAAAACTGTATGACATCCTCCAAACCCTTCCCACAGACAAGCTCTCTTGGATTCTTAGGCTCTACACGGTGAGCATTGAAGAGAGGTTCTGGAACCTTCTCTTTGACGGGAAAAGTAGAAGGGTTTTTGAGAAGCAGAGGATTGAGCTGCGTCAATTTAGCCTTCTTAGAAGCCTTGTACTCATCCCAATTTATATCCATCAAGGGACCTTTTCCCTTCTTCTGAACCGTGCTTTTGAGCTCCATTTTCTCGGTGTCCCTTAAAGGAAGCGAGTCTCTTATCTTCTTCTTGCGCCTCTCGTGAATGGTGATGATGCTCTCTGCCTGGGCCTCTCTCCACTTGTTCGGAACCAAATTCTCGCGCATATTCACCGCCGCGCTTTTCCTTGTTCTGCGTTTGGGTCTGTTGGAGCTGAGGTTGGTGTCGTTTTGGAAAACGGTGTCGTCTTGGAAAATGCCGTCCTCGAAGACGACGCAGTCTCCGATATCGCGGTTTTCGGAGCGGGCGTTGCATTTTGTGGGGAAATTGAGGGATTGGAACCGGCGGGGAGTTGTAGCGGAAGGGAAGGTTGAGATTGAGATTGAGATTGAGATTGAGATTGGGAGGGGAGAGAAGAGTGTGTGAGGCTGAAGATTCGGCATAACTGTAGACAAACGGAACATTGTGCCTTCCATTTCCAGCTTCTTCTACAATGCAATTAACAAACCCCTTCTATAACATTCTTCAGTTTCTTCATATTTGAGGACTCATGTATTACTTTCGCCAATTCAATTTTGTTCATCATTTTTTATTATTTTTAATGAAATATTATTTTAACTACTTTTTTTTTTCAAACAAAATTCAATTTTATTTGGATAAACTTAATATTACTGTTTAAGTATATCTTTCTTAATCCTTTACGGTAATTTAATCATTAAATAATTTATTTTATATATATATTTTTTGTAAGCATAAGGAATTTTCATTTGATAATAAGAACTTAATTCTTTTCAAAACTTAGCCATATCAGATCATGCAATTAACTTTTTTTGTCTCAATAAAATCTTTTTAGATATACAGTCAGAAATTATACCTTAATTAACATAAGGAATTTATTTCATCAAACAATAATTATTCAATAATTTAACGTACATATAATTTAAATCTAAAAGATTATATACATGCACATTTTATTTACAACTTTCTTGCCAGCTTTATTTACTACTTCTATTAATGGATATACTTTCATTTTGTCCTAATAAACCATCCATTTAATTTAATTGTTAAAGTATTACTTTTTCTTCTAAATAATTTTTAAAATAATAAAATTATATAAATAATTTATCAAGTATTCAAAGTTGTTCTAAATAATTTTTTAAGTATTGAAATTTTTTTAAACTAATCTCTCAATGTTAATATAACATATAGATTAAATTGATGAATTTTTCATACTTTAAATACTAATTATATAATTTCATTATTTAAAAGAAGGAATAATATATTTAAGAGACTAAATTCAACATTTACTCTTTCATTTTTGTTAACAAACTAAAGATCGATATTCTCCTCAATATCTTTATCGAACAATTAAAATCACAATATAAATTATCCTCACTAATTTTATACATTTTAATTACGATTTATCTCTAAAATGTTATAAACTATCTGCTTAAAATTTAAACATTTGAAAAATTATTCTTCCTTTTAACTATGATTTATCATTATACTTTTTCCGGTACAAAAATAAAGTTAGTTGAATTATTATTTTTTTCCTAAAACCCAAAAAATCAATTAAGATTTTGATACAAGTGGTAGAACAACCAACAGTGTATGATGGTACAACAAACGGCAGACGCAAAACGTAGTGGACGGTGTCTTTGTGTCGTAGAGAAGAGGGAATCAGATACAAGACCATTGTGATTGGTTTTTTATTGCACGAGTCAGACTTGGTTTGATGCATAAATGATTTATTGTGCTACCCAAACCGATCAGTTTGGTCCATGTTTTATAGCATATTTAATTAATTAATTTGCCCAAGCCATATTCTTTTATAGCATATGACATTTTGAAATCACATTTGAAAAAACATGGCATGCCATTTTTCCTTCTTTTTCATATGGCTTAACCAATTACTTGACCAGTCACCAGTCCGGTCTAAGTTTTATAACCATGGTATTATATCATATGTTAATTGAATTTGCCTTGCCCAAGCCATATTCTTCGCTAAACCAAATAAATGCGGTTTCGTGGGACAAAGTTGATCGAGAAAAAACCATGCCGAGAGTTCCCAGAAGAGACGCAATTTCATTGGATATGCTTGATATATTTTGAAATTCAAATTTTAAATCACATGTGAAAAAATGGCATGTCATTTTTTTTTCTTTTTCATGGAAACGTTCCTATTTTCTAATAATATTACATTTTATTTAATATAGTACAATATTGTAGTTGTCCTAAAATTTCCATGTGCGAAATGGATGCTAACTGTCATGCAAAACTTGGCAACGGCTAATCTTCGTTTGTTGGTCCAAATCTTTCAAAAGTTGTAATGTTGTATTGTTTCTTGGTCCCATCTATCATACTTATGCATGTCTAACTCGCCTTAGAGGCAGCTTAAACAACTTGATTAGCTCATATGTTCTGGCACTTTGACCAAAGTAAAGGCAAAGATCAAGTGGAGTTAAACCATCCTGAGACAGACAATAGAGAAGTTGCAATTTAAGAATCAATGTAAAGAATATGGCAAGCATTAAGCAGCTAGACAACAGAAATTGAACACTCAATCACTTTAAAGGTTACTCTAGTTTTATGGCTAACAACTGAAATATTTGAAGATACTAGTATGTAACAACTGATGCAAAGCTGCACGAAACACGGGACTTGGAGAGACATTAAGCATAAATTAAAAATTCGTCAGTTACAGCAACAACAAAATCAATCATGACTTGTCCTATTGAGATTGGCTACTTGATAAATCATGCTCAATCAAAAACCAAAATTTCAATAAATTGGTTAATCCATGTCATAAAGATTCCACAACTTTTTGTTAGCTTGTGATTGTCTAACAACCATCCTCATTGATCCAGGCCCAGAGCTGGCTATGTAAGTTTAGCAAACAAGTATGGGATTGGCAATGTTTAACAATTCCTCAATCACTTTTGAAAAAATTTCTTCAACAACTAATAATTTTTTAATGGCTTTGGAAAGGTTTCTCTGGTTGAAGGGTAAATCTCATGTACATATCTCAATTTGAAAATTGAGAATCAAGATTTGGATATCACATTAGTCTTTCACTCAAAGCACCTAACTACATATGGCAGAGGGCCAGAGGCAGACCTTCTACATGCCAATGATAGCTAAGATTATCAAATTTGATAATCTTACCAATGACTCATTTTAAGCATTTATATTGAGCTAAAATTATGCAAGAAACCGAGGTTCTTTGACATAGATAGATTAAAGTGGGAAATCAATAGAAAATTACCTTGTTTTTTAAGGTCTTATCAGCACCTTTAATCAGTAGAAGCCTCACTAAATCTGTTCTCTGAGCTTGAACAGCAAGATGTAATGGTGTCCAGCCATACTGAGACAAAGTAAATGAATTATTATCTCAAACAGCTCACCACAAAATTATAAAAGGTAGATAAACTAACCAAGAGAAAAATTAATCATACATTGTCCGGAAGATTTATATCCACATTATACAGTAAGAGTGTTTTAACTGTCTGGGTAGAAGCTGTTTGTACTGCATAGTGCATCAATGTGGCTCCCTCCTGTTTCCAGTACATAAACAACAAAATAGATGCATAAACATATCAGCAACAGGCAACTAAGGCTTATGATGACAATATGCTGGTAGATTAAGATGGAATGATAACAGTGATGGTTTCTTAATGGGGGCAGGAAGAGCTCAAAAATATCTCTGAGTAAAAACGGCAAGTAAAGGCTCACATATCCAACTACAAGAGAACAACCCAACTATTAACTAATTTTTTACTCACTTTATCCTGTACAAAGGGATTAGCAGAGTTTCTCAGGAGATAATTGGTTATGGCCTGCTTTTTTCCAATTATTGCTCTGTGAAGGGCAGTCAAACCTTCCTGGAAACAGAGTAAATCAGTAAAATTAATAGAGGACTCGTGCAATTCAGTCCCCTCATAAGAAAATTTAGAATTTATATACCTTATCCAGAGCATTGATATCAACATTATGCTTCAACAGAGAATCTAAAAGGTAAAATTCTCCACATGCAGCAAGAGTGTGCAGAGGTAGCCATTTATCCTGAAAATAATATTAGCATTGGCCATTAAAAAAAAACATTGAGAATATTCACCAAAGGCTACAAGTAAGTGAATCAGAACCCTTTTTCGTCCTTACACCTTTATCATCATTCTCACACACAAAATACAACAAGGTTTCTATGACCCAAGTATCCAGTCCAGGAAGACTGACAACATCAGCATCTACATGGGATTACTCAACAACATCATTGGTGAAACAAAAAAATCACAGTGACATCACAATGAAGGAGAACTATAGAGTTTTTCTTTTCCAGTAACAATAAGAATATAACGATGGTAAAATATCAGTCATTGTTCCTCTAACCCATAATACTTACTGAAGTAGCAGCTGCCAAGTCTGGAACTCGCCGATTCAACAAAACCTTCTCTTCCTTATTAAACAACTTCCTCCGACCTATTCATGCAGACACAAGAGAATTAGAACGACAATCCCAACAATTAAAAAAATCCACATACGCGCAATGAGACAAACACAACAATCAGTGAATGAAATCATTCATTTGATCACAATTTAATTTCTCATCCCACATTGCCATTCAATAACTACCACAAGATGAAGTAATAGTGCTCTAATCAGTCAGATTTTGTTTAGATAAATTTCTCAACCCCATAAGTTAAAATTAGCTTCTAGATAAGCTAATTTATAGAAGTTCTATCATTTAGCTCGTTCAAAAATTAATTTTAACCTATGTATAAGTTATTTTTAAGCTTAATCCATTTTATCCCCCCTTTTTTTTTCTTGTAAGGACCTGTTTATCTAAACATGCCTTTCAGTGAATTAGTCCATATTTGAAAGAAGCATGAGTTATCGAGCACGCAGCAATCCTTGAAGACATGAAAACGGAGGCAAAAAGTGAAGACAAAAAAATACATATACCTTGAGGGGTCTTAGCATCAGGGTCATAATTGTCACTATTGAAAAACCGAGTAACATCCTCCAAACCCCTTCCATAAACGACCCACCTAGGATTCTGGGGCTGTACGCGTTCGCCAAGATTCAATTCAGGTTGAGGGACCTCTTCAGCAGCAGCACCGTTCAATTCAGGTTGAGGGAGCTCTTGTTTCGGTGGAAAACTAGAAGCGTTATCGAGAAGTTTCATTTGTGCCAATTTAGCCTCCTTATAAGCGTTATAGTCGTCTAAGTTCATATCCCTAAGGGGAATTAACCCTCTTCTCTTCTTGTCAACATTGCGGTTGAACTCCACTTCCCGCGCTATCTTGCGCCTCTCCTTCTTCGTGATGTTTATCTCTGCCTGAACCTCTCGCCACTTGTCCGGAACCAAATTCTCGCCCGCAATCACCTCCACCTTCTTTTTCCTCGAACAGGACTTGGGCTTGGCCTCATTGACGCTGGAACTGAGGTGGTTATGGAAAACGAAGTCATCGAAAACGCCGTCCTCGAATACGACGCAGTCGCCGATGACGTGTTCTTCGGAGTCGTCGTATTGCGGTGTTGGGTGCAACGAGGGCGAGAGAGAGCGGAGATTCCATTTTGTGGGGAATTGGAGAGTTTGTGAAAGGTGGAGGTTGCGGGAGGTAGAAGGAGAAGGGGAAACGGAGAGGGGAAAGAGGAAATTGTGAGGTTGAGGATTCAGCGCAACATGGAACATCCTCACTTGCGCTTCCAGGTTGCTGCTCCCACTCCTCCTCCACCTTGTCTCTTTTAAATCAATTTTAATTATTTTATTCAAATATTTTAATTTAACTATTTGTTATCATTTATTTAAATTAATGCTAATGTTATTTCTCTAAGCCACTTTTTTTTTATTTTATTTTATGCTAATGTGATAGATGAATTATTACTTTAAGTTACATACTTTTTTTTAATTTTACACTGGTGTGATACATGGACTTTTTTAGAATTACTGACAAATAGTTTGAAAGTTTGATAAAATTAATTAAAATTCTTAACTTTTTTTAAAAAATATTTAAACTTTTCAAAATGAAGATTACTTTAAAATTCATCAAATCTATTTATTTCGCTCTCTAGCTTATCTTTCAAAAACCTCATTAATTTTAATGCCACTAGTAACTAATGAATAACCATTTTAACTAACGTCAATTTTCTGATTCCACTGAGTGACCATAAATTTTCTTTAAAAAAAAATATCCATCTTTAGATATCTAAGTTCAATAATTATAATTATTTCACGATTTCACATGAAAACATCTGTTAAATAATAGATTGATTAAATAGATTTTATATAAAAAGATTCGACATCAAATCGTAGAGAAAAATAGACCACAAGGTAATTTAACCAAACTTAATCTTTGAATTTTACTCATTTAATAAATGATCAGAACTTGGGCAATCTTTTCTTTCCACGAGTCAAGCTTGATCATAAAATGCTGACTTACTCAACTAATTTACCCTAGACACGCCTCCCCACCTCCTTGCGATGAGTTGAAAACGGTATAACTGAAGGAAATGAATTGTAATTTACTCAAAATTCAGTTAGTTTGCGCCCGTTTACTTATTAGTACGAAGAAACGAACTAAAAAAAAAAGAGACAGATAGTGGAGCTCTACTGAGCACAGATTCGCGGTCTTGTTAGATCAACTTAACCAATAAATTGTACAAACTAGTTCAAACGAACAAATATACGTACTAAAGAAGCACAAAAAAACGCAGGACTTTAATATGGTACAAACTGATAGTTATGATTCCGTAAGAGCCACACAATTTGTTCCTTTCCATCTTCAAGCTGACAAAAAGGCATCACCTAGAGCCACGAGCATACCTCCTATCTGGGCTACCATATGGAGAATAAGGAAGAGACCTGGACCTATCCCTCCTATATCTTCCACCATAAGGTGGTGAGTGCCTTGGTGAATAATCTCTACCACCTCGATGAGGTGGTGATGAGTGCCTCGGTGAATAATCTCTACCACCTCGATGTGGTGGTGGTGGTGGTGGTGGTGGGAGAAGTGGTGAGCGCCTTGGAGACCTACGATATGAATAATCATCACCTCGACCAGATCCACCTCCTCGAAACCTTCCACGGTCACCCCGATATCCTTAAGATAAACAGGTGGAGTTCAGTAAAAGTTCTCACAAAAAAACACCAACGATTAGATTTACCATTTAAAAGACAGTCTAAAACTTACCATAGTCTCTAGTACTTTTCAGCCCAAGATAGTGTCCAGGTGTGGGAGTTCTTGGCCGCTTTCTACGTGACTGAAATAAAATACAGATGATCAAAATCCTTAGAATTAAACAAACTGCATAAATCATCCAAGTACCACTGGAAGCAAAAACAGCTTGAATCTCATGATATCGATCTTGCCTTAGTAAATTGTATTAAGGGTGTCTTTTAAAAGAAAGTTTCATCAACATAAACAGACTAGCTTATGAGAAAAGAAAAAAAGTTATATCCACACACATGATTAATGCCAGGCGTGAGATACCATAAAGGTCTGATTAGAAAGTTGTTGATAATGTCCGTTGATTAGTTGAGTTGAAAGTGAATGCTGGGGTTGTAAAGTGGTTGGACAATATAGTTGCTATGTTTAGTTGATCAGACGCATGCGATTAGCTGTTTAAGCTTGCCATTGATCAAGCTGTATCACTAAAGTTGACATGGATGAACTGATCATCTTTGATTGCTGCCAAAATAGCTGATGCAATGTATTCTGAATATGACCACAAAACCTTCAAGTTAAGTAAGAAAAGCACAAGTACTTTTAGCAGCTACTTGTTGACAGAAAGAACACATTACCCGCTCAACAGTGATATAGCGACCCTCTAAAACCGATTGATTGAGATATTTGATGCAGCGGTTCGCATCCTCAACAGAATCCATTGTAATAAAAGCAAAACCACGAGAAATTCGCGTCCGAGGCTCCACCACCAGAAAACATGAAGCAACCTAACAAAGATGATAACTATTGACAGTCATTCCAAGATATGGGGCTCACTAATGAGGAAAAACAATGACAATTAAGTGAAAAAGGAGAGAAAATCAAATATAATACTCACCTTTCCCTCTTTAGAGAAATGCTCCTCTAGGTCTCTCTCAGTGACCCTTGAAGATAGGCCAGTCACATAAAGTGTACTCCCACCATTTCTTGCATCCAACCTGGGACAAAATTGAACATATTATAAGCTTCTAACACAACATCATTAAACCAGAGTCCAGAAAACAAACATGGTCATCCCCTTCAGAAATAATTCAAAATAAAAAATAGAATTTATCTTTCAATGAAAGCACTACAACCAAATACAAGTAAATTGGAATGTGACTAACCTTTCGTTACTTCTTGACCTTGATCTGAACAAGACAAGATCGTTCAGTCACAATGTAGGACATAAAAGGAAGAAGTATTAGGCACATTAGAAGGAATATAATGGGAAAAAGCGTGGAACAGTCAGCACCCACAACACAACTATTGAAAAAGATAGCATGTTTGGCACTAACCTGTCACGACTTCTGGAACGGGATCTTGGCCTTTGTTTTTCAAAAGATCTTGACTGGGACCTAGACCTAGGCCTAGATCTAGACCTTGACCTTGATTGAGCCCTCCATGGGGAAGGAGACCTTGAATTCCTGAAATATTCAATCACCACCAAAGGGAAAAATGACTTCATCAACCAATAATCTCAGAGTGTTCTCCACATTCCTATTTGAATTCTCATATATATATATATAAAAAAAAAGAATTCATCTTGTTTAAAAATAAACTCTAGCAATCTAGAAAGAAACTTGTTCAAGAGAGAACCCAAATCAACGGCCTAGGGCAACACTACCACAAGGTTAAATACCTAGGGTAAAACCAAATACAACACAACTAAATGCTTCAACCATAGCCTAGCTTCAAGACCAAGCTCCCGAAGTTAAACTCTAACCGGAACTAATAATTTTCAATGTTTTATTCCATTGTGCGTTAGGGTTACAAAAACATAAACACAAACGAAGATGTTGCCAAATGTGACATGATGATCGTGCACGGAAACATTTGACTATCATGATTACCGTAATCCAAGAGAGTTATGGGGTTTACCTTCTTGGCGGAGAATCGGCCTGCACAATAATTGAAAAAGAAAGAAAGAAAAGAAGCATTAGAATATCTTCGCCGAGCCGCAGAGAGGGGAATGAATTCAGATAGAGAACTTGCCATTTCTACGAGGAGAGATCTTCAAGTGTTGACTCTTGAACGGAGACGAAGAATCAAATATAAGGCGACCAAGGGTAAAGGTTTTGATTTGTCGAATTGCAGTAACGACAATTAACCTTCGATACATATAGGGAGATGTCAAGGGTCGGGTCATTAGGCCCGTCTATAGCGAGCCGGAGCAGACCTGTTAACCTTTTTTGTCCACAATGGACCAATTTATAGAGCTTAAAGCCCAAAAGCAGCCACTCTTTAGTCTCCTTCCTCGACCTGATTATTAATACTAATGTGATACAAGTTTTACTAATTAAAATAAACTCGATTTATGAAGAAAATATAAAGGTTCGCTGTAATATTTTTTCAGTGATCATCTAAAATAATCAATCTGTATATATTAAATATGAATGTTTACGGTCGAGAGTAAAGATTTTTTTTTAATTTACTTCAAATGGCATTATCCCTTTAATTTATTCTTATATAATTAACCAAAATCCTCATTTATTTATTTATTTATATATATATATTGTGTGTATGAGAGAAAATTTAATAACATCTATAAATGTAAATACACTGGTTGACTTCTCTAAGAGTGTCAGAAAGAAATAGTTGAGTTAAAATTAGTCATCTCTTTAGTGGAGTGATCAACGCTGTAAACTTATGCCATGGAGGGAAGGATCTTGTAATGAACTAGAGTGCAACCTAAGAATCTGAAATGAAGGTGACATTGTCACAACCTTTAGACCAAGCCAGCTCGAGACATAGAAAATTGCAAGGAACTAGGCGTGGAGATTGGTTGAATACCCAAAAAAAACCATGGACACCAGCGATTCAAGTTCCGTCATCATTTTGTAGGAGGCCTCCAAAACTCACGCGCCTAGGATTACCAAGACAACTTCCATCCACCTTATAATAGTAGTTTTGAAACTTTAATATACATAAAAAATAAATAAATTTTGAACCGCACCAAAATCTGTCAATTTAGAAAAGCAAAGCACCGGAGTAACCACCTTCTTCTTGATTCCCTTTATTCCGCTCCTAATCTCATCCTCTCCTTAGACCACCAATCCCGTTACAAGACCATGATATGTAAGAAAATGAAACTCGACTGAGTTATTGTGGCACACCGAGGAGTTTTGGTAAAGGTATCTCAGACTACTAAAAATAAAATTACTTCGGGCTAAAGTAGAGAACGAAATGGGAGAGGCAATCCAAATTGCATTGTTATTCTTAAGATTAAGTATAACAGCACTGTGCAAACTACGTTGTTTTTTTGTTCACATTTTTTGTGGTAATATACAAGATATATTGTCTTTCTTTGTCTTTGTTCCTGAATAGGTATAAAATGATTTTATTAGGTTATATTTCTTAGAAATGATATGTTGTACTTCTAATGATTCGAAGTTCATTCAAATCAAAATGGCTAATGAAAGTACAATAACATCACACAAAAAAGTTAAGAGGATGGCATAACCAGAAATCAGGTGTCGGGGGAGGGAATAATTTTAGTATATAGAGTCTCGTGAATATTTTAATTAAAAAGTAATCTAATAATTCAATAATTTTTATCCAACGACTATTAGTAAGTGTTCTCAATTTTTTTGTAATAACTGTGATCTTACCTAGTATATTGATATATGTGTGTATTTATGTATGCATTAACTAATACCCATACAATATATTAATGTAGATTAGATTGCACAAAAGTATGACCAAATAGAGGACAGGATAATGGGCACAAACAATCAATGACACAAACAATCTATGATACAACAATTTATGAACCGGTGGTCCTTTCAAAATATGAATCAATACTGTGAAAGATTTACAAGTGATCTGAACAATCAATTTTAAGTACAGAAAGCTACATAACTTCACCCCCAAATTCTTTTTGTCCTTTTTCTCAGGAAGAGGCAGGCAACACATCACACCTTTACAAATCTTCAACATGAATTCAGGAGTTTAAGTTGTTAGGATATCTGGAATTGTTGTGGAGTGAGCCCCCAATATCTTACCGCCAGCATCAGGGAAATTCTCACAATCAGGTAGGGATCTAACCTTACCATCGGAATCTACCTGTACAGGATACTTAAGAAGATGTCCCTGCAGAAGTGAGAACTCTTCAGAAGCGAATAATTTCCAATTATTGTCTGCAATTTCATTCACTTTACGCACACACTCCAATCTCTCCGGTTCCTCAAAAGTTTCATCTAACATGCCAAGATGTTCTCCCCAAAGTGACATTCTGTAACCATAAATCTGCAGGAACAAAAACCAACAAATGTAACAAATATAATAATATCACATGGTATATAGGCACATCAGAGCTAAGAGGTTCACACTATTAAGACATTGATCAATTTTCTTCTAACAGGCACGGCACAAAAAGGTAAAAGAGATACATAGGTGAAAAGTCAAACAAGCAATGATTTTTATTTGGTTACTTATCTATGAGATCATTTAGTAATTCAATAATAAGGGAGGAAGTCATTCACATTCAGTAGGAGATAGGGGTGATTTCCAGGTCTACTTATGCCAAGAAACATCCACTAATTTGATATATCTGATAAAATATAGTCAATTTGGATAAGATATGTGATTTCCAACTCATCAGAGTGCTGAGGTTGTGATATCACATGTCATTTGCGGCTAGACAAAAAGAGATTTACAATTAGAAAATATGCTTTAAGAATTAAAAGCTTAGGTAGAAATACAAACCTGGCCATATGGGTGTCTTTTCTTTGCTGACCACGTATAATGCGGTTGATATGCACCCATGGCTATCTCAGTATCTTTAGTACCAGCCATAGATCTTTGGTTTATATTAGCAGATCCCATTATAACATACTCATCATCAATGATCATTCCCTTAGCATGCACATAAATCATAAATCGGCGATGTTTATATGCTCCCGAGACCTGACAAGAAAAATATACTCATAACCCATTCTTGATCACCGTCTACTATGTAAGAGAACTAGAGAAGTATTTCAAAAGTCTCAGATAAAATTTGGATATACATAAAAATATATTCCCAACCTTTTCTTTTTAAGATGTACCCCAAAGAAAAAAGAAACATGTATGCACAGGCACGTAATCAGCAAGGGGTAAACTGTTTCGTGAAATGTGAAAATGTCTTCTACAATCTGAATGCTAACAAGGTAAAATCTATCTTCTGTCCCAGAAGTCAGAACTATCAAAATGGAGTAAAAAAATATTATCCATTAAAAAGTACCTTCGTTGCCGTAATTTTCAGTGTACAATTGGAAAAGGATGGATTCCAGCAACAAATTTTTTTACCATTTGATCACAGAATATAAGTATAGCAGTCAAGCCCATTAAAAGAATCGCATATTATATGTTTTAATTCATATGTCAAGGCTATCATATCATAAACATAGTGAAAGCAAAAGCTAAAGGCTTTTTAAGTATGGGTGATTAAGTTAAGAACCGCAGATGGAGGCTGAGTGAACATCCACATAAATGCACATCTCTTGCTATTTTCATTTAGAGCCCAAGGACCAAGTGACGGGATAAACTAGAAGATTATAGTGTTAATTAAGTTCACTCAAAAAATGGTAAGGCTTTATACCAAACTGTTATATATTACAATTGACAAAAGAAATTCAATGCTGATTTAGAAGATGCTGCCAATATGTGTCCTGATGTATGAAATAAAGCAATCAATGTTTTTGACAATATATATTAGGAAGTTTAGGGGCAAACAAAATAATCTTTTAGAAATACATCCTTTTGTTTGTGAATGAGTGATATTACTGGTAAGAGATTACTTATTATTGTTGTCAATATAAAGAAAATTTCTTCATCTACAGTAGCAGATAACTAACTATGATATAAAGCAATCATGTATGGTCTAATATGTTAATAAAGTAATAGACTACATTTGAAATAAGCTTAAAAGAAAATCACCTGTGCACCATTTGAGCTTGAGCTTTCTTCATTAAAGTCTTCCCGTTTACCAAGGCAATAGAAATTGAGGTAATCTTGTGGGTGCACATCAGTACGTTGCATTGATTGCAATTCTCTAGCAATAACCTCATACATCATTTGCATTGTCTGGCCCTGTATACAGAAAATAGAGAACTGAGAATAAATACTTTCTTTTTTTGTTGCGGCTATGATCTTTTGAAGCACGATACTTTAGAAAGATGCTCTAACATGGAGGGTGAGGGTGCACTTTAGAGAAAAGGTGCAGGTTTGGTAACCATGGATGAAAATAAATGGTTGGTTTTAATAAGATACAACCACATGGAGAAACAAACCAGTATTTTTGAAATAAAGCAATCAATGTTTTTGACTATATATATTAGGAAGTTTAGGGGCAAACAAAATAATCTATAAAGTGCACTTTGGAGTTTACAGAAGCAGAATCCTTAGACTTCATATTCAGAAATTGTAAAGTTCCATCATTGGACAATAAACTTCAAAACATTAGATAATCAGATACCTGCCAAAAGAGGATTTCTTGCATAGCCCCAGTTTTAGGATCACCTTCTGGCCACATTGGTAAAACAATATAGACAGCAAATCTCTCGTTAGCTCTGATTTTACTAGCAATTTTCAGTGCCAATTCCATTGGGATGAGATTATCAGCCCCTAACCACAGAAGACAAAAAGATTTACAAACCAAGGAATTTGAAAGTATATCTTAAGAACAAAGGTAGTAACAAGTCAATTAGTTACTAAAGCAAATAAAATAATACCATTAATTTGTTTTAATTTTTTTAATAAAAGAAGTTTATTAAGACAAAGAGAAGAAGATTAGAAAGAGTTGGGAGGATAAGAGTTCTTCCTGACTAAATTAAAATAAATATAATAACATTATAAATATCATTTAATCAGATTTGCAAGTAACTCACACCATACCAACAACTCTTTTCCCCTGTCTGATCAACTTCTGAAAGAAATATAGATTTCAAAAATATATGCATTAAACTTTTTCTTTTCTTTTCCCTAAAGATCAATGTAATCAAACTTTACAGAATGTCCTTTTTCTGCAGAACGAGAAAACCACTCACTAAAATATAGAAAACTATCTTGCTGTTTAAAAACATGAATTTATGCCCAACCTGCATCTTTATAAGATGGCCATGCATATGATGATCCAATGAAGTACTGGTTTTCAATATAAATAAAATGTTGAGCAGATCTGATCGCTTGAATGTATCCTGTTTGAATGCTTTTGTCTATAACCAAATTTTTAGCACAGATAAGATTCTGCATCCAGAAATATGTTAATTAGAACCTGCAGGATATGATTCTAATCAATTCAATATATAAGATTCTATACTCAATATATAGGTTTGGTTGTACAGAGTTCACTCCACATATTTTGAGTTTTCTGTATAGATGAAATATGATAGACTAGAAAGTAAAACGCAAAACGCTAGTTGATTAACCTGGGACATAGCAACATCAACATGTTTGGGAAATCCTTTCAGGGATCCTGAGTCAATGGAGCGGAAGATCTGAAAGAGTTGGAAAACAATGTAATAAAATGAATTATCTCCAAAATCAAGAAAGAATAGCAGGCAAGTAAAGTTTACTCAGAACTAAGTTTGCATTGTCCAACCTGAACATGCCAGTTTTCAGGATCATCTTCACTAGAAACCCATACTAAAGGGTCATCCTCTGGAACAATTGTATAATCTTCCTTTGAGGTAGAAATAGAAGGACTTAATATCCACGAAATGCGTTCTATTCTTAATAAAGCATCATCATGCCAATGAGAGGATTTTTTGAAAAGGATTGCAAACTCTTTCCACTTAGTTGCTTTTCTCCATCGCTGCTCAAAATTAATAAGAATATCATATGCAGCAGGTCCATCTATTCTGCAGTGCAAATCATGCCATGGTTCTCTAGGAGCCTTTGTTCCAAGCTACCACAAACAAAATAAATATTTGAGAGTGGTGAGAACTGAGAAGTGAGAATAAATTAGATAATGTGTCAACTTTTCGTTGGAAAAATGGGAGAAAGAAAAGAAAATCCATTGTAATAAAAAATACTTCCTACAACATAAAGATAGCAAAACATAATTGTCCTTCACACTCAATAATCCATAGATATGCGGTCTGCAATAGAGAATTACCCTATCCTACAATAATGATGCAAGACAATTAAAACTTGTTAGTTACTACCAATCTTTAATTAGGTTCTTAACTTGGTCGTACAAACAAGTTTACAAGGGACAACTTAAAAGGAATTAGATTTTTGGAGATAACAATTACAATTAGCTCCTTGGCATTTGATTATCAAACTGAGTCCAACAAATTTGATATCTAAGACTGTTCTAGAACATTATTTGGAAGCAAATAACACAACTGGGTTACTCTAAAATCTAAACAAAATTCCAACAGAGAATTTGTCAATTAAGAAATGTGAGCAAATACTTGTAATAATGGCATAACTTATAAGCTGAATCAAAAGCCAAGACTTAGCTACAATCTAATGATGTCTCTCTCCAATTCAACCCTGTAACTTGGGGGTTTCACTAAGACCTTATCAATGATATTACATAATATAAATTCTATTCAGAAGCTACAACGTACTTGGTGGACAAATCATGGATAATTGAAGGTCTACACATCACTTCTCACTCCGACCAAGGGTTCTATCAAGACATAATGCATAATATAACCAAAAAAGATTCTATTGAAAATAGTTAAAACAGGACTGTCCTGATTCCTGACTAAATGGAAGAATAAGTGAAACACATAACAAATTAATATGCCCAATTGAGTTGACAACTTACAGGAAATGTAGGATTGTGGAAATCATCAGAAAATACAGTGTTAAGATCACGAAACAGACGATGCTCAGGTGTGTCATAGCGACCATCACACAGATCAAGACCTCCGATAAAAGCAGTTATCTTTCGATTATTGCCAGCAGCCTGTGTGTCCACAATCACACATTTTTGGTGGTGTGTGAAGACCGTTCCAACAACCTGTATAACACCATATCAAAAACAACTTCATGAATTATGACACTGCTTGTCTCAAAAGACAGGACACCATCAAAGTCAAGGATTACAGGCATAAGGGTGAGGAAAGAATAAATAAATGGAAACGTATTTGTTAACTTCCAACAGAGAAACTAACAGGAGAAGGTATATTTCCCAAACTAAATTTTGCATCTACAAAATACATACCCACTGTTTAGAGCTTAGGCCACAAAACACAAGGCATTTCACATTTGACTCCACTGAAAACTAGCTCACAAAGAATCCTATCTCCTGACAACATACAGGAGGGACGTATCAAGTCTATGCAACAACAAAATACAATTGACAAGAGAACAAGAGAAATAACATAAGGCAACAAGAATTGACTACATTATTATGATTTAACACAGTCACCACGTCCTCATTCACAGCTTCCCAAACTCCAAAACCTAAAATCAGATTACTGAGGCCTAGTCTTTGTTTACTGTTTTCAAAAACAGTTTTCTGTTTTCTAACATTTGGTTGTTCCCTTAGTACATATGGAAGTATTTGTTCCCACTTTTCAATACGTTTCTGTTGTCTAAAAGTTTGTCCCGGAGCACTTGAAACACTTGTTTCCTATCTCTCATTCTATTTCTGTATTTGGTTTTCAAAACACTTAATTTGGAAACAATTTTCAAAACATATTAGTTGAGCAGTGTGAGGTTGTTTTAGAAAAGTTTTTAAAACAAAAAAGTGAAAAGGGAATCAAGCCCTGAACGACCCCCAACACTTGCCTGTTGCTTCAAGAAGCTCATCTTGCTGCTAGCATACCGAGGCGCCAGAACACACATAACAGAAGAATGTTTAAAAAACTTCCTCGTTTCCTCATCATGAGTCCCCATTACACCAGCCTGCACCAAAAACATCATCAATCAGCAACCAATACAAGATAAAACAAAAATGCGAAATGCCAAAGCCAAGTAGAGTAAAGCAAAGCTAAGCAGAGCCTCACCGTCTTCAAGAAAACCTTATCGTGAGAAGTCTTATCATCCCAAACCAGCAACAGAACTCTGACCCCTTCTTCAGACTTATACTTAAGCAACTCACCAAGCGTCAAATCGCCACCACGTGGCAACGCCCTAGTAGGCTCTCTAACAATCTTCACCTTATGGTAAATCGACCAACCCACCAAATACACCATGTGATGAGCCTCAGATATAGCATAACAAATATCTTCCCAACACTTCTCATGCCTGAAAACCTTTCCACCCTCAAGCTTAATCTCCGGTAGCTTCCCTGCGCCAGATTCGGGACAGTGCGCGTCCTGGTACAACCTCACCGAACTCCCCTTCCTCACTGGAAAATATGTGTGCCGCACGCCGCGGTGATCGGGATCCGCCGCAATGCCGCGCCGGTAGAGCGAATTGTCCACCACCGCCGTGAACTTCATCTCTATGTGCAGCGCCGTGTCCGGCTTCGGCGGCTTCCCGGACGGCCCAAGGATCGGGAACCAGCCAGAAATCTCCTCGCCGGCGGCAATCCGCCGCGCCGAAATCTTGACGGTTCCCATGGTCTGCGCGCCGAAAACGTCGTCGTCTTTGATGCGGAATTCCAAATCCACTACGGGATGCGCGAGCGGGATGTGGAAGTGCTCCTCCCAGATAGGGTTCTGCGAGTTCTTCAGCACGCGCGTGCGCGCCACCGTGGCCTGCGGCACCGAAACGGTGACGTACGGGTCGCTCGTGATGATCCTCCGGCCGCGGTGCGTTCGCGTCCGTCGGCTGCCTCCGTCGTGGACGTCATCGGAGGAGTGAAATTTGATAGTGTCGCAGGCAGTTACGCAGCGGCGGAGACGCTCCGAGAAGATGTCCATGTTCGGCAGGCGGCGAGCCTCGATGATTTTGAGGTCCAGGTCACCGTGGAGGTAAAAAACACCATTGTCGCCATCGCCGCCGGTGTCCGCCATGGGAGGGTGCGTTCCCGTGCGCCGAGTGTACGCTTTTTGAATTTACACCCAGGAGAGAAACGGGGTTTTAGTACTGTAGAAGGTTTGGTATAGCTTAGAGCGAAGGAAGTGAAGTCACGTGGTGGTTACTTTGAATTAGAGTGCGGTTTTTGTTAGCTTCTGGTTTTGGATTTGTGTCACGTCGCGGCGACAGAGTGTATTGCTCTGCTGGCGGATTCACAGAGTTCCATGTCATTTTTATTTTTTTTTACAAAATATCTATTCGTATTTGGTAACGGCAACGGACGGATTACGACGAGGAGCGCACACGCTTACTATACGAACGGAATCGCCAACTCCACGTGATGCCTGTTAATATTGCCATATTTTTCCTCGTTGTAGTTATTTGTTTTAATGTAATGTAATTAATTCTTGATTCTTGATCTGGTTCGGATCATCTGTATCGTGAGATCGTGAAAGTAGCATATCATATCCTTGTCATCTGCGTTGCTTGTGGGCCTTTGGATGATGGATGATGTAGGTAGTGGGGGCACGTCAGTGGGCCTCAGATTTCAACGACACTCAACTGTTAATAGGGCCCGCGGTCGTGTGTGTGTGGCCATACCCCGGGCTTTGATTCCATTGAGAGGAAATCGTGTCCCTCGTGGAAATGATAATGATTTATTACTTTACTGACTTTCGTCCCTTTGTCTTTACAGAGATTTTGCATTTTTTGGATGGGATTAAATAGTAAAGGAGTTATCCTTTTCTCTCTCTTTGGGATTGGATTAAAAAAAGTATGTTTTTCTTTTTTTTCTTTATGGAATTAAAGAGAAAAGTTTAGAATTTAATAGTTATCTACAAAATTATTACACATACAACTAATCATAAATTATTTTTTATAATTTTAAAATAATTATTTAAAGCCAACAAACTTACAATTGGTGGTTTGTATCTATATCACAATGTAAAAATGTTCTATGCTATCAGCACCTAATTCATTTTCTCTCAATGTTTTTTCATGAGCTTTAAATCTTTTTAATACCAAAAGTGATATCAAAACATTTTCTAACACATTATTTTGAGTATATTTTTTATTATTAATAAAGAAGATATTAGTGAGATTCATTAAATAAAATATAACTCCTCCAAAAAAAATTTATTTTCAATAAATTTTATTAATAATAAATAGTATGTTGATCAAAATTCTCTTTAACAAATGTTAACTGGTGCTCTTAGGAATTTGATTAAAAAGTAATAACTTATAAAATAAGCTCTCAATTTGATTCTTTTGAGTATTATCCTATTTCCTAGATAGTGTTTAAAGTATTGAAATTTTATCAGTTTATTCTTTATGTTCATAAAATAAATTGAATTAATAATTAATATTTTTAAAATTATTTTAATATTGTAATTAGTTCACCATTTTTATTATCTTTAATAGATATTTAATCTTTTTAAGGAGTATCCTAAAAGCACTGCTAAGCAAGTCTCTTTCTCTTTAATATTATAAGAATAGGAATTTTTTAATGATTATCTTAAAGTTGTTTATTACTCAAATTATTCTAATAAAATGTCTTTTATTATATTATTTATTTAATTAATTTGACAAAATTTTACTAAATATATAAATAAATTGATATAATTGTTTCAAATTAATTAGTGATATAAATTTATTTTAGTTTAACTAGTGATACTAAAATCGAATTTTGGATATGAAGCATAATTTTTAATAATTATATTGATTTTACTATTCTCAAATATAATAGAAGATGCATATAATTTTGTAAAAGAAAATTTGTTTTGATAAAGTAAACAACCTATAATAAATAAATAAGGACCCATTTGGTGGTTTTGGGTGGCTAAGTTTTGAAATTTTTAAAAATCAAAGTCAGTTTTAGTTTTAGTTTTCTTTTTTATTTCAAAAATTAATTTTTAATTTAAAAATAAATTTATTTTAAAATATTTTTCATGTTAAAACCAGTTTAAGAACATGTTAGTGTATTATTAGGATAGTGGTGGTGATAGTGACTACCATAATAATAATAGAAAAATGATAATAGTACTGATAGTAGTCACGATAACGGTGACAGTAATGGAGACAATATAATAATGATAGTAGTGGTGGTAATAATGACAAAAATAATAATAATAACAACATTGATAATGATAAAGATATAATGATGGTACCAATGTCAATGTTATAAAAAAAATGGTAACAACGATGACATTATAGTAAAATTAACAATAATAATGGTAACGGTGGTGACTTACAGTTGTAATGGTAGCGATAATAATGATGATGACAACAATAATAATGATAATTATTAAATATAGGGACAATATTTTTTAAATAAAACTAAAAAAATAAAAATCATAATTTTTTTAATAAAAATAAAATTATTTTGAAATTAAATTAAAAATCATTTCAACTAAAATATATTCAGTTTTAAAATTACGTTTAAAAACAAAACAAAATAAAAAATACTCCTCAGCGCCCCCAAACATGCCTAAGTCAACTGTTTTCTGTAATTTTGCATGTGAAGCCAAATGATTGCAAATGGGTGGTCCTTTTCATTGCTTACACCATACAGATAAAATCATAAATTTTGGTCCACCAAATAAATTCATAGAATTTGTGAAACAGTCAAAGTGATTCCACCACTAAAGACAAACCTACGCTGGTAACTACAACCAAAGAACTATAAATAGTGACTTAGTTTGGTTTTGTAATTTACAAACTTTTGATTTTGATGTGTAACATCTATAGACCACTGTCCTTACGTTCTTTCTTTGGGTGGGCATGGAAATAAAGGAAGCCAAACAGAAAGTACTTGATAACGGCTGAAGTTAAAGTATTTGGTAATTTAAAATTGTGGTTATACTTAATTAGAAAGAAAGCAAAAAGGAAGGGAAAAGTACGTTTAATAAGTCGAGTTGGTATGGAGCCAACTCGTAAAAATCACCGAGTCCGGTTTCTTTAAAGCGATTCAGTTCGCATAACACAGATAATGTCCATCGGAAACTAGATGACACTTCCCATACATAATATCAGAAGAGACCCTCACTTCTTAGGTTTTTTTTTTTAGACTAACCTACAACTCCGATACTGAATCTACCCTAATGTAAATTATCTCCACGCCTAAGACCTCATACTCTCAGGTGTTTGTGCAGGAACAATAACAAAATTCAAACTAAATCCATCATTATTGGTACGCTGACGAGTTGGAATTGATGTGCTGTATATCCTTGATGTCCAACCATATCCTTCGGAACTACAAAACTTTCATCATACAATGACGCAAAGGTATGAAAACCAGATTCCTTAAGCTACCCTTTATTTTATTTTATTTTACGACAATAATAATAATAATAATAAATAATAGTTGCCAGCTCCAAGTGAATCAACCTGTAACAATAATTAATAAATATCGAGGTTCGTTGTATCTTGTTCCACGTGATTCAGCCCCCAAAATAAGGAAAAATCCCTTCCTTGTTTGGTTATATTAATAACAATAATAAAGTTACGTGCGTAAATAAATATTATATTATTTTATTATTATTCATAAATTCATGAACATTTAACATACAACATAATATTAAATGAAGCAAATGTACTTTTGTGAGTTAATGTACAAAAATTATATTTTGTGTTAATTATTTTTTAAACCTTTTTTTCCCCTCTAACCATTATTAGTTTTGAGAATATTGGTATTTTTTGTACAAAATTTTCTTTACTAAATAACATTGCCCCGCCGCATAAATACTTATTGCGTTCTAATTTACTGCATAATATATGTATGAATAAATGATAACAACTGCATACATTATTCCTTCTATTGATAAAACCAAATTAGGAATGATCTTCATTCATGAAAATCTATATGTCCCATTTAAACATGCAAATAAAGCTTTCAGTCTAGATAAAGGTGCTAGTACCAGAGTACGCAGTAAAATATAAAGTAGTCCAAAAACTTGGTTGTTATTTGTGAGTACAAAATAATAATAAGAAAAAAAAAAACTAAATTAGGTCACATCAATTTTTTTAACATGGATATACTATGTAATATAATGGACAGTTTTTTATATCGTTAAGAGTCAGCAAATCACCAATACAATGAACATTAACATAATAAAACTCACCAATGAATAACTAACCAAATAACAAAAAAGGCAAAGCACCCAATAATATATATAAAAATAAAATCCTCAAAAGTAGAACCTGATCATAGATCAAAAGAGGATGAATTTAACTTAATCCCCATCCAATTAAAAAACAATATACTAAAATTTCAATATAAAAGAAAACATATTTACCTTTTTAATTATGTGTCGATGAGTCCTAAAATCCTTCATATTTTCTATCGTGCAAGACTGCATCTCCAATTATTCAGGGTGTGTTTGTAAAAATGTTGTACTCAACGTTTAGCCAACGAAGGATAGTCTTGATTCTCTATTCTTTGTCTAGTGTGTATGTTAGTCCATAAAGACTCAATATGCCCTGAAACCTAAATGGATAAAGGATTATTTTTGGATGAAGTTAACATATTTAGAATATGTTATTATTTAGTTTTATTTAAAATTCTCTAAATTAGGATGATGTCTACTTGTATGATTATTATTTCTTCTATACTCTTATTTAGTGTAAGGTGTGTCTCGTGTATTAATCATGAATGAAACAAATATTTCTTTAGTAGTATTTTTATTGCCTTGCCTTTCTCTAATGGTAGATTTTTAAGTATAAGTAATTGTAACTTTTGCCATCTATCATTTGGTGTTTTCCCTTGAGAGTCAAACTCAAGTTAAATGTTGTCTCATCTTTTCAAACAGCAGCCGAAAAGTCATGCAACCTTGAGTTTTTAATTGACATGAAAATAACGAGCTTTGGTCCATCAACACATCACCTTTGAAAAACTAAATCAAGTTAGCATGAGCTGCTTAAAAAGGTAAGCCTCATACAGATGTGCCAATTTGGTTGGGTCAAATTTTTAAAAATTTATTCAAATAGAATTAGGTCAACAAGTTAGATGACCTAAATTAAATCTAAAAAAATTGACTCAAAAATAATTAAGCTCATTTGATTTAATATTATTTTTTAATTTTCTTTCTCTTAAAAATTTAGACATTTATTAATAAAAAAAAAATTGAATTGGCCTGATCCAGTGGGTTACCAGGCTGGGATGAGCCAACAAAATGTCAACTCGGATAAAAAGCTACATGTTCTCCTATCACATATCATTGTAACGGTAGTGTGTTTAAAATCTACAAACAAAAAATCACAATGTAATGTCATAATAATTATAACGCATTGCATCGAACGAGAACAGAAGTCAAAATCCTTATACAGAGTATTCTTCATCCTTTTAATTTCTTTACTCAAGGGAATTTTGAAGTCAAGAGAGAGTTTGACAATCTTAGTGAGTTGGTAACGAAGGAAAGGTGAAATTTAAGAAGCGAAGCAAGAGATAGGAGATCTTGAACTTGAGTCGTGATAAATTACATTTAAAATTTCGCCTCGATAATCTGCGTTGATCTCGCAGCACTAATACTGCATCTAAATTTTGTCTTTCTAATGTTTTGGGTCACCTTGTTTTTGCACAGAACTCGTGGAAGATACAGTGGGAGAGGGTGGGCTCTAAGATTCCCCCTCCGTACTCCTTGGAAATGATTAAAACATGCGTACACGTAATAATTGACACAGATTGTCAAACTCGAAGGGTAAAGCGACAAACAGAACCTATGAGACGGTTAACAGGCAATCTTAAAGTCATCATTCATCAACAAAGTGTTGTGGAGTGAAGCCCATTTTAATGTTGTTGACAACGGCAATCAGGAAAGTAAACATAGTAACATACTTTGCAAGAACACATAATGCTCCAGCAATTACGTTGTGGATTTTTGAAAACCAGTTCTGAACCACAAATCGATTTGGAAACTGATTTCAAAAACTGGTTTTAAAATTAGTTTTTCTCTTAAAACCAGTTTCCATTTTTTCTCTCTCTTCAGTCAGTATCCAAATGCACAATGACTCGCACCAAAGCTAGAATCTCCGTTTTCAAATCCACTCAAAAAGATGAATCCATGGTGGCATCGAAAAATACAAGAAATGTCTCATTAGTCACACAAACAACACGAGCACAGTAGAGAAGATGAGGCTAAGCTGGTCCCCAACAAAATCTTATCATGACTCAACCAAGAATCATGTAGAAAGTGGACTACGCATTTAGTCCCATCAGTTGGGTCAAATCACAATACAACTATGATATTCAAAATGAAATAATAATGTGATTGGGATGGGATATACGCTGCTGGTCACTAACATGTGTCATGTACAAATGATTAGCATTTCATGTGCTTTGCATATATAAGAGGAGGGAATTTGTCGTATAGAATTCTAATGACATCTTATGCCAGCCACGGACCAGTGATCGAACCACAGTAGAATGCTAGCTCAGCAGCACATCTCCATTATATTTGTGTGACATGTTTGAGATGTGTCACAACATGAGATATCTTCCAAGTTCCAACTACGCTTTTATCAGGAAATGGTCCTTGTTCATCATTGAGAGACTGAAGCTTTGTCAAAACTTGGCCCGAGCAACAAATAATTGGATTGTCAACATTCATTTGCTCAATTGTCGAAGGGGGATGTACTTCTTGGCCACATATTTGTACTGTGACACAGATGAAGCATGAGTAGGAAGTAAGCAAACTGATCAAAAGGGAAAAAAGGAAAATCATAGCAATTATGTGTGGACTTGGAAAAAATACCTTATGCTGACTGTACTTCTCTTGGATTGCAGGTAAATTAGAATTACGACTGCTCAACAAAGAGGTTGGAGATATTTTACACATGCACACAAATCAGAAGGCTGGTAGAGCATGTAATGCTGCAATGTGGAATTCTGTTGCAAAAAACAGAATAATAAGCCATGAAATTACACAAAAAAACATTTCCTCGATGCAGGTACATGTGGTATAGAAAATTGTGGCTAGCAACATACCCATGGTTTCTTTGAAGGGAAAAGTATAAATTCGGCAAGGAAAATTGCAGAAGCAGCTATCAGTGATTAAGGATAACAAAGCATACTGTGCTCCAAGAGAGATAATTCGGCAGTATAGTTAGTTAATCACTCTAGTTGCAGTGAAGGGAGCTGAGAAATGGACAGATAATAAGAACCAAACAGAAATGAACTCGCATTAACTATTTACAGTGATGACAAACGAGCAATCTTACCAGGCAATGGATCCCATATACCAAGAGAACAAAAATGTGCACTTTCAAACTGGGAAGCCTAACAAGTGTTGTGAGAATGGAATCTATTGAGAAATTTCGAGGGAGAGGAGGAGCTTTTGTTTCACCAATTATGTGCAGCTGGGTTATGGTGTCAAACCTTGTGATATGTGTCAGAAAAATTTGCACAAGAACCAATACTCAAAGGCTAGTGTTCAAATTCTATGAGATGGAAATAAGTTGTATCCCTCCGTCAGAAAATATGTAACAACTTTTCTAGTAAATTCAAAGGTGCTATGCAGGAGCTACAAGCACTCAAATCGTCAGAAGGTTTAACCTTAGAGAAGACACAAAACCTTACAGAAAATGCCATGAGAGAGAAGTTTAGAAACACAACCTAGTTCCTTAATTACTATCTCATACTTTGACTAATCACAAAGCCAAGGCAAATGAAATTGCTGACAGACAGCTTGGAGCTGTGAAGGCCAGCGAGAAGGAAATAATGATGAAGACTAAGATAGCTGAGGCAAAATCGGAGACTTATGCCAAAGAAAAGTTGGTTACAAAGGGAGTTAGTAATGCAGCATGTCATGTCCTCGAAGAGCATCAAATCCGACAGTAGTATGACTCCTTCCAAGGGATCTAAGTTTCACAGTCCTCTCACTGTTAAGAAGAAAAAGAAGGTAATCCCAAGTTTGATCATGTTTTTCTAGAAGAGAAACACTAGCAGTCTAAAAGGGAAGCATTAGGAACAGCATTGAATGACAGGCAAAAAACACATCTATCAGTGACTGCCACATAACTGCATTAAACAACTCATGCTCTCCCTGAATGAGGATGAAGGACTCTGAATGAATATTGTGCATAATTCATTAATTGAGGGAATTGGTTATAAACAATGCCCAATATACAGGTTAGATATTTAATATCTACTTAAAGTTAAATGTATTGAACAAATCATGCTTTTACTGATCTTTTCGACTATGTATACAAGAGTCTTGTGCATTCTATAATTGAATTTGGCAATGAAAATCTAGTCATCATATTTGCTAAGTTGAGATTTAAGTGTCAACAAAAAAGTTTCTGACTCTTAACTAATTTGGTTTTTGGTTCTTCAGGAAATAATTGGCTAATTGCAACCCCAAGGATACTTGCACAATCTATTTAACTCTATGAATCTGACCCTTTGTTCTTCATAAACATGACAACTGAAAAGATCCGTGAACTGACTTTCAACTACATTCAGTGGCTAAGTTGACACTTGAGACTCAATTCCTCCCAAATTCACAATCAGAGCAGAGTCCTTAAACCCCGTAACACAACAGAACCAGAATGGTAGCACCCAAAAGCACCTTAACAGTTTAAAAATAACAAAATAGGAACAACAAAATCATGAGTACCAAACAAACTTTGTGAAACACACACCATAGTAGCGCAGCATAGAATATAAATAATTTATTCAAACCTTGTGTAGCGGAATATAAATGTTTTGCAGCAGAATCAGCAACTTTCTGTTGTCTCTGCACTAATTTAAACACACGAAAAAAAAAATCAGATGTGAAAATTAGGGAGAAAAGAGGGAAAAGAAAGTCAAAATTGCACCACAAACAATGAGAAAATCAATATGATATGAGAATCAGAATCACAATCAACAAGAATTAGAATTGCACTCACAAACGACAAGAAAATCACCACAAAATGCAATTAGGTTTTGAACGATTTTGAGTGTGTGAAAGTCGGATACGAGAGTGAATGAGTGATAGGGTTTTTTGAGAGTGAAATAGATTGGACTGGACCATTTGGAGCACCTCACTGAATTACAAAATGGTGCACCAAGTTGCTGTCAGCAAATAGAAATCAATCCAGCTACAAAACCATTTTAAAATGGGCTGATTAATTTAGGTGTGGTTCCAATTGGGTCTTAGGTGTGGTCGGTTATTTGGATTATTAGCTCACCCTTAAACAATACCATCCTCAAAACTTTACATGAATGTGTGAAGATCTGCAACCTACATATAAACATCCCAGGGATGACAATTTTGGATTAGGAATTTAGCCAAATCTGAGGCCTATCAAGAATCAGTGAAGTCAAACCAGAAAGATCACAATCTAGGAGAGTTGGTGTATGCATAATATCATTATTATGGCAGGTCATCGCATAAATTTAAACCTGAAAGAGTATCACAGATATTAACATGTAGGTTAGATGGACAACATACAAATATCTAAATTATGGTCATCTACTGATGCATGTTCGTCCACCATAACATTTCATTAAATGTTTAAAGTAGGAAATTATCAAACAATGCGTTAGGAATACAATTTACCTTTTTAATGTAATTCTAAAGATACGAAGGTATGATCAGGTTGTGGGTACCTCCAGTCACAAAATGTCAAAAGCTGATTTCATGTCAGATATGTTACATTTATCCCTCATGTGTGCAGCTAAAGTATTCAATATAAGCTGAATGTTTTCAGGTCTCAGCTTTGCCAGATCATGAGACAGAAAATGTTGAATCTGATTTTGCACTTCAATCCAGCTGCAACCAGGTTGCTTTCCAGCTCTTTTGTCTCTCATTAGCATCCTAACTCTTTCAACATCTTCCCATCTGCCAGCCTCAGCATGCATGTTTGACAAGGTAATGTAATTGGAGGCATTATGTGGTTCAAGTTCAAAAAGCCTCTCGGCAGCAAATCTGCCAAGTTCCAGGTTTTTGTATACACGACAAGCCCCAAGCAGGGAACCCCATAATCCAGCATTTGCTTTCACCTTCATCCCTCTCACTATATTGAAGGCTTCCTCTAGCCTACCCATGCGGCCAAGCAAGTCAATAACGCAGCTGTAGTGTTCAGCCAAGGGTTCAATAGCAAAATCTTCAACCATGCATTTAAAAAAATCCAAACCCTGATTTGCTAAACCAGCATGACTACATGCTGACAACATCCCAATAAAAGTAACCTCGTCAGGAACCACCCTCTCTGATAACATCTGTTCAAAGGCCTTAAATGCTTTATTTGCACATCCATTCAAAGCATAACCTGAAATCAGGGAATTCCAGGAAATAAGATCAACACATTCAATATCTCTGAACACTTGTTCAGCACTTTGTACCCTTCCACATTTTGCATACATGGCAATCAGGGCATTGCTAACAAATAAATCATTCATATAACCACTCTTCAGGATGTATTCATGAAGTTGCTTGCCTACTTGCAAAGCAGCAAGATTAGCACATGCACTCAAGGCACATGCAAAAGTTGATTGATCAGGTTTCTTTTTTTCCTGCCCCATCATAACCAAACTATTAAGAGCATCCAAGTATAGATTATTTTGTAGGAAACCTGCAATAAGAGAATTCCAGGAAACTATATTCTTCTCTCCCATGGCCTGAAAGATCTTTGTTGCTCTATCCATTTGTCCTGCCTGAGCATATCCAGAAATCATAGTATTCCATGAAACAGCATTCTTAATGGGCATTTGTCTAAATAAATTGAGAGCTTCATCCATTCTTCCACTCTGGCAATAACCTGCAATCATGCTGTTCCAACAAATAACATCGCGTGCACTAATTCGACTGAACATTTGATTAGCCTCATCTATCCTTCCATTTTGTATTAATCCAGACATCAATGCTGTTTCCGCTGTGATGTCTTTGCAAGGCATCTGATTGTAAACTTCCCGTGCTTCATCAAGCTTACCATCTCGAATGTACCCATTAATAATTGTAGTCCACGATACACTATCTTTATATGGCATTTTCATGAACAGCATAACAGCTTCATCAATTTGTAAGTCTTGAACATAGGCTGCAATCATTGCATTCCAAGAAACCACATTCTTACTAGGCATCCTGTCAAAAAGTCTCCTGGCCTCTGTAATCTTCCCATATCTTGCAAACCCACACAACATTGTAACCCAAGAGACAGCATTAGGATTAGGAATCTTTTCAAACAATTGCCAAGCAGAACTCAGGTCACCACTGTTAACATATCCAGCCACCATCAAATTCCATGAAACCACATTCCTCTCAGTCATCCCGTCGAAAAAGTACAATGCTAAATGCATTTTCCCATTTTGTGTATACCCAGCCAACATTGAGTTGTAAGAAACCAAATCCTTTGCCGGCATCTGCTCAAATACTTTCTTAGCATCATCGAACTGGCCCTTCTTTGCATAACCAGCTATCATTGCATTCCAACATGCAGTGTCCAACTTATCAGGAACCAACTCAAGCAGTTCTCTGGCCTTCTCAAGCTTCCCTTTACGCGTATAGCAAGTTATCATCAAAGCCCATGAAAAATTATCTCGTTCAGGCATTACGTCAAACAACTCACTGGCTTCTTCAACCATATTGTTGTGAAGATATCCAGATATCATGGTGTTCCAAGAAACAAGGTTTCTAAGGGACATTTTATCAAACACTTGTCGAGCATCACTAATTCTAGCATTTTTGGCAAATACGGATATCATTGAATTGTATGTGACAAGGTTTTTGTGGGTCATGTTAGAAAAGATTCTGATGGCATCTTCAACTTTTCCAAGTTTCCCAAGACGAATAATTTGTAGATTATGGTTGAAGACATGTTTTCCTCCTTCACATATTGATCTAGTTCCAAGCTTAAGTTTCATTGAAGCAGAGGTGCCTCACGTCGTGTCTTGCGACGAATGAATGGTATTGGATTCTTTTATGAAATCATGTGCGTATAAGAAAATTAGAACCTAATGATTCATTACCAAAGTCACTTTGAAAATTTTGACCGATAAACTAAGCTTGACTTTCACTACGTCTATATTTATTTAGAAATTATATTTCTACAATTTCTTTATATGAGTATCTAAGGAGTATTAATATTTTTTATATACTTTTATTATTAGTTGGAATTAATAAAAACCGTTAAACGATGAATGAACACGTGTGAAATAAAAAATTAAATTTAGATAATTTTGTAATTTTTAATAAATTTTAGTTGATAATAAAATATTGTATAATAAAAATATGCGATAAAACGATTAAAATAAATAAAAATTAATATAAAATATAACAACAAAAAATATTATATGAACTATGAAAAAAAGACAAACTTCGTACTTCTCTATTTTATTTTAAAATAAAATAAAATAAAGGAGAGACAATAAAAGTTAAAAATAATGAATAATTTCTTTTGTGGAAAATAATGAATAGTTTGCATAATAGTTAAAAAAAATAATAAAAGAGAAATAATAATTTATAAAAATAGTTATCCATAACTATATAAAGAGATACGAAAAGTTTAACATATTTTTATGTTTATTTTATCTCAATAACTATCTATATTAGCTATTATTTCTCTTTTGCTATCTTATTTTTTTTTATCTCTAATTATTCTATAAACTATCTATTATTATTTAACTTTCTAATATTTTCTTTTATTTTATTTTTAATTTTAAAAAATATGGAGCCATTAAGCGGCTCTTTCCTTCTAGTAGAGATAAAATATGTATAAAAATGTGTACATTAAAACCTCTCTACATTTCTTTATATATAGTTATTAATAATATAATTTATATTTATTAACTATATAACTTTAAATTTTGTCCTTAAAATCAAGTGACCTAAACGCTCTTAGACTGTCAACTGATGGCATATATAAGATTCATAAAATCATCAAAATTTATTCACTTAAATCAAGAGAAATAAATTTCACTTTAATTTATGAATGCATGTTCAAAATGAGATTGAATAGTGTGAAATCAGGTTTAAATATCAATTAATTTTAAATGTAAAATTACATATTTAAATCTCGTATTAAATAATTGATTTTGATTTAAAATAACTTTTAAGTCATTTTTGTGTTGTATTAAAAAATTTGTACTCAATTTTACTAATAACTTGTTTTAAAAATGATATTATTCTTTCTTTTTTGTGGAGAATTAGTTTTTTTTAGAAAATAATATTATTCAAATATAAAACACTTCATTAAAAAAAATAATTTTATAAATATTTACCCAAACATACAATTCTAATAACTTTAATACCGTAAAATACATTCAGAATGATTATCTATGGACTTATATTCTAGTTAAAAAGTTTTAATCAAATTTAAACAATTATAAGCATCTACCCAAACACGTACTTATAATAACTTTAATACCTAAAAATACATTCAGAATAATTATCTATACATGTACTCATATTCTAGTTAAAAAGCTTTAATCAAGTTAAGTATCTACTTAAACACACACTTATAATAACTTTAATACCTAAAAATACAATGATTATCTAAATATGTACTTATATTTAAAAAGCTTTAATCAAGATAAACAATAAAACTAGTGGGAAAAAAGTGATTCTCAAAATTATTTTTCGGCAAATAAAATTGATTTTGTGATAAATGAACATTTATATGTATCTAAATGAATAGAATTAACTTTTAATTTCACTTGTTTGTTAAAAAATAGTTATATTTATCATTTAAAATTAATTGTACTTTGTCTTTTTTGTATCCTTTGCATATAATAAATAGAAAATTTTCTTTTAATAAGCATTTTTATCTTTTATCCTCAAACTTTGTACAATTAACACAAGAGATAGAAATTTCCAATTATTTTGTTAAAATGACTTACCTTTCCGGGTTGTCTTAGCCTTTCAAACAGAGGATTTAGCCTTCCCTCTTTTACCATTAGGCCTAAGGACAAAACTTATAGCTAATTTCATATTTTCTTTCTCTCAAATATATATATATATTAGTCTCAAAATAAGCATATTTTAACTAATTTTATATTATTTAATAATATTGTTTTTAAAATATTTTTTACTTTATTGATATTTTATTTTAATTTTTTTATATCAAGTTTCAATGAAAAATAATTTTAGAAAAACTTTATTTTAAATAAGGTTTATAATTAAATAATATTTAAATAAATTTCTTAATTAGCGTGAATTAATTTTTCTTTTGCTTATATAATATAATATTCGAGAAGGAGTACATGTTATTTTATTATTATTATTATTTTGGTGGAAGTACTTGTTTAAAACTTAATTCTAATTGGAAAGTAACACTAAAAATATTTATGAGTTTTTTTTTTTAAAGAAAACTTGTAAAGTTGCACCTGAATTTTTTCTTAGGCCTAATTTTCCAGTACTGTAACGACCCATGATTAATGTTTTCTTCAGTTATGAACTTGTGATTAACCATGCCTGGACAAAGTAAGTGATAATCAATGAGTTTTATGTTTTTAACAATTAAACTCTTAAAATTGGTTTTCGAAAATTACATATATTATTATATTAGGTTTTAAAAAATTTTGCTTACCAAATTAAAATTTTAAATACCTAAAGTGCGCGCCATGATCGATATTCAAGGTTGTTCAAAATTAGTTCATTTATTTAAATAAGTTATATTTAAATTTAAAACTAATATGTTTAACAATATGAAGTTTCAGTTTATTTTTTTAGTTTTAAGATGTTAAAAGTGAAATAAAAAAATATTTAATTTATATTTATAATGGTGATTTAATATTCAAATAAAATGAACATCCAAAATTATCTTTGAGAAATTTGATAATGGCCGGAGACCTCAATTTTGAAGAAATAAGAATGGAAAAAAATTATTTTAGTCCTAACAACTACAAATATATTAATCTTTCTTAGAAATATTAATGTGTTCAACACTTAAAAGTTAAGTAGTAATATAACGGGCATCTTCAAGAACTAATACAATTTTTTTATAACATCAAAGACCAACATTTTACGCCACTAAATTTCTTAATAATGAATTCGGAAATTTATTCTTGAAAATTAAAGAATACGTGTGAGAGTTAGAGTTTTGGTACCTATAATTAAGAGTAATGGACCCTGAAACATGTGATGGTTATCAATTTTGGTGGGATGGTGGTTGCTAGCAGCCACACGTCGTGACATGAAATGAGAGATCCATGCAATGCTTTTTGTTTGGTTAGGATTAGTGGTTAAGAACTGTCTTAGACTCTTAGTCCTCTTGTAGTACTTACTATGATAAAAAGCACTTTATGTTTCATGGCTTACATGGGAGTATGGAGTCTTCTAAAAAGAAATTGTCTCTTCAATGTAATTAGGTAGTTTTTGTACTGCATGTTTAGGTAAGATTCAATAAGTAGTTTGAGGCCGAATTTATGATGTGTTTAGAGCGACATGACGTGATTATCATGTCCACCTACGTAGATGTCTAATCATGGATTTTGAGGCTTCTCAAGTTGTGTACATTGTATTGTGTTTGACCTACTTAAAAAAGATTTATAATTTAGTTAACTAATTTATAAACTTTTATTTTACCAAATTAAGATATTTTATATTCAAGCTTAATTCAAACTAACTTATACTAGTTTATAAGTTACTTTAGTTAAGGCAGTGTTTGAGTCGGTTTTTTTTTTTGTCTTTTTCTTAAATTAAGTCAAACACATTTTCTGATTTTTTTTAAAATTAAGTAACTTGGTTTTTAGAAAAGAAAAAAATTGATTTTTCTCCCATCTCTCCTTTCTCTCTCTACTTACTCTTTTTCAACTCATATTTTGAGATAAAAGAAATGATAACTTAAACAATTTCTATTTTATTTTTAAAATTTTGATTTTAAATTTTAACTTTATAGTAATTTTAGAAAAATGAATAAACATATTTTTAAAAGGGTGTATTTTTAAAAGAATTCTGTTGGATAAAAAGGTTTTTTATTAATTAAAACTTTTAAATAACATAAATAATTCTCATAATATTCGTTATTAAGATTTTCTAAAGAGGGTGTCTAAAAATATTCCATTGAGACTTTTTAAAAATTTACAAAAAAAATTTTAATATTAAAAAAATTCAAATTTCGATAAATTATTTTGTAATTTGATGAAATTTGTGACTTTATAGTCAAATGTATAAATATTATATTCATCTAATAATCTTATTTAAATTCAAACTTTTCTAGTCTCTCATTTTTTCTTTTTCATTCATGGTCAAAATTTTCTTTCTTATATCATACATAATTTTTTTTTGTTGAAGGTGGTAAACATTTGTATAATAATTGGTTATATTTTTCTTTCAATCTCACTTGTCTTCTCTATAATTAGGAAACCGTCTTTCTATCTTTTTTTTTCCTCTAATCAACTTAAAAATTAGTATGTATCACCAAAAAAAAATAATGTAAAAAAAATGACCTTTGGATAAATGCCTTCTTTTGTGCTTAATCAAAAATCATAAAGACAATTTCTTAATTTATAGAAAGTGTATTATAAATTGATTGTGTTATAAGATATTTATCTTGTTTTATTTTTGGGACAAACATTTGTTTTGATACACCATTTTTTAACATAATTACATTAATGTTGATAATTAATTTTATGTTTTTTAGTCTATTGTACGCGGCTTTTTTTTTTCATTTTCAATTCATTGTTACTAAGAAAATAAAAAAATATACAAAAATTCTATTTTAAAATAATAACATTTACAAATATATTACTTGATTAGTATGATAGATATTATTATGAAATTAATTTTATTAATTTAGTGATAATTATTTATAATTCAAATGGAAATTATAAAAAAAATGCAACAACTATTATAACTTTAAATATTTACTAAAAATTGATAAAAAATTTTCAAATTTTATAATTCATACATCCTAATCTTATAAATTATTGTGATTTAAATATATTAAAATTCAAATTACAAAATATTAATTATAATTTAAAAATAAAAACTTATCATTACATTTTCACATAATCTTTTCTAAAATAATCTTTTAAAATCATAATTCAATGCTCTCTTTGTATCATAACGTATAAGATTGTAAATTATTTTTTTTATTGAAGAATCAATAACAATTTAAAATTAATAAAAAATATAATAACTTTAAAATATATTTAAAATTATAATTACCTAAAAATATATATTTTTGCAAAATAATTTTTTATATACATATAAACGCCTTATTTTATAATTATCAACTATTTCAACAATTAAGGTTATTAAATATTTATAAAACAGAGGGAACATTTATTATCAATCTTGCATAGGGCGAATGAAAGTGTGACATTCACCTTTCTGCAATTGTAACATGAAAATCATACAAAGATCCTCTCCCACTAGCAAATTTCTTCATCGTACTCAACGACGGGGCTTCCACCGTGGCCATACCCTTCTCTTCCAACACCTTAGGCTTTCGCTCCTCATCACTTCCCTTCGGAATCCAAAGCAGAATCTTCTTGCACCGAACAGAGTCAATGTTTTTGGTTGGAGCCTGCTGGGCCTGGGCCCGGTCCCTTTTCTGTTTCCGGGCCTTCCTCTTCTTTTTGTCCTGAACTTGGCCCATGCACGACACTTTGGGCGAGGTGGGCTCTTTAAAGCTTTCGCCCCTGTGCTTCCTTCGTGCTTCCCTGGGAACTATCGAAACGACATGTGCCGGTGAACGACAAGGACTCACTTTTGGGTTCTGAAAGGTAACTATAGCCGCAGGTTGTTTCGACAGAAACTTCAAGAAATTGCTTTTAATTTGAAACAATTTCTCCATGTTCAGTCACTAATTAACAAAGGCGATGCGATGCGATGCGATGCTAGATAACATGTGATATAAATATCAAGCACGGTGTAATATATAAAGGACCATATGAAAGGGGTATAAATAATGTAATAAGAAAAAACAAAAACAGGGGGCAATTAAAAAATATTATGGTTGACATTGATATCGTACATGGTGTGTGTGGCGTGGCGTGCTAGCGTAGCATAGAGTTAAGAGTGGAGGAAAAGGTTTTTGCAACATGCTTAACTTGCCGGCACAATATAAAATTATATGAAAGCTTGGATTTGGTCGTGGTTTCATAGATTGATGCGTCATTGTGACACTGACGTTGTCCACTTGTTAGCCATTCAAATTTTAGGGTTTATTAAACTATCAAACGATCTCTCCCAACACGAGGTTTTAAATTTTCGAATTCGTTAAGAGTATGATTCTTTTTGCTTCTCTTCTTCCTTTCTTTTTGTCTTTTGAGAAGTTTGTACTGTTCAGTTTTAATGTAAGAATATAATGCGTTGGAGCATCGAACTAATTTTAGTTATTCGGGAATGTCAGAAGGTGTGAAGTACTTTTCCTCTAACTGAAAGTTATAGTTTTTTACATATGATCATGTTTTTCCAATATTATGTGAATGTTTTAATTTGTCGTGATTCTTTTAAAGAGAATCTATGGAGTTATAGTACTCTGTAAAAGTTATGTGATTGGACCAAGTATTTTAAGAGCATCACAATAAAGTTCAAATTATGTTTACACTAAAGCATTTAATGTAATGCGCGAGTTAGTATTTAAGTGGTAATGTGGTATAAATCTGAGCTAGGTATGAGTTCCACGTTTAACTTATTCCTTAGCCGACTTTCAACAAATAAAATAGGTATTTCTCTATTGAAAATTCAACAAATTGAAATATATAAATCAAGTTTCATAAGTTCCATTATTCTTTATCGAAAACACACCACGGGGAGGCTCTTTATCTAATTTCTATTGTTGATGCGTACGTAAATTCTAAAATAATGCTAATTTCCACAAAAGGACAAAAAAGAACGAAAACTTTGTTGAATAAGAAATTGATGTGATCGGCCAGTAGAATATGATAACTATGTGGAGTTACTTTTGAATTTTTTTTTAGACACTTGTGAAAGAATGCATTTCATGTCCCATAGTCAATTTTTACAACTTTTTTCATGATAAATAACCACGCTCCAAATTTAATGAGTGTTTTTTTTTTTTAACGACCCCGTGTTTTCTCCACTAGATAGATAATTATGAGTAACAAATCTTTGTTTACGAGCATTTAACATAGTTATTCAAATTCAAAATTATTAATTAAGTTAGAAGAATTCTAGTAAGTTAATTCACACCATTAATAATTAATTTAATGAGATTTAATTTGAGATCTTAATTATTTGAAATTATTTCCTATTGTTTAAAAATAAAATTGTATACAGAACACACATAAATAAAATAAAATTGCATTTTAGTTATTAGCCAATCAATTTTTTGGTGATTCTTTGTCTTAACTACTTTTTACTATTCTCTTTTATTGCTTTTATTTTCACATTAAATTTTTTTAGTTTGCTCAATTACTATATAATTTTAAAAAAAAAAACTTTCGAGCGTGACCTATGTCTAACCACAACTATTAGAGATTGACTTACCATACTAAGGAAATAAGACAGTCATTATAATCCTACCTAACATGCAAAACCCCTATGTGACTTATTGTATCAACTATTAAGTTGATTGTCTATAAATGACACAAGTCATTTCTAAAATGAGAACCTACTTGACAATTAATCTTTCGACCTTAAAATCACTTGAGTACTTTGGGCTTATAATAGGACAATTGACCTTTCATTTTCTTTTCTCCAGGTTTCAATTACTATCATTTTTTTGCTTAATTACTTTAGCATTGAAGTATCTACAAATAAACAACTATTCATTGACAACCTTAATGACATAATTAAAACTTCTAACCTCTCTTCCTATCTTCTATAAATGCCACGTAACAAGTAGAACAAACAAAACCTATAAATAGAAATGTATATACCTTTTAAATTTTTACAATTGATTAATTAGTTTAGTATTTTTCTTCAAGTTTCAAGATTTGAAGTTATTTTCATCGGATAAAAGAAAGTTTGGTCTATTTGTGTACCTTGTGCTTTTTTATTAGAAAAACTTATTAAAAATAGTCTGGTAACTTACCGGTCAAAACTAAAATAATGAATGCACACAAACAAAAGGATTAATAACAAACAGAAGTCACCATTTGGATTCTTTATAGTCAATTCTCTTTCTAATCAAATTACAATCATATGTCAAATCTTAGAGTTTGATAATAGAGCAATTTGTTTCATGATTGGTCAATACTAATAAAGATTGTTTAATATTTTTGAAATTCAATCAATTGACAAAAAAAAAAAAGATATAATATTACTCGAAACTAGTTAACTAATCAATCTCCTAAAACATTAGCCAAATTTTATTAACATTGACTAATTTTGCGACTAATTGGTCGATTGCTGAATAAATTTATCAATGTTATGGATCGTTATATATTAGTTTTTAAATTTAATTTATCTAATTCTTAAATTTATTTTTTTAAAAAAGAAATTTTGAATAGTTAAAAAAACTTGATATCACAATTTATATTATTTTTCGTAAAATAAATTATAATTTATATTCTCAAAAATAATTTATTATAAAATTTAATTATAATATAATTTATATGTTTAAAATTATTTATTTATTATGGATTTTTATTACATAAAATATAAATATTTATCCTGTACAATATAGAAACTAAAATACTAGTTTTATTTTAACTCCAAAGAAAATTCACATAAATAGGTTAGCACTAACAAAAATTTTTGTTAATATTGTCATGCTATAGTATAATGAGGAATATAGTAAATAAATAAATTCCATTTTAGTTTCCAAAAAAAAACAATAATGCTTTTATATTTTCCGCATTAAAAAGCACTTAGAGAACTTTTGAGTCCATTACAGCAAACAAAGAGGACATCAAATCTGTTATTGCATACTATATTTATCAACCTTGTGGAAGAATCAAAGAAAAGCAAAACTAAAACTTCAATTCAGAATTCTCGTCAAATTTTCATTTTCGTATATTCATTTCTAATTTCATTTAAATAATGGAATAAAAAATGAAAATGTACTGTTATATATAATACTCGATTTAAATTTGGTCAATCTATGAAAATAATTTTCTTCTTAATCTATATACATATAGGTATTTTTAATTTCATGCTGTTGTTATATTGGCACCATAACATCATGACATTGATATATTTACTATATCATATAAGGATCAAATAAAAATAATTCTTAATTATAGAACGGATTGCGTAGACTCTTTATTTTTTAATTTCATCATCGTGCCCTGATTTCTAAGATGATATCAACAATCACGATCATTTGCTGCACGATTTCTTACACGCATTTGGGCTTGGGCGACATAATTTTTTAATGTCTGTATGGTAAATGGCTAAAATCTGTCATTAGGATCAATTTGGATGCAGATTTTTTATATATTAACAATTCGAAATAAATTTAATTAAATTAATTTTACTAAATTTTAAATCAAACAAATCCTTTCCACCCAAAAACTCTTTGCAAAGGAAAATAATTAGACAATGTATCATATTTTATTTTATTTGTTTTGAGAAAAAGGAGAAAAATCATATAGATGAATATCTCCATAAAAAGATACGTTGAATCAGTCAATAATAAAAATAAAAGAAAAATATGATCTACTATACTATTTAATAATATATATTTAGCTAAAACATTTATCTTTTAGTTCGCGTCACGATAGATAAGAGAAATTTATTATACTTATAATAAGAATGACTTGAAATACATCCACATGTAATCAAATTGAGAGTTGCTTAAGAGTTTGATTTAATGCAGATATTGATAAACATTTTAGCACATACAAGCATAAACTCTTTCTTAATACTCCATAATTTAGCCAAAATAATTGAATAAGAACCAATAAGTTAAATATCTTAATACATATAGGAAACTATAATAACGAATCATCATTCCATATGTAGCTTCTCCGTTAGTTGTGTTTACTGTCTATCTACATAAATTATACATGTTGCTAATTACATAATATGCATCTTGAGTCTGCAATATGCATCTTGAGTATTTGTTTATTCGAAGATAGCATGAGCTACTTTCTAAACATGGAATCACATTCGCTTTAACACCTTGAATTTCCACATTATTTTAATGGTGAGCTAATTATGATGAGAAGAAACATTAGAAAATAAATTATAAATTTTTTGCTTAGAAAATAATTCTCCATGAGTCCAAACCACCACATCACTCCTTCTCCACGTAAAGAGAACCAAGACACGAATTTGCCTCATTAGTGAAATAAATTATTGACATTACGTTCGCAAAGAGAACCAAGACACGAATTTGCCTCATTAGTGAAATAAATTATTGACATTACGTTCTCAATTTTTGAAAGAAAAAACATTAACGACAATAATCTGCACACAAAAAAACTCACACATTTATTCAAAGTTAGTCAACTTATCAATCATTTCTTATATTGAGTCAGGTTGTTTTCCATTCATTCTCCAGATTATTTAAAATTACATTTAAAATAAATTTTTAGTTAAATAATAAATTATTATAATTTTTTTCAATTAAGTAGTAATTTTAAAAAGTGCACCAAAATCGATATACTTCAAAAATGTTAAAAATTGACCCAATCAAATAATCTTTGTACTTAAGATTATTAATAATTATTGTAAATTTGTTATTTGATGGATTGTGTTAAAAAAATTGAATAAAATAACTAGATTTAATTAAATCGAAATTTAAAATCAAACTAATTAAATAGTCAAAAGAACAAAATGAAAGAAAATAAAATAAATATACTTTCTTATAAAATTAATCCAATCCAATACACAAACAACCTAAAATTTAGATATATAAATTACTTTTAAATTATACGAAAAAATTCTGTACTTTACCTTTTTGCTTCATTTTATTTTCTCTTTTAATAAATATTTAAAAAAAAGTTACAAAATAGGACTTGATAACATATCAATTAGAGTATAAATTTTTAATGTCTTGACAATAAAAAAGTTTTAAAAATCCTTAATAATTGTTAGATCGTGAGGACTTAGATTTTATAACAACATCAAAACATTTAAACTAAGAACCTATTTCAAAACATAGCGAAACTACAATGACCGAGAATAATTTAACCATAACTGAACCTAAAAATAATAACCAACCCCAAAATTTCTTGTCACAATTGGCTCTTGCAGTTCTAGAAGACCTTTATCCGTCAATTTAATTCGAAGAGAATGAATTTATAAGGCTCGGATATTACAGTTTATAAACATTGGGATAATTAATCCTAAAATCCACGTAGATAAATTATTTTACAAGTACTTATAAAAAAATAGCTTCCTTATTAACATTTATAAAACAATAAAAATAAATAAAATTAACTTTTCCATAAATTAAAAATAAACTTTATAAAAAATTCATATTAACTTTTCTAAAATTTTATTTTTAATTTATACTTGAATTAAATTTTAATTTATGATAAATTATTTTTTACAAATATTTATGAAAAAAATTATTTTAAAAAAACACCTTGTATGACTTTATTGTACTCTTTGCTCCTAGCCATAAACGAATCTGAATTCCTATGAAACAACCTTACAAAAAAAATACTCACCGCACATTTAGAGAAAAACAATTTTAAGAAAACCGTAATATATCATTTATTTTTATAATTAGGTCCGAATATCGTTTTCAACATCCGTACCAAGGTACCATAAACTTGTTACAAAGAAATATTTTACAGTGTTGAATATCATCCTCAAAACTTTACATGCACGTGTTTGATAACAGTGTGACCCAATCACAACCCATGCCCAAAAAATGTTCAACTACTAAAGCAGAATTTGAATTCATAGTTTGACATACTATTCAGAAGTTATTCTCAACAGGGGCTCAAATGATACAGACGATTAAAACAATGCAAACTAATAAACCTCGACCATCTTAATGTCTCATCCCTCTCATCCCAGCAGAACTTAAATCCTCTGTCCAGCATCAAGTTGCCCTGAACATTTTCACCGAACTTAGGTACTTTTCAACATTAGGGAAAATACAAAATGCATATATCACTTGTTTACAACCATCCCAAGTTGTCAAGTCCAAAAATCCCCTTAAAATTAATAACAAATTTTCATTATATTTGGGGGTTTCTCGAAATCCGATCATTTGAAACCACTACCAGAACCTTTTAATATTTATTTCGAAATTAATGAAACCCTTCTTTCACACTTCCAATTAACGGACATCAATTGCAAATCTTCCTAAACACATTTTGGCCAAATAGATCCTTTCCACAATTTTGAACCAATAGGAGAGGAACATGGAATTAAGAGCATGATTGATTCTCTATCCACTTTTTAATATATGTCTCTAGTGAAGAATTTCTGAACTATGTATATCGTAAAAAATAATTAAGTCATGTATTTGCTTCAGCAAAGCTGTTGGTTTACCTCAGTGAGTGCCTCTATCATCCTTGTCACTAGTTTGTGGAGTGAACTGGCTGGTTGACGATGGTGAGTAACCAGGTTGACTTGGTGAGTAACCCGTACTGGGACTGCAAATGATCAAACAGAAAAGTAACAAAAACAGACCGTGCTCAGCAATATGGCCTTCCATACAATTTAGTAGTTGAAGAATGATGTGTATACATGCATACCTAAATTGGGGAGAACTTGGGCTATAGTCTGGGCTCACACCAGAATTATATGGGCTAAAAAAAGGGAAAAAAATGAACAAGTCATAAATAACCTCTCAAAACGTTAACAAAACACAACACAAAAAAAAAGAACAATCTTCAATTCTACAACTGTTCTTATCATGGAGACATGAGATAAAAAGGCTTGACAAGACAATAAATGAAGTTAACTTACCTGCTGGGACTGTATGTTGGGCTTGATGGAGAATAAGATGGAGATGTAGGTGAATATGATGGAGACGTCGGGCTGGAAAATAATAAATTAGACACATGTTTGGAGTAAAAAATTTACTCAAAATAAATATGCAATTGAGAAACGAAAAACAAAGGACGATGGGCAATGAGATTTAAGTGTTTGGCATATCAGAGTGTTTGAAGGTTCTACATATCACATTCAGATACCAAAAATAAATATTAAAAAAATCCAGAGAATTACTCACCTATAGTTTGGAGATGTGGGACTGTATGGACTTGATGGGGACAATCTTGGACTGCTTGGAGAATATGCTAACGAAGGACTATACTTTGCTGACTGTGGATTGTAACTGGGGGAAGTAGGACTATACGATGGAGATGTTGGGCTATATGACGGTGATGTTGGACTATATGATGGTGATGTTGGGCTGTATCCAGGAGACGTGGGGCTGTATGCAGGAGATGTAGGACTATATGATGGAGATGTTGGGCTGTAAGAGGGTGATGTGGGGCTGTAGGAAGGTGATGTTGGGCTATATGATGGAGAAGTAGGACTATATGCAGGTGAAGTGGGGCTGTATGCTGGTGAAGTGGGGCTGTATGCAGGTGAGGTGGGGCTATAGCTGGGAGATGTTGGACTATAGCTGGGAGATGTGGGGCTGTAGCTGGGTGATGTAGGACTGTAGCTGGGTGATGTGGGGCTATAGCTCGGTGATGTGGGAGAGTAGGATGGACTCGTAGGCGAATAAGCTGGACTTGTAGGACTATATCCTGGAGAGCTAGGACTATAAGTTGGAGAGGTAGGGCTGTACCCGGGTGATGTAGGGCTGTAACCAGGTGATGTGGGACTGTACCCAGGTGATGTGGGGCTGTACCCAGGCGATGAAGGACTATAGCCTGGAGATGATGGACTATAACCAGGAGATGAAGTAGGAGAGAATGCCATCCCACCAACATAAGGTGAAAACTGGGCATCATTAGTGGGAGAAAGACGTAAATTTGGGCTCAACAAATAACTCGGAGACATCAAGCCTTCATGATATGGAGTTCCAGATATTGGGGAGCGGGCAGGAGTCATGCCAAAATCAAGACTATCCATATAACTAGGAAGTTGGAGCTCAATAGCATTCTTCAGCATCTCATCATTAAGATACAAGGCACATTCGCCAGTGCCAATAGGGGCAAGCTGACCTAACATAATATTTTCAGTGACTCCCCTCAAGTGATCAGTCTCAGCATATACTGCAGCATCAAGCAGAATATCAACCGTCTCTTCAAATGAGCATCTCATCATTGGCCCAGTATCATTCCGGTTGATACCATGACGTGTAATTGCCATCAAATGCCCCCGATAAGTCATGGTATCACAAAGAATAGCCAAATGCCTGTAATTGACATAAGAACCATCAAAAGAAATGACAACACGCAATTCATCCAAAAGAGATCGCCGAACTGCCTCAATGCCGAGAACTTCAATAACTTCAATCAAATGGTTGCTAGTGGTCCTTCTCGCATCAACATCTTCATGGCACATCACAGCTAGAAGGTTGACACCTTCGGTATCAAGCATCCATTCCTCATGAGGCTTAAAACCTTCATTCTCATCAAACTTCTGAACTTTAGTATTTTTTATAAAAACCTTGTTGATGTCTGGGATACCTCGTAAGGTCATTTCAGTCAGCATGTTGCTTTCTATTTTCTTTAAGAAAACATCATCTTCAGCAGATTCATCCTGAATCTCGCCCTTGGGTGCTTCATCATTCATAATCCGAATTCGAAGTATAAGTTTTTCAGCATTGTCATCATTAAATATACAAGTCAAATCATCATCAAATTCAAGGTTAATCTTCTCTGCTATGTCAGCCATACTCAACTTCTTATCCACCATCATTTCACGATTTAGCTCTATGCGAAGCAACCAAGGTGAGATTTTTTCAAGAGCGACTTCTTCATCAGGCATTTCATAGTAGGACTTCACAAAATCAACATCCTCTTCAATTATTGTACTCATTGGGTCCGGATCATACCACACCTCTGTAGCTTGAGTCACACTCCTGAGAGTGGTATATTCCAAAGCACACTGAACACTCTTGGCTCTCTCTTTAGTCTTACCAACTTCAGGATTCAAGAACACAGATAGAGAAGGTGTTTTAATTCTCTTTGCCACATTAATGATTTCCCTTAACCTAGGAACACCAAGAGTAACATTCTTTGCACTGACACCAGCATAGTGGAAAGTGTTGAGAGTCATCTGAGTAGCAGGTTCACCAATTGATTGTGCTGCCACACAACCAATCATTTCCCCAGAGGCTACAAGCGACTGCAAGAACCTTGATTCTATTTCTCCCACTACCCACTCAAATGCCTCACGAGAAAGCCTGTATTCCTCCAAAACCCTTTTACTGGCAAAAGTGCTGCGGAGAAGAATATTGAACAGGAGAGTAGCATTCTTCTGAGCTTCTTGACTCAAGAGATCCTCACCAGGAACAACCCTAAGCCGCTCTTGGAGCTTATCAATGGCTTCCACAATTTCCATTGGATGCATATCAGAAGGCCTTCGGAAGTCAACCTTAAATGTCTTCTGAGCATTCCAGATAAGCCTCTTAAGGTTAACAGGCAGTGGCAGAGAACTGTCACCAGTAGGGGCTATCTCAGTTGCAAGTTGATATCTATCAGCTTCAAGCTTTTGAACTTCAGCCTCAAACACATTACGAAACTCTCTGATGGTTTTTAAGTCTTCTACAGGCTCTTCAAGCATGTAACTTGGCTTCCAGTTTTCATCATCAAATTCATACCTAAAAACCCTATCAAATTCTGTTTTTTTCATTTTAAGGGAATCCAGCTTTTGTGTTTCTATCCAAACAGCATCCATACCATCTTCTCCATAGAGAAATTGTATGACATCTCCCAAAGAGTTTCTAACTGTCCCATCATATTTAACCATGATGTCCTCCATAGCCTTCACGAGTCGCCTCTGGATGTACCCAGTTTCAGAGGTCTTCACTGCAGTATCAATAAGACCTTCCCTACCACCCATGGCATGGAAAAAGAACTCTTGAGGGGTCAATCCACGTAAATATGAGTTCTCCACAAAGCCACGACTTTCAGGCCCATAATCATCCTTTGTGAAGTGGGGTAATGTCCGGTCTACGAACCCATATGGAATTCGCTTACCCTCAACATTCTGTTGGCCCACACAAGCAGTCATTTGAGATATGTTGATAAAACTTCCTTTCGAACCAGCTGTCACCATCGCTTTCAGATTGTTGCTCTCGGATAAACTTTTTTGCGCACTATTTCCAGCATCATCACGAGCTTTATTTAGAGTCTAAAATTATCAAATATGATAATTCATCAGATTCACCCAAAAGAAAATTAAAAATAAATATATATTAAACAATGTGAAAAGCAATCCAAATGAAGTACCTGGTTCACTCTATTTTCAAATGAATCCATCATTGTCCGACCAGGTTCAGCCTCCAACTTCTTCTCTTGAGCATCCCTGATAAGTTGTTTCACTTTCTCCTTAGCTGCTGAAATAGTCTGATTTATAGTCTCCATAGTGGAAGCATCAGCAATTGTATCACCGATTCCCATGCTAAAAGCATTCTGCAAAAGCCAGTAGTTTACTAGCCACTGAGTATGACCAAGAAATTTCCGTGCAGCATCAGGGCCAACCTCTTCCCTGTATTCAAGTAGAGATTCAGTGAAGTAAACAAAGAAAGGAACTGATTGTAACAGTTTCCAAAGCCAAAAGTTTCATGACTAGTATCAGAATATTATAAAATTATTTAACAAAATCACTTGAGAATTGGAGCTTGGACCAATAGAAAACAACCCCCTCCTTTGGAAGAGGCTGTAAAGGTAGATTGACCATGACATAATCTAATTCTTCTAGTAACTTCAAGTAGAAATAATTATATAATTAGTATATACTGAAGCTGAAGAGGAGCCTCAGTGCAACAGTTACAGTTGCTGGCAGTGACTAAGATGTCGCAAGTTCTAATTGTGGAATCCGCCTCTTGTAAATGCAAGGTAAGGCTGCCCCCGATAGACCCATAGTGGGTCCAACCCTTCCCTATAATGTCATAGTTATAGCACCAAGTAGCCCATTATATACATACCAAATCACATGAATGAGACTTCCAGTAGATGTTCCAAGCGTCTTTTTGCAAAGTGTTCCAGTAAGCAGTTCCCCCTTTTCAATTCTGACCATGGTATCCCCAGGGGTTATGGATCCCCTTTCACTCTCATTGTGCCAACTAGAATATCTAATTAGATTTATTTGTTTAGGAATGATGAGATTGAAAACTTGTTTCCCTGTCCACAATGGTTCTGGCTTCAATATTGTAGGAGTAGGAACTTTTCCATCAAAATCCTCCCACCACATCAATATGTTCATAAAAACATCCTGGTCAAAAGAAGAAAAAAGAGAAGTTTCTGTCAGACTTCTAAACAACCTGTACAACTAAACTGCAATATAGAAAAATTCACTTAATATAACCTTTGAAATGAAAGTGTCTCTCTTGGTGATTTTTCTGCATCCTAAAAGTGAATCTTGGACAATTCCCATTACTGGCCTGTTTGACTGTGGTGACACAATGCATTTAGGCACCAGCATCAGCTCCATCACCTCGGCTCTGGTTTCAAAAGACTGGGGAACATGCATATTCATTTCGTCCCCATCAAAATCAGCATTATATGGTGAAGTTACAGACAAGTTAAGCCGGAAAGTAGAATAAGGCATGATTTTGATTCTATGCCCCATGATAGACATTTTATGAAGACTAGGCTGGCGATTGAAGAGAACAAAGTCTCCATCATTCAAATGTCGCTCAACCTAAAACCACGATATTAAGAACTATTAGAAGGCATTAAGAGAAACCAAAAAGAACATTATCATTGTTTAAAAAATATGCCTTGTAGCCAAGCTCCAAATGGTGATCACTACTTTTCTTTAAATATCTGAGATCAAGTCTTTGTCCATCATCACGAATGATATACTTGGCACCAGTTTTTCCAGGTGGAGGATGGGGTCCATACTCAACAAGTTCCTTCAACCTGTGTTTCATTTTTTTTCATTTCAAATATTTTATGTTAAAAATATTAGAGAATGCACCAATAGCAACAGGAAAAGCATATCCAAATGAAAACCTTTCAATGTTATATGGAGTCACAGTCTCAGGGTATGTAAGGTTCAAAGCAATGCTCCACGGCACTCCCAATTGATCAATGTTGATCGTCGGATCAGGTGTAATGACTGTTCGAGCAGAAAAATCAACTCTTTTACCCATCAAGTTACCTCTAATCCGGCCTTCTTTTGCCTTGAGCCTGCTACATATTGATTTGATAGGCCTTCCAGATCTTTGAGTAGCCTGTGAAATAAATAAACAAATAAATAGCAATTACTCAATGAATTATAGAAAATTCAAAATTCAATTAAGGTTAAAAGGAAGCATAGTATATATCAGTATTAATTGCTAGAGTCCAAATATAAATAGAATTATACCCTTGGCAATCCAGGCAACTCATTATCAAAATATGTTGCTATGTGGAACTGCAATAACTGAGCAAACTCGGAAATAATATGTGCAGGAGATCCATTCCTCTCCTGTCTCTTCAGATTCTCATTGTGCCTTATGATCATGGCCAGCTGATGAGTTAAATCATCCTACAAGCAACAGAGACAAAAAGTCAGTATATAACAAAAGATTAAGCATTCTCACAAATGATATCAGTCAATATGATAAGTAGCAAATTATAAATAAATAAGAAGATTTGCAAAACTTGTAAAATATAAAACACTTGCCTCACTCCTGGAGGATGTGTCCATCATTACAGAAGGTCTCACAGGTGGAGGCGGAATTGGAAGAACTTGTAAAATCATCCAGTCAGGACGGGCATACTTAGGGTTCAAGCCCAACAACTGACAGTCCTCGTCACTTATCCTTTTCAGAACACTAAGAACCTTCAACAGATATAACAAGTCACCAACTACATCAGTTTCAGTAACAGTGAAGATATAAGTGCTCATACTGTAAATTCAGAATTTAGATCAATCACCCTTTCTGCAGAAAGGGTCTGTTTCCTTTCCACTGGTTCAGGAAGCTGTTCTTGGTCATCACTTTTTTTCCTTTGAGCTTTATACTCTGCATTTATTTTCATCCCCTCAATAGTAATCTTCGGCTGCTGAGCACCACAACCACCACGACTCTTTTTAACTGGCTCCTCAGTATCTTGACCAGGAATGTCAATCTCGTCTCCCCCTTCACACTTGCTTTTGTTTTTGCAAGCATCCAGAATCTTTTTCAGCCTATTCTTGGGATTCCTGATTCTTAAAGCCTGCTTAAACTTGTGATCGTTCTGCATAGAACAAGATCAATGTCATATTTCACCCTCCTACACTTTCGACATAGAAGATTAAATAAGAATTCAGAACACGAATCATACAAAAGCAAGCTAGCAAAAAAAAAAAAGAAGTTTTTCCTGCAATTTAACCAACAAAAACAATTCAAAATCCAATTGAATCACAGCCAATAGAACTCAGATTCTCATATTCTCACAAAGACATGAACACCTAATCTACTCAGCATTATGCAAAGTTCGAATGCAAAGTACCTCATCAGCAAGGATTTTCGAGCAGTTGAAGCAAACACACCGCATTATAGTTAAGACGGTCTTCAAAAACCCAATGTGAAACATAGGCTTAGCAAGCTCCAAGTGGCCAAAGTGGCCAGGACACTCTGCCATACTCGCCGTACAAGTCTCACACTTCATCTTTCTGTCAATAGTTCCAAGCCGAGGGTCACTCAATCCTCCAACCTTTGGCTTCCCTCTCTCCGTCGTCTCACCGTGCTCGATTTGCACCACAGACATTTGCCTCTGAAAAGCAAACACATACACAAACAAACAAACCAATCCATCAACAAACAATCGCTTCAAGAGCAACAGACCATAAAACTGGAAGGAAAGACATGATTCCTCTTCTATTTGAGAAATTTCGAAACAAAGTGAAAGAACCAGATACAATAGGGAAAATTACAATCTCGTCGGGACTGAGTATTCCGAACTGAACCATGCGGACTTTGGCGACCTCAGCCGGAGAGAAAGGAAATCGAATATCCATGGCGGTGGCGAAGTTCTAGGGTTTCGGATGAAATGAGTATTACGAGGGAAAATTCAAATTAACTTTAACACGAGAAGTAGCAGTTCTTTTTGTCCGGTTTTCGGGGTTTACTTTCAGTGATAAGCTAATGTTCGAAGAGATCGGCTGCGAGAACCTTCTCTCAGGTCAGAGGATTTCTCCTCGCAAAACAAGAACATGCAAAGGAGCCCTAGGGCTGTATTTATAGACGGAGAGCATTGGTATCGTGCGCAGTTATGCTATCGTGCATTGCGTGCATACTTTAATGTGATCATCATCGCCACCTGTGAATGAGGGAGGAATAGGATTGGCCGAAGAGAACTTATCACAGGCGGAAAATGAGATTATACTGGTTATTAATTTATATTTGAAATTTTTTAGAACATCAAATATTAAAATATGTTATTTCAAAATTTTAGAGATTGATAAAAAAAATTATAAAAATTAAAATCAAATCTGGTTAATTTTACTATAATCAAAAACTTATTTAAATATAAATAGTTTAATATTATTTTGCAATGTAAGTAAAAATGTACAAATAATTTTTTGTTCGAAAAAATCAAATATGTTAATAAAAAATTTACTTATCACTCATACATTTTACTAAACCAACTGCACTATACTCCACAAATATGTAATTTACATCTAGAAAATAAGTTAAAAATTGAAAAAAAAAAATATATTGTAAGTAATTAATATTTGAGGTAAAAGCAATACAAAATTTAAAAATAATTGGTGATGAGATTTAAAATTTTTAAAACTTGACATAAAGAAAATTTTTAATATAAAAATATAAATTAAGCAAATATTTATTTTGATTTTCATAAAAAGATCTCTATAATTTTTAAAAAAATTTAAATTTAAATTTATTTATTTTACGAGAATAAAAACATTTAAATCTAAATGGTTTAAATATTTTCTTTATAATATAATTAAAAATGTATAAATAGCTTGTTTTTTATCTAAAAAAATCAAAAACAATATAATAAGAAATTCATAACACTCCACATTCTGCTCAACGGCTATACTACACTCTTAGGACAAGTAATTTACATTTAGAAAACAAGTTAAAAATTGAAAACAAATATATTGTAAGTAATTAATATTTAAAAAAATAATACAAAAGCTAAAAATAATTGACGACGGGATTTAAAATTTGCAAAACTTGACATAAAGAAAAATTTAATATAAAAATATATTTATATTTTTAATCTCTATAAATTAAGTAAATTTTTATTTTAATTTTTGTAAAAAAAAATTTATATAAAAATTGAAAAGAAAAATTGTCCACATAAAATAAATGAATTTTAGTTTTTATTTATAATAAAATTTTTCTTTAATTTTCATCATTTCAAAATCTAAAAGCAATATTATTAGTTTTAAATATTTAAATTTAAGTAAAATAAATATTCATTTTAAATATTTAGAAAAAAAATTATGCTTTACATACTTACAGGCATCTAATACTAATGAGGATGATAATTATTTAAATTTATGTTAAATACAAACATTTAACCAAACAAAATAATTTTATATTTTTAAAGATAAAAATAAAAAAATACAAAAAGTAAAATAAAAATTTATTTATTTTATAAGAACTAAAACATATTTGAACATAAAAAGTAACATAAGATAATTTTTTTAAAAATAATAATAATAAAATCACCATGTTATAGAGAAAAATAAAATATTAAAAGAAATTTATTCACATTAAAAAAATTAAAAATATATATATAATATAAGAGATAATATAAAATATAAGTATTTTTTATATATATTTACTAATATTTTATTTACATATGCATCACTTTGTATAGTATTTTTATTTTAATTTAAATCAAATTAGAATAATATTTAGGTGATTAGCAACTTGACATGGTTTGTTTGGATGGTGGGTTTCTACTGTGAAGAGGTATGGTGAGGCAATGAATAATTAGGAGGAGATATGGTTGAAAGGTATGAGCGATATCCATTTTATGGATTGTTTTAAAATATATTTTAAATTATAATTTTTTTAAATAATTTTAAAATTGTTTTATAGAAACAGTTTTAAATCAATTATAGTCTAAACTAAAAAAAATTAATTATTGACATCTAAGTTACATAATAAATTAAAAATAGAAAGAAGAAAAAAAATTCATATATGGATAGTATAAAATTTTTTTATATGATTATACAATTATAAATTATCGTAAATTGTTGATTTTTATAATAATTATCTTATAAGTGATAAGAAAGTTGAAAATTATCATATACAAAATATTTTATAATAATATTTATTAATTTTATATTATAATAAAAATTATATTTTTGATATACTATTTTGTAAAAACAATTTGAGAAAAATAAATTGTATTTATTATATAAAATTTATCTAAATAATACTAAAAAAAAAGATGAATTCCATTTTTCGACTACCACCTTGCTATTTAGAATTTTTGTAAATCTTGTGTTATATTAGAAAAAAATACAAATAGATAAAAAAATATTACATGTTATTAACAATATACAAATATTTAAAATAAAATGACATAAAAATAATATTTTGTAATTACTAGTGAAGAAAATAATTTTTAAAATAAAATAACCTTAAGATATTTTTTTTACATATGATGATTTTTATTGGTGTTTATAAATATATTATCACGTTTTGATTATGTTTTTAAAATTTTTTAAGTAAATAATAAAAAAGTTTCCTTTACAATTTTTTAAAATATAAAATATTTAAAAATAATCAACTAAAACTTAAAAAATATAATAAACTAAATATTCTTATATCGGTGGATATTTTGTGCCACCTATTAATAGAAAAATGGTAATTAAAGGATAATAAATTAATCTATCAAATTATATTTTACAATAGTTAGATTGGATCGATAATAAATAAGTTTAATTCAATTATAATTTTTGAACAAGTTTATATTAGATTTGAAATTTTCAATTAATATCTCATTCATATCCAAATAAATGATTAAAAGGAAAACTTATTTTAGATATAAAATGTAATATATTAAAATAGATTTAAAATAGTTTGAATTGATGTGATTATAAAATAATTTTATATAATTAATTTTTAACAATTTTATTTAAAAGAAAAATGATGATCATTGATGAAAAGTAAAAAAAAATTAAAGGTTTATAGTAAATTATTCTAGTAGTCACTTGAGTATAAAAAGAGGCGCGAGATGGTAACATGATAAAAATAAAAAGTGGTAACTTTGTTTTAGTTTTTTTTTTAATTTATAATTTTAAGTAATTTTTTTATATTTAGTAAAGTTATGCTTGTAAAGGTTTATTTATTACTTACATTATCATTTTTTCATTCATTTGAATATTTTTTTAAAAGATGATCAAGTGATCATAATTTAATTAGTCATAGTTTCAAAGCTCTTAACAATACATTTTTAATATATAATTTATAATCTCATTCCTTAACTAAGTCAAATATTATTAATTGTTTATTCACCATAACTTGTATTAATTATTTGTTAGTCAATGACTCGTCCTGCTTCACTCATTTATAATTGTATCAAAGCTCAATTTTTTATTTATTTATATCTATAATCAACTAAACAAATAATTATCATAACTTGCACACAAACATCATCAATATTTTTTCACCTCTTTCTCTTAATCATCTTATTTTATTTTTTAATTTTCAAGAGAGATACATTAAATAATTACATCCAATTATTAATTATAAAAACTAGATGAAATTATTAATATCCAAAACACGGAATAATCTTTTATGTTTTTTTCTACTCATACAAATTATGATGTAGAGAAAAAAAATTGTATTTCCCTTTTTATTTACATTTATTTTCATTTCTTATTCCTTTTACATATTTATCGACTGAATTTATATAGAGAATTCAAATAAAAGTAAAAATTCCCATACCATCGGATGCCCTTCAAATTTGTATAAATCATAATAATCACAAGGTAGTTTATTTATTAATGCCTACAAATAATTTAATAGATCATACTAAAATGTGTATAGTGTATTATGTTTATGCATATAAATTTTATTTCAAATATTTTTTTTTATGCATGTTCATGTTGTAAACAAATAAGAACATAATTCAAGCTTTAGTTTCCATGCACGTTTGAAAATAAAGTTTTAGCTTGCATTGTCAGAATAAATCTCCCTGTTTACTATGAAACTTAACAATAAAAGTTAATTCAAGCATCAAATATTTAAAAACATATATTAAAAATATAATAGTATATAAATCCTTTATATTTAGGAGGAAAAAGTCAAAATTAATTAATTAGGAAAGATAGGATTTGATTTGAGAAATGAAAAAGATAATTTAACACATCTAATTTAAAATATAAAATTTATTAACATGATATCGTAAATAATTACAGATTAAAAAAACTGTTTAACCTAAATAAAAAAATATAAAATTAATTAATTTAGGAATTTTAAAATATTATTTCAAATAAAAAAAGATAACATGATGTAAGAGAAGTAATATACAATATAATTAAAATTCTCTCACTTTTAAGAAATATTATTAAATTTTAATATATAAAGGTAATTTGACAATAAAAAATAAATTGTATATTTAAGTCACACTTATGACTTTACAATAGTTACTCATTTTAAATGTCAAAGGTATATATATTAAAATAAGAGTTTAATTATTATATATTTATAGAGTAAAACAGATCTACAATGTAGTCTTATTTTTTAAATAAATAAATAATATATATAATTAGTTTCAAATATTTAAAATATAATTTAAAAAATATATTTGTCACTCTTTTAAATGGGAATACGGTCAAGATTAAACCACGTTTAAAAGTTCATGCATTAGTTTATTGTGAAAAGTAGATAGGGAAATAATTAATTTGAAAAGCTGTCTTAAATTTATAAGAAAAAAAGGAAATATTTATGTGAAAAAATAAAATCAATTAATCTGAGTATAAACAGTTATAAGTTGGAGAGAAAGAATTTTCTAAAATAAATATAAAATGCAAAAAAATAATCCAAGAGTTAAAAAATGTCATTTTAATTGGAAAAAAAATAACATAACATGTAATAAATAAAATAAAATAAAATATTATCTCACTTTTAAGAAAAGAAAAAAAAATCAATTTTACTATATCAAGGTAAGTTGATATTTAAAAAAATAAATTATATATTTAAATAACGCTTAATGCTCATGACTTTGTGATTTTTTTTAAATAACGGTTCCTTCGTAACATTTATTTTGCATACTTTGTATAATTAAATTACGTCTAATCAATAATATTAAGATACAATTACATTGAATAATCTTGATATTACTTTAATATATTTTAACCACTATATTAAATAATATAAGATAATTTTTAATAAAAATATGATATAAATATTATTTTTATTATTTTATTTTATCAACTACACTAACATATAATTTTAGTAAATATTTATAATTTAATAAACTAGTCTAATAAATTTTTGCTACAACTAATTTTTTTACTTTCAACTAGTTTTTCACCAACATAACCAAAAATAAAAATAATAAAAATAAGATAAAAAATAATATTATAAAAAATTAAAATGAGAGGCATGTGATAGAAAAAAAAGAGTATATATATTTATAAAAACTCATTAAATTTGGTTACCAATAGAATTGTGGTATATTTTAAAACAATTAAAACATTCATAATATATAATTTTTACTTTAAAAGTTATACTACAATTTAGGAAATTTCAAAATAATCACAACACATTTATGCACTCAAGATTCACAAGGTCACCTATTCATTGTGACAGGTTTTGTTGTCAAGACACTGATTTGACTAGAAAACAGACAATCACACCAAGTTAAAGTGACTTTAATTTCTAATCCAATAAATAGCTCAGACTGGTTAGGTCGTGAGTTTCCTAACCATGAGAGGTAGAGTAGAATGGCTTAGAGTGTTCTAAATCCTGTTATATATCCTATTAATTTTTATATGTATCGGATAGGGTTATACTAAATTTAGAATTTTAAAATTAATTAAATTTAAAAATTAAAAATTTATACAATTAGAGACCAATTGTTCAATAGAAACTTGCCAAGATTGTCTTGGAAGAATAGGCTTGAAATCTGCAATGGGGAATCATTCACCGCGATGTAAAGTCCACGAACATATAACTACTTGAGTAGAACCTTGTTGCTAAACCTGCTGACTTTGGCCTTTCAAGGTAGGTCCTCCTGATCATCAACCATAAGCGACCACTGTTGTGAAAGGCACTATCGGGTATCTTGATCTTCGATATTTGTGCAAAACAAATGTTGTGTGAAACAGCGGTCTAAGATATTGTGCGGAATAATTGTGGACATCTAAGACATTTTGTTCGAAAGACATTTTATTAGTATCAGTAAGACTGTTTCAAAAGTTTATGAAAATCTTTTTTTTATTAGTTTATTTTTATAAATTTTCAAGATAATTTATAAGAATAATTCATGTAAAACTTATAAAAACATTTACTTTAGATTTTGATAAGGTCAAATATATAAGGGGCTTATATTTATTTATTTATTTATTTTATTTAAATTAATATTGATATTAATTTTTATATAAAATAGATTATAATTATTCATTGTTAGTAGTTTTTATTTTTTTATATATTTTTTATTTTTTATTATAAAATATAATTTAATTAAATAAATTTATATTTTACATGTGATTAGTCATTTCTTTTTTATATTACAAATATTTTTTTATATAATTTATTTATATAATAATATGATGTGGTTACATTTTTAATAATAATTTATTATTTTTATATATTTTATTTATTAATATATATGTGATTTTAAATTTAATAACTTAATTTATATTTTAGTCATGTTTTGACTATTAAATATTTTAACTTTTAAACTTGTAATACTTAAATTCTTATTTAGAAAAATTAAAAATAAGTAAATGGTGATTAATTGTTTTTATTTTTAATATTTTGTGATATATATATATATAGTTAGTATAATAGTTATTTAGTTAGTTTTACAATTTTATTTTATTTTAAAATATGATTTTTAAAATTTTAAAATGAGATAATGTATTAAAAGTAATTATATAATAATGTAACCAATACTCTAAAATTATATAAATACTTATATGTGTATATCTAAACATAAATAATTTAGTAAATTTTAATATTTATTACATAAATTCTTATATAATAAATTTATTCAATAGATTTTAATTAAGACTTTTCTGAACACACTCTAAATACACCATTGCTAAATGAATACATGATAAAGAAAGACATGAGATATCAACAACAAAATAAAGAAAAATAAAAATAAAAGGCATGCATCATGTTAGTCACCTTGATAACTTAATTCATTGTGAGAAAAAGACCTTAGTTCAACGTGATTCGTAAATTTGATTTTTTTTTATTGATTTGTAACATATTATTATTAATGATATATGATTTATAACATATACTCTCACATATATATATATATATGTTAAATTATCTTTTACTGTTATATATTGACAGTGTTGTTGAAAAATTAAGTTAAATGAAAAAAATATTGAGCAGAGTACTATAAACATCACAGTGAATTATTTATAAAATGAGTAGAATTATCTCTTAAATTCAATATAATAAAAATATTATCTCACTTCTAAAAATAAATAAATAAATTTTAATATGCAAAGGCGGCTAGGTGAGTTAATATTAATTAAAAATTAGATATATTTAAGTCAAACTTAATGCTTATGACTTTATAAAAATTACTTTTAAAAATAATTGTTTGTTCCAAACTTTTACTGTGCATACTCTTTTAAATAAAATAAGTTACATTTATAATTAATAGTGTTAGAATACAATTATGTCGTATGTCAATACAATAAAAGGGGTTAATGATCTTCAAAGTTGTTTGTGCAGAGTGGTGCTTGTGGCAGGGGTATGACCCACACAAATGCTCGTGTCTAATAAGTAATTGGAGATTAGTCACAATTAATAGAAGAGAAGATTCATGTTGTCCCTACACGTTCCTACTTTCCCGTGTTGAAAAACCTCCCCCGACTCTGGTCTGAAGAAATGGAAAAGGATGCAAATTGAATGGTGGTGGACCTCTTTCTTCTTACTACCACCACTGCCTCCTATACCAAGTGCCACATGGACGGGATGAGGTGCTATGTGGTTTTTTTTGTTTAATTTGAAAAGAAATTTTTTTATTATGTATTAACCTTTTCGACCTTTAATGTCTTTTAGTTGTCTTCACCTTCTTTTTTTTTTTTTCTTCCTCCTTTTTTTTCTCGCAGAACATTGAACATTTGACAACAATCAAATTATAAGATAAAAAAGCTATAGTATAATATAATTAATCATTTTAAATGTTAAAAATATATTAAAATATTTTAAATAATAAAAATGTTTATAACTAATTGAAAATAATTTAAATTTATAATTAAAAAAACATAATTATTGTCCTTTAATCAAAAGTAAACTCGAGATTAAACCAAGTTAAAAAAAATATACGTTAGTTTATTATAAAAATAAATTTAGAAATAATTAATTTGAAACTATGAATTTTATATTTATAAAAGGGAGATTTTACTTGAAAAAACTAAGCTTATAAATTTAAGAGTATAAACAATTATAAGTTAAATAAAAATGTTTTTTAAACATGAATGGAAAAATATAAAAATAATTAATGTAATAGTGAAAAGGATGTGATTTTAAGCAGAAAAACAACGTAGAGCAAGAGAAGAAAAATACAATAAAAGATTAGTTCAATTTTAACATATACAAGGTGAGTTGATATTAAAAAATAAATCATATGTTTAAGTCACGCTTAATGCTCATGACTTTGTAGAAACTATTTTTTAAAAGAACCGTTCATTTGTAACTTTTATTTTGCATATTTCTTTTAATCAAATTACTTTAATTAATAATATTAAAATACAATTACACCAATAGAATAAAAAAGTTAATAATCTTCACAGGTGAACGTCATGGTGCTGCTCATCGTAGGGGACCGCACAAAAGCACTGCCAGGATAGAATGAAAAACCAACACAAAAGCCCTTCTGTACTCGTGTTGATTCAAATATTGCCCCCACAAATGCACTTGTAATAAATAATTAATAACATTAAAATACAATTAGGTCAATGATAAAACTTAAGATTAATTTTTTATATTTTTATCCACAAACTTTTTAATTAAATAATGATTTGTGGATTTTTAATATTAAATAGTGATCTTTAATAAAAATAGGTTGCTGAATTTTAAAAAGTATTCATAAATTATTATTTAATTAAAATGTTGATGATAAGAAAATAAGACATTTGATTGTTTTGTGGCCTCTTAAATTTTCTTTTTGTAATGAAATAAAAATAGTTAATAATGTTTGCTGGTGAAAATGCTGGTAATCGTGTACGCCAACACACATGCATATTGATATATTTTTTTTAACTACGAGGGTTTAATTTCTTTCCACGACTTTGTTTTTTTAAAGGAAGGTGGTATTTACAAGTACGTCTACATACCACGCAAACTTTTACTGTTGAGTTTTTTTTTTTTTTTTTCAGTTTGGATATGAGCAGGAGTTAGGACTTTTTTTAGCATATTTTTTCTGGTTAAAATTTATAAAAATATAAGTCAAATTTATTAAATAATAATATATATAATTTTATAATTTTTAATAAATTTCTATTAACCACAAAAGAATATGAAACGTATTGATAGTATTTAAGAATAACGTGTTGACAGTCCACATATATTTTAATATTTTCTTAACAAGACTGAAAAAAGAATAATGTGTTGGGTCCCCTGTGTACTCTTCCACCTCTGAACGGTCCCTAACCGAACAAAACCACCAGTTCTTGTAAGCACTTACGTTTTTTTTTTTTGTATATTGGCTGGAGAGGATCCTTCCTATGTGTTTGTAAAATAGTAATATGTGATAACAAGATCACCTATTTTTTTCTGTTAGGCAAAAATTATTAATTGTAACTAAATCACAGTTTATATAACATTCATTGATTACCTCTCTTTACCTATGTTTCATATTCAAGGAAGAACACCATAAGAAGCAGCGGATCGAGTAAAACAAAATTTGACGACATTAAGATTAATATATAAAAATAAGGATGAAAATACAATCTTCGTGTACAATTGGTTCAATACCTTCATAAGACAAGACAATAACGACCAGGTTGGGCACTACCATAACTTAGTTTTTAAGCGGTGAGGATATAGATGGTGGTTATGTTGTAGTTCCGGCGCCGATGTGGAACATGCAATCTCCATATGGAAAGCGGATCTTCATTTGGCAAACTATATAGAGGGTACCACAAATAGAAACTAGAGCAATAACCAAGGCGACCATCTTGACGGGTTCGCGAAGTACAGATTTTGCAGCTGTTCCGCAACTGCACGCATGTAAGCCAAACACCTAAGTTTTAAAAAACTATCATCATAATATTTGTGAAAATAAGGTAGGAATTGACCTTGTTGGGCAAAAAGTGATGGTATAGAGATCAGAGGCGCAAGTGAAGGAGGATCCGTTAGCGAGTGGGCAAGCAGTATGGAAAAAGTGTGAACTCAAGTAAGACTCAGCTTTACACGCTACAGTGTCTCCGTCTCTTATGACCTTCAGCTCTGTGGGGCACTCTACATTCAAATTGCTGACACAACCCGTCGCCATGCAGTTCCCGTTTCCGCCCTGCGGTTTCATCCACACGGGGATATTAAAGCCGTAAACCAGGCTCACTTTGTACACGTCCATTCCGCCGGTTCCCTTCAGAGACAACTCCAGCATGGTAACCGGCGGTTCTGCGTTTCCGCCGCCGCATTCCACGGTGGAGAAGCCGCAATCGCCTATGCCACAGAAGAACTTGCCGGCTGGGTCGTAGGAACAGTGAGTCCTGGTCCATAATCGACCAGACCAATCGGGTGGCACAGAGATGGTGATGGACGCTCCTTGTTCGAGGGGGAAGCCGGTGGTGGTGAGCCGCGAGGTTACGGCGGCAGATACAATGACTGGGAAAACTATAAAGTTGCATTTGTTGGTGATTGCAAGTGTTGCAAGTGCAGCTGAGTCCACCCCTGCAATATAAAGATAGATCTCTTAGAACAAAAAAAAACTACCAAAACTATATATTTGATGTGAGTAACAACAACAATAGTACCACCCGATAGAAATTGAAAGAGAAATAGACTGGCGTATGTGGTGAATGAAAATTTAGTGGAAGCAGCCATTGTTGTGGTAGAAAGTATGCATAAGCTAGGACCGCATGTGTGGGTATATATAGCGGGTTATGAATTCATATTTTATTCTTTTAATCGATATTTGTGAGTGTCGTTTTAATTCAGTGACCCGTGCATTTATATTTCGACGCAGTGTCGTCTTAACCGACATTCTAGAACAAACATTCTAGAACCGATCTCATGCGGTTCCTACGTCATTCTTACTTCCCCGTCGAAAACCTCCGTCGACTCTGGTCTGAAGAAATGGAAAAGAATGCAAATTGATGGTGGTGGGACCTCTTTCTTCTTAGTACCACCACTGCCTCGTATACCAATTGCCACATGGACGGGATGGTGCTATATGTGGTTTTTTTGGTTTAATTTGAAAAGAAAAATGTTTACTATATATTAACCTTTTCGACCTTGTCCCCTTTAATGTCTCTTTTAGCTGTCTTCCCCTTCCTCTTTTTTTTTTTTCCTTCCTCCTTTTTTTCGGGCAGAGACAATCAAATAACCAATCAAATTATAACATAAAAAAGGTATAGTATATTATAATATATTTAAAATTTTGTATTTCAGTGAGTATAGTGTATGATAAATCTTTATGTATATAATTACAATTATAATTATCTAGGTCTAATAAGCTTAAAAAAAGACCATTTGGTACCAAGACAGATCCAGTTCATTTAAAATCTATTTTTGTGCACAAAGTTTAGATTTTAATGTCGAAATCCATTTATTAGATTCTATTAAAATTAAATGTCCGCAATAAACAGTCTCGAATACATATACTGATCCGGAAACCACATTTTCACTGTTGATGAGTTAATTAGTGGCACGACTGGTTTATGGCTTTTGGATTTTGGAATTTTCCATGTCGTCTCACGGTCTCGGTGTTGTTTTGTTTTGGGTATTTTGTTTATTAGGAATCTATACTTTAATAATTTTATATAATATAATAAAAACATTTTTAATGATAAAAATCTTGCTAGTAAATACATTAGAAAACTAATTAAGAAATATTTATTAAACCATATTAAATATTTTTAATTATTAAATATATTGAATTTTTTAATATAATAAATATGCCTATTAAACATTTTTTTTTATTTTTAATATTTTTAATTTTTAAAGATACTCATTAATAATCTCCTAATGATATTATTGTATTAAAATTTTTCCACCCTTCTTTTCATTTCAACTTATTTATCATTTAATTGGCATTTAGCAGAACAAATGTTAAATGCTAGTACGATACAAATAAAAATTTATCATGTTTAAATAAAGATAATATTTTTTTAACATAAAAGTTTCCGTCAAGTGTTATTTTGTGAATAAGTGCGAATAAAATTTTCCCGTGAAAATTGATTGTACTTTTATGATAATTATTTATAAAAATATTAGTTTTAAAAAGTTGAATAATAATTAAATATATTATATAATTTTGGGGGAGAGGGTCTCATTTCTAAAAAAAAATAATTTAATTAGGAATGAAATATTTCTTATATTAAACCTTAATTTAAGGTAATTGACACTTAAGAAAAATAAATATTAATCGTACAAAATAATATAAAACAAATATTTTTTCTTTAACTAAAGATATCCTTATTGATCAAGAGAGTTATAAATTAATTAAGAATTCATGTGAGATTCTAAAAAAAAATATTTTTTTATAAAAATTATTTTTTTAATTAAAAAATTTAAAACAAACTAAAACTCTCAAACTAACAAAACAAACAACTTGCAATGAAAGAAATACTTAACAAAATAATAAATGATTTTAAGTTTTTTAATGTTAAGGAAACAAATATAGAAAAATTTTATTGATAAAAAAGTTATTGATAATTTGTATTGAAATAAATTATAGTTCACAATTATGTGTTGAAAATTAGATTAGGATGATATATGTTGAATTGGTTTTGTAAAAAAAAGTAATACAAAATATATCTTTTCTCTTTTTTTCTTTAAAACCCAATATTTAAAAATTGATTTTGAAAAAAAAATAATACGAAATTCCATATTGAATTAGCCATGACACGTGATTTTATTTCAACTATACATTTAATCATTGTCTGTTTACCGCATGTTTTAAGAAAAAGGAAATAAAAAATTACATTGGGCGGGGTCTACTGAGAAAGAAAAAAGAGTTTCGACAAAGCAGAAATTGTCTAATGGACTTGTCAATTTGAGTGTGAATCAACCTAAAAAAATCAATTGACACATGCAGTACGTGAGATCTAATTTGACTATAGCAAATGTAATGTGATGTAAGTTCTGACCTACTTAAAATTAAAAATAAATTGTTTAAATAAACACTATTAAGAATGCTATTAGGAATAGACATAACTCAACTCGTTTTACTAATTTAGTTTGACTCAATATTGATTTTTATGGGTTTGAGTTTTAAAATCATATGTGACATTTTGATGATAAGTCTGAATTATATTAAGTTATTTTAGTCTAGTTTGAGATGTGTTTTCTTTTAAAATATAAGTATTTTAAACTATTGTATAGTAATAATAAAATATTCTTATTTAATAGATAATTTTTTTATAACATAACATTATATTTATAATAATATTATTTATTTTAAAATATATATCATAAAATATATGTTAATTTAATTATTATATTTATTTTATTTTATAATTTAATTATGTATAATATTAAAATTAATATATTACATTAAAAACCTACATTGACGTAGTTTTATTTCACATGTTTCGAATATTGACTAGGACGACTCAATTTTAAATAAATGACTTAAAGTAAAAATGTCGAGTCGAGTAACAACAACTAACTCATCTATCACTTAATCTAGATGTTATATCTAGTTCGACAATTAATTAATCAATAGCATAATTGTAATAATACTTAGTAACTTAGTTAAATTTATACACTGTCTAATAATTTTTTTATTGACATCAAATTTTAATAAGCTATTGGGATTGGTTTTGAGAGATCTTACTAACTTTTTTATTTACTTATAATATAATTTTCAAAATATAAGTAAATGTCAATTATAAGATTACATATTTATAAATTTTTAATTTATCTAAAAATTGATATAATATAACATGATCCAACAACTAAATTTATCAAATTTGCATTCCAAAAAATTAATTAAAAGAGTAAGTATTTAAGACTTATTCTTAAAATTATATATATATATATATATATATCATACTACTATTATTAAAATAACACAATGGCATATATGCAAAACATAATATAACTATATATTAGAAATTATACTAGATAACATTACCATATCTATGTTTTAAAAGTTTTAAAATAATAACATGAAATATTTACATAATTTTAACCATAATGCCAATTTGTAGGAACAACATTGCAAGTTGATGCAGACACAATGTAATAACTAGTTGAATCAATTTGACTTCTTGCTCAATAATATCAATGTTTTTAAAACTAAACGGGCAATACAGCCAATGAAGTTATTAATTCAATATTTAATGATTTAATTGTTGTTGAATTAGTATTACATAATAATAATTAAATAATGTATAACAAATATAAAATAAATATAATATTATAATTTAAAAAGTAAAAAAAATCTTTTTTTTATCACTAGTTCAAATTGATTTTCTATACCAAAATTTGACTGATTCTTGTCTATTTTGATCTGGTTCGATTATTTAGAGTCGACGGACATCCAATTTTCAATTATATCATGTAATGTCGATCCAATCTAATTTTTAAAACTATACTTATATGTTACTATCGACAATGAGAATTTATTTTACTAAATATAACTATCAAAATAATCAAATTTTATCATGTTTATAATTTATATATCTAGTATGAATGTGATATGACGAGGGAGAAGGGGAGGGAGGAAAAAAATTATTATTTTATTTAGTTGATCTAACTATCAAACATAATTCAATCTAATCTAGTTAAGGTTAGATTGAGTAATGTTGTTTAACAAATAAAAGTTAACTCGACCCAAATCATTTATGCTTTGTTGAATTCAATCTTAAATTAGATCAAACTTAATGAGTCACCTTATCATTACTATCTAGGAGTAAAAAAAAAAAAAATCATACACATGGATATCCAAAGATAAATTTCACAAGAGATAGAAATTTGATACTTAAATGAGTACTCATGAATGATTTAAAAGAATGTAACTGAATTTATTTATTATTAAGTTACATGTCCTACATATTACACCAATTATTAATCATTTATCTTGTTTTTATAGGATGATTCTAATATAAATGAATTAAATAGTCACTCGGTGAGTGTAGTTTTTGCTATCTATCTTGTTGGATAAATATTTGTTTTATGTTTACCTCCATACTTGTGTAGATACCTTTTAAGTGAATACTTGCAATTGTTTTTTCAATATCCACATGTATCCATGAAAATTTACTAAAAATAAAAAATATTTTAAAATAATTTAACTATAATTTTATTTATTATTATAGTTTTTATCAAATAATTTAAAAGTAAAAATTTAAATTATTTAAAAATTATACAAAATTATAGTAATCAAAATATTTCAATTTAAAAACTAAATTTTTATGTTAAAATACTTCAATCACAAGAGTCATAACAGAAGTTAACAAATTAAAATAAGTTAATCTTATTTGTCCAAATAAAAGTTAATAAACTAAAATAAGTAAATATAATGTGTTAAAACAAAAGTTAGTACAACACTTCAATATTCATAAGTTCAAATAAAATTATTTAAATAAATTTTAAGTAATTTTCTTATAATGGATATTTAGCGAGTATATCTTAATATTAGTCCCAGCCACTATTTATTAACATGTATGAATATATATATTTAAATTATCTATGAGTATCCATTTAAGTATTAATTTTCTATTTATTATAAATTTTATTCAAAGATATTAATGGGTATGAATATTGTTATCTCTACTCATATTTAGTAGAAATGTAAATAGTTTGGGTTGAGTTGAGTTTAGTATATTTTAAGACACAACCTAATGAGTATAGATAAATTAGGTTGTGTGTTATTTGTTAAACAACTTAACACAACATAACCTTAATTGGGTTGGGTTGAGTAGTTAAATTAATTGAATAAAATGATAATATATTTTAAAAGTTAGAAAAATAAAAATAAAATATCTAATTAATTTAATTCATTTAAAATTTAAACATTCAAATATATAAAAATTAGCTAAAAATTAATGATGTATAATTATATCATAATCAAAATAACAATGTATATTATATAAGAATTGATAATAACATACAAATATATTATTCCAATTCAAACACAATCAGGAATTAGTCTCATTATAAAAAAAACTCTAATATTTGTTTAAGTAAAAATAAAAGTTTAACTATTTAAGTTCAATATTATTAGTAAAAATAAAAGTTTAACTATTTAAATTCAACATTATCAATAAATAATTATAATTTTATTAATATTATTATAAAATGATAAGGTTGGAGTGAGTTAATCAAATTTGAAATTTACTAATACAACATCTAATCCAATTATAATTAGGTTTGTAAAAAATAACCTAAACAAACTCAATAATTTAATACAACTTACTAAAATATTATTAGATTAATCTTAGTTGGATAATTAGAATGGTAGGAAGGTCGCATTAACCTTAAGCGCTTGATGCACATGGCACAACCTAACTCAAGAATGATCTTGTTCCACAAAGCATCCTAGATCAACTGAAACTCGAAAATCAAAACCTCCTTTAATGAAGTGTGTATTTTTTTTTAATTATGAACACTTCTAATAAGAGAGATACGCATAAGAAGATTGGTGATTTAATATAGTTGAACAAACTTGTTGTTCTCTGTTCTTGGCATCACTACCAAATCACCACTGCACATTCTCAGGTTGGTGTATGAGTCCTCTCGACTGTATTAATTGGCATCTCACAGAGGAGACATAACAGGGATGAAGCGTAAGGTGATCTATTGGAAGAGACTGAGAGTATTGTTTGAAGGTATGCGACTGTTCAGTAGGAATGGAAGGATAAAAGGTTGGAATAGGCCATTTTCTACAACACGGTAGCTTGTGGAAAAGGTTCACATGCAGGGGCTGCTATTAAACTTAACAACCAAAGTACCGGACATGATGGAACGAATAGGTGCAGGGTTCATTCTACACTAAAGTGGTTAGCTACTCCAATTTTACTTTTCCATGAGCATAAATAGGATTTTTTCTCGTGGTGTTGCTTGGGTTACAATCACATAGGAATATGCTTTTCGTTGTAATTTTGCATTGGTAGATATTTTAAATGAATTCTTTTCTGTGACCAACGTTTACTGTTGAATCTAATTCTATCAATGATATTCAATTTTTTCTATCAAAAAAATCGATTTCCAAATTTCTGAACTTACAATAAAACCGTTGCCAGTGACATACCTAAGACTCAGAGTCGGTAAGGACAAATTATAAAAACGAAAATAAGTGAGTTTAAGTTTATAATAATAAAAGAGATAAAATATACAAATATCAATTTTACTTATAATATTTTGTAAAAAAACTATTTGTATTTTTTTTTAAATGACGGAGTATGGGTTCGTCACTGCTTATAACAAAAACCTACTGGTCCTTATTGATTGTGTAGGAAATCTATTGGTCGTTACTAACTCTATAGAGAACTGTTGTATTTTGTCTCTAGAAAAAAAAAAAAACAACTATTGTATAATTTTATAGATAAAATTGTTATATAAGTTAAAAATATATTTTCTAAACTCAATTGCAACAATTATATATATATATTATTTTTTATTTTTTTATTTATTATTATTTTTTTAACACCTGTAGAGAACTATTTTTATATGTGTTTAGGATTTAAAATTTGAAGTTTATGTCCATTGTTAGTGTATTTTAAAAATCGTTGCATATATCTATACGAAAGACTGATTTTTGTATTGTTAATGTTGCCTTTACTCAACAAAATCATTGCTAAAAGAATAAACAACGCCTAGACTATCACAGTTTAAAATCTATTGCCCAAGGAAAAAAAGAAATGTTTTTCTTTGTAATAGACAACAATTTTGATTCGTAAGCATAGTTCAAAAAGGTTGTTGTACGTCTAACTCAGAATTAAGCAACAATACAAAATATACTATTTTTTAATAAAACAACAATAAATAATATATGCATATGAATATTTTTATTTAATCATAAACTGTTATTTATCATATCTTTGTTTATTTTCATAATAATAATTTAAAAAATATATGTTAAAAATTATTTCGAATTGATTGATAATATAATTTTTTATATTAATAATGCATGTTTATTAAACTCAAATAAAAATTTCTTATTTTAATATATATATTACAAAAATAAAAAATATATATACATCAAATTCATTTATTATTATTTTTATTTACTTATAAAATTATCCTCATGTACTACTAAAAAGAATATTTACCTAAACTTAATTTAATTTTTATATATTTTTTCCACACTACTTAAATTTTATTAATAATATTAATAATACCGGTATAAAATAAATTTAAACTCTTGCAAGTAAAAAAAGGTTTAAATATTTATTTAATTGAACCTCCTTTTTCATATTGCATTGCATTTGAATTTTATTTATATTAATCACATTAACAAAAAAAATCATCTTTTGTTTATAATTACATAATCTTTTAAATAGAGATCGATCGTGCCTCTCTGCTTTATACAGCATGATCATAAAGCGTGTGGAAGATTCCCCATCAGTTTTCTGCGTTCAATTTCTATATATCTCCATCCTTACATATTATACTCCTTTTTAATCAGCTAATTTAATGTTAGGACTTAGTCGAAGAATAAAATACAAAATGAATAACTATTTTTTAATTTCATTAAATTCAGAGATAAATATAACAATAAATGGTAAATTTAGGGATTAAAGTAATAATAAATGCTAAATTCAAGAACTAACATAACAAAATTCAAAATTCAGTAAATAGAAAGTTTTCTGCTTTTTATATCTAATATCTAATTCTTCAAAATAGTCTCCTGCTCCTTGCACACTGGACTGTACAAACATGCCACAGAGTATGTTTTGTTAAAGTTAACATACAAGCTTTAATGGAGGAACTATCTTAAATGACAGATTATAAATTTAAGGATTGTCTTTTTATTTCATTAAAAATTAAAGAGACTAAAATGATAGTATTTATCATTTTCAGTAACTAAATTAAGATTTACTCAAATAAAATTTCTCACAACAACCTACACTAACAGGTAACAGTATTCCACCTTATTTACTTATTTATTTTAATAATATATTTAAAAGTCATTTTATTTCCTCGCCTTAGACTCTACCACAGTTTAGGCAATAGTTAAAAACATTCTACACGTGTAAGTGTAAACTTCTTGATGGGCAATTTTATCTTAACCATAAAAGCTTATTTCTCTCTCTAAATATTTATCTTTTCTTTTTCTTTTACTGAGAAGTCAAATAGTTAAACGAAAGAAAATTTAACATTTTTTTTTTCTTTCCCAGCATTAAGCACAGTTAAAAAAAACAAAAATATTTATTGATGGGGTGAAAATGCAAATAGACGAGTAAGAGATTAAAGATGTCCAAAATAACTAAAATAAAGTAAAAATTTAATTAAAAATTAAAATAAAATATTAAATTTTACGGGAACTAAATTTTAATTTCGAATTTTTAAAAAACTAAAATCAAACTCTTAATTTTATGTATACTAAAATCAAACTTAAAAAAAAAAAAAAAAAACTTATTATATATCAGTTACGTATATATCTCTGGCATTAACTACTCCCTTTACTCTTAAGAAAATTAATAAATTAGATTAAGCAACGTATTTGAAAATCTTAAAAACGAAAAATAATAATAAATTAAAAATAAAAAACTAAAACTAAATAATTTTATAAGGAAGAAAAATATATTTTATCGTGTAGATAGAGTAGTAGTAGATAATGGAGGATTTACATGTTAATTTATCTTAATCCTCCATAAACGAACACACGTGGCAACGACCGGCGACCTTTCAGCGAAACCGGTCCGCCGTCTGTTTACGTACATTCCAGAAGAAGCAATGAAATGAAACGGTCACATATATTTCCCATTCCCACTACAACGCGTTTTGGACTTTGGAGAAATCGCTGGCCCAAAGGATGGCTTCTGTGTATAGTTGTACGGAATGCGGGTCCAACCTGAATCTGAACTCCGCCTACGCCTATCCACCGGACTTCTATTTCGAAGCCGGCAACAAAGACTCCGTCTCCTTCTCGGCGGTGGACGCCACCAAGTTCAAGTTCGAGAAGGAGGACAAGATCCGTCCCTTCTTTGAAACCCTCAACTATTGGGGGATTCAGAGGAAGAGGACTAAGATCAAGTGCAACACCTGTTCCCGTCTCGTTGGCTATGTCTACGACGATGGCCCTCCTCTTACCGATAGTCCCGGTCAGTTCCACATGGGACCCAGTCAAGTCATCCCCAGAGCCCCCAGATTTAGGTTTAAGACCAAAGCCCTCACCATCACTTCAACTTAGAACGCTCCTTCCATATTTCTTTAACTCCATTTTCTGCGTCTGATTTTTTCTTTTTTTGTTTAAATCTTTCTTCGTCTTACGCGTGTTACTGTACAGATCATCCTAGTTTGTGTAATATTTCACACTTCTCTTTGAAATAAAATGCTCTTTTTGTGAATTTATACTGTTATACTTTCCTTCCTTTTTGGGTATATAATTGTTTAGGCTTTTACGTTCTTAGTTGAACTAGGATGATTTGTGATTACTCAAGGCGTTTCAACTCTGTTTAGAATATTTCTCTGCAATTTAGTAGAAACATCGTTACAATATGAGATTATTTGTTGATTGAGTGAATTAGAAAGAGTAAAATATGTACCTCAAAGCATAAGTTAAATAGAGCACCAAGTGAATTAAAAGGAGTATAATATGTACCTCGAAGCATAGGTTAAATAGAGCACCGGTTTATTCTTGTGTTCACGTCCAAGCATACTATGAAATTCTCAAGAAACCCTAATAAGCTCTTTTTAGGTAACCTGGCATGATAAACGAAGGTCATGCCTATTTATTGAATTTTATTGGATTCAAGGATCAGAGGCCCAATCATCCTAGATGGTCCGCATCTCCCAAGCACTGAGCTTGAAAGGCTTAGGCGCTTGCTTGGTTAGACAATCCTCGACCATTCCACAAGTACTTGCTATGTTTAGTCGATTATTTGGACGGTTTACAGTCTCTCAAGTGCTGAACTTGAAAAGCATAAGTGTTTTGGTCAGTCTACCTAGCCAAACAGTCCAGCTTGGTTACATATGCAATGGCAAGTTGGATAGGTCTTTAGAAAGAATAACTATAAGGTATTAGGATCAATGGTATATATCACTAAGTTGAATTTTTTGTTTGTAACTAGCAGAAAATACACAGAACACTGTAATTACAAAAGAATCTTTCTTTTACCAAGTTATGCTTCTCCAAGATTGAGGGGTGGTGAGTGGGGATCTGTAATCACGGGGTGAGATTCTCTGGTTTGGAGGAAAATCATATCAATTCCTTCAAATGTGATAAAGTGATCCTTCTGTTTGGTTGGAGGATATTAACTACAATCTAACTTTTCTGATTCTTTTTGTCAGACGCCTTCATGTTTGATGGTACTCTCAAAATTGTTTGCCCTGACAAGTGACAACTTCACATTTGTTACTATTGACCTGGGAAGGGGAGGGTGAACATGGATAATATGGGGAGGGTGCGGTGGATAGGACTTCGATCATTCACTTCTTTTACTAAGATAAAATTGACTATTGAAGTTGTATTTCATATATATCTTCAGAACTATCCTGCTGGTTGAAAGTGTGGAACTCTTTGATGTTACACTATACGTGCATCAGTTTTCTAGTAGCAGTACTTGGCAGATTATAGTACTCCATATACATAAAATTGGAGAATTCTTTAGTATTACAATAAGAGCACCTCATTGTTTTCCAGAAAATTGAGCCATCTTGATGTATTATTGGAAATTGTTTTGGTCCAGTGAACTAATTAGTCACATTAAAGCAGTAGTAAATTCCTTTTGGTTTCTATATTTTGGTTAATAAACTACAAGCTATTACAATTGACTACTGTCATAATTAAACCAAACTTCTCTACTTGCATAAGTTACCAAATCCAAAGCTGCTTGGTGGATGAATGAATATGGCGGGCATGACCAACTTGAGTAACGGATTTCAGTTTTCACACAGCCTCATGTCAGTCCAGAACTTAAATATTAAAAACCAGTTCATGATATTATAGTATTTCCTATCGAAAGGAGGATTCTTATTCTGCGTGAATTATTATTACATGTTATTCTCATCTTTGCCTGTTTGGATTTTGCCTTTGTTTTCCAATTTATCCCTGGATTGTTTCTTTCGTTGTATGCTTTCTGGTTTTCCAAGTTTTAGTATATCCTAGCGACTCTTATGTGACAAATGGATTGCAGAGTTACAAAATTACCTTGAAACTTTGGTGTGCACAAAATGCAGAGTAAAACTTGCTCTCAGTCTCGGCACTGAAGGACCTACTACTTTTATGTTATTTTGAATTGAACATTCTTCTATATCAATTTACTAAAGGTTTTACCTAAAAAATATTCGAACTGTAATACCATTCTAAGGATGTAATATAATAATTAACAAGCCTGTATTCTGTTCCTCTTTCCAAATACCAGGTGGTAAAGCTGCATATCCCACCCAATTGTAATACCATTCATTCGTAATGCAAGTGGTTTACGAAGGCTTGGCCTCTTTCTTTTCTTCCTCGTAGGAAGATCCCTATACTTGGAGGAGACCTCTTACTGTAACAAAAGAAAATTATAAACATAAATATGTAAGCTTAGCTTAGCTCTAAGTCATAATGAAGACAAATATAAAACCTGGAGAGTAAAATTGCAGAGATTTTGGTCTGGCCAGCCGAAACGAACCTTCATCCGCGTTGTCTCTATGTTGAAGATTTTGAGATACTACAAGGATTGGTGTTCCTTAAAGCAGTTGAGTGGGTGGTGTACCCCCAGTCTAGAAGGGTCAGATTAGAGTCCTTCAACTTCAGTTGAACATGGCAAGGGTGGCTGTACAGAACATGCTTTAAGTTAGTACCTAAACCAAGTAAGACTACACTAGAGTTTTAAGAGGAGTACCTCTAGCCTCTAGGGACTGCACAATGCGACTTTCCTCTTCCTGATTGTTATTACTGTAGTTTTCCATTATGCTTATACCTCATTAAGGTCAATGCTTGTCCAACTGTTAGGTAGAGTAATTGAGTTGAATGGTCGGATAGAGAGGTAGCTAGATAACTTGGAAAAAGATAGCTTAACTGATAAACTAGGCCAGCGGTTAGAAAATTCGAAACTTCGGTAATTAGGGGAGAGATTATGAGAATACTAGTAAGTTTTTTTTTTTTTTTTTTTTTGTGAATTTAGGGTGTCCCACAGCTTGGAGCTAAGGATTATTCTTTTGAGTTATATATACATTCATTTAATAAACTCACATCGTCTAATATATATTTTTCATGCATACAAATCTAAGGATTAAATTCTGACTACATATTTAAGCTACAACATTATCTTGTCACCCATGTTATAATACTTAATAAGTTGTTTTACTGGTACAGGGCAATTAGATTGAATAATCCTCTGTATGCTGGTTAGAAGTTGATTAGACCACTTTATATCTTTTGCTATCTATTTATCTTAAAATATGATACATGTACCTAATCTTCTTATATTAATCTAACTGCCACTATTTGTTGTGCTAAAAATATTTGACAATGCCTGTTTTCGGCCTTTTGCTTTGGCGAAGGGCGGCGAGCACTGATTAAAGAATTAGAATTTTGGCCAAGGAGGACGAATAAAATTACATATATTATGCGTCACTATCCATTAAACACGGACGTAGCAAATATTATTCTAAAAACTTGTAATTAGTATATACACAAAAATTATTTAATGTATATTAAAAAAGAGATAGACACAAAATTTGCACGTCAGGTGAAATTTAAATGTGAAAAGATTGTTTTTATTTTAAATAAGAAAAATATATTTAAATGAAACCCGTACTTCTTTTATAATACTGTTGTTATTGGAAGAACAAATGGGTCTTTTAGGTGCTGAAGACTCATTATGTGTAGTATTTGATGATCCCTGACTTACTGTCAAAGATTTATTTAATGGGCGAATATTCAAAGGTCTTATGTTATTATTATCGGTAAGGATCGATAATAAGTAATTATTAGATAATTGAGGTATTACGAAGAGGACACTTTTACAAAGTCATATGTTAGTCATCTTAAATAATAAGTTCTAGCTTAGTTAGTTAGGTAAGATGCGAATATTTTAAATTTTTTAGTGTTGGATTTAATTTTAATAAATAAAAATAAAATTAGTCAAATTAAATATATAATTTTTTTATGAATTTACATGTATGTTTCATGAGAACTAATTATGTTTCGTTCGAGTAAGATTATTATAAATAATAAAATTCTTCTTTTTAATATTAATATAACTTTTTAAATATTAAATTTAAATACACAAACATACTCAACATAAGATGATTAAGAAAAATAATAAAAAATAAATAAGAGAAAGGTGAAACTTAAATTGGTTCTTCTTTTATATAATAAAAAAAAAAAAAAAAAATAATAATAATAATAATAATAATCTATAACAATTATATCGATATTATCTATTTTTTGTTTTTGTCATTTCTTCTTTTTTAATAATAATAATAATAATAATAATAATAATAATAATAATAATAATAATAATAATAATAATAATAATAATAATAATAATAATAATAATAATAATAATAATAATAATAATAATAATAATAATAAATAAATAAATAAAAAAATAAATAAATAAATAATTTTAGACTATGTGATTTAAGAACAATTGTTTTTTACTGTGATTTAAATCTCAAATGATGCATTAGATCAATTAACTCGTCACACAAACTCAATTATTGTGGATAAATGAATGTTTTTTTTAATCTTTTAAGAGTATCTATTTTATCCCTAAAAACAATTCTCTTATTTCTAAAAATAAAAGAGAGTTTACTCTCATTAAAGAAAATGCTAACAAGATTATAAATACCTCGTGCAAGCTTACATAATGTATAATGTATGCATCTCTCTTACCTTAATTACCTTGACTCCATTCTCTTTTATTTAAGTGTTAAAGTCTTTTTAATTTTTTTTTTACTTTCAACTTAAAGACTTGTAAGAGTCATTTGTTTTTTTTCAAAATCATCATATATCTCAGTGGAGTTACACAACTAAATTTTTTTGGATTAGATTAGAATAATAATGATAAATAAAAAAATAATACAAAGTAATAAAAAATTATAAAATAATTGAGATGTTAAATTAAAGTTGAGAAAAATATTTTAAGTGACTCGTATAATTAATAAAAAAATAAAAAATTTTGAGGGGCGTCCTGCCCGGCCTCCTTTCCGTATGCCCTTGCCATTAAATATGCTTTGTAAAATACTTGTAGCTTACGTTTGTATGGGGTCCACGATCAAGTTTGAAGATTCTTGATAGAGATTCGAAATTAAATCATTCATATGGGAAGGAGAGGAAAATTATTAAAGTTTTTTTTTTTTTTTTTGGCTTACTTATACAAACGTGTTTCTATTATCGGGAAGACGGTACGAATACTGTTTGGCCAAAGATGAGTTTTTGTTTGCGTAGTGAGTGAAACTGAATTTAAAGGTTAACCGTCGAATTTCAATGCATATCCAACAGAGTTTTATTATAATAATATTATTATAATAATTATTATTTTCGTCGTCCTCGTTATTATAAACGCACTTTCTTTTCATAAAAAAGCAGTAATGTTATATTTTAACTCATTTTAATAACAACGAATTTTTTAGAGACATTTGTTCCTCTTGATACAACTCTCAAAATTGTTATGAGCTAATTTTAAATTAAAAAAATAAAAGAAATATTTTTTACGAAATTCCAAAAGCAAAAGTAGAATTGTTTTTTTTTATTGTATTGTTAGTCCGAATGATCTATTAACTTTATTTATAACTAAATTTTATCGATTAATTTGAGTAGAATCTCTCTTTTTCAATTATATTTTATATATACATAAAACTCGAATTCATGACGTGAATTTATTCAATTCTATTTCGACCAATATAGTATTGATAAAATAGAATTATTTATGAGACATCAATTTATCTTTTAAAAACTTAAAGTAGATATTTAATTACAATCTCTAAAAGAACTATTTATATTAAAATAAATTAAAATCTTCAATATAAATTTCAAATTAAAAGAAAGATGAGTGAAATTCAATCACGGAGAAGAAGAGAGTAAGTAAGTAGTATTATTCTTAGGAGTTAAGACTTAAAAGTGTTAAGTAAGTGAATTTAGAAATAAGATAAGATACAACTACCCTTCCAATTTCATTGATTGTTTTCACTACCCACACGCAACAACAGGGGGTGATGTGCATCCTATTGAATATTCTGGCTGACTCAGAAATTCACCATGCAAAAAGTCTATACTCTGTGTAAGGGGGAAAGGTAGGTTGGATTGTGTGTTAGCCCGTGTAGGTGTAATTAATTGTTTCTTCTTTGAGATCTCACGTCCTTTTTTATATAACCTGAGGAAGTTGACAAGTGAATCAAGCTCAGAGGGTTAGTGACAATTATGAAGCAAATAAAGGAAGAAGGTGTTGTTTCTGCATCAAACTCAGACGTGGTTCAAAGGTTACCACCACCACCACCTCCTCCACTTCCAAAATTCCGAGTCTTCTCAGGACCAAAATCAGAAGAGAGCGTCACAAACCGAGAAATTGCCAAGTTTTGGAGGCAAAAGCGAATCGAGGAGGAGGACCACCTCCTTGCTGCTATCAAAGCTGCAGCTAGACTCCGTGCACGTAATCTCACGGTAAGGTCTTTAATTCGATTCTCAGAGGTTTATAGGTAGAAAGAGTATCCTAAAAGAGAAATAAGTACTCATCTCTGATTTTTTACCAGAGGTTGATCATCAATAAAATAAAGTAGGCCTTGTTGCTCCATCGAAAGAAAATTGTTTATTTGATCGGTGAACCGTATCGCATAATTCATGTATATTTAATTACTTGTAATATGTAATAATATAGTTATATTGTTATGTAAGCCATATTACTATTATGATTCTTTCTTCCTCCGTCGTCTTATAATTTGTTTGTTCCGTTATTAATGTCTTAATACAGGAGCAAGAGTACCAGAGCTTCGAGTTATCCTTGAATGACTCTGAATATGATGAAACCGAGAAAGAGACCGTCAAATGGATTGTAGGGACAAATGATAAAACAGTTGCTAAGGATCCAGAAGTGCGCGTCGGAATTAAGGATTGGTTAGTAAATTACTTTTCTAGCACCTAATATCCGCTCTACTTGTCGATATTACAAAGACGTAATTGAAAAGAAATCTTATTAAAGGTAGTTAATCAATATCTCGCACCTTTGTTTTAGAACAAAAAAAAAATGCTGCTGTTTGTACTTTATTAAATATTTATAAATCCACGTTAAATTAATGTTTAAAATATTTACTTTTTAATTCATAAAAATTGTTAATAGTAAAATAAATTAAAATATAAAAACTATAAATATATAAAAAACTGACATGACAAATATTACAGAATGGTAACATGGGAAAAATGTATAAAAGTTATTTTGTCTTTTATAACTAAGCGTTGAATTTATTATGTTGGGATATATTAAGTGGTTCGATTAGTTTATACAGAAGAAATAATTATTTGTTATTTAAGAGGGATTTTTTGAAGCTATTATATTTTGTAGGTAATTCATAGAAAAACAATGGTTCGCACTATTTCTCTACGACAAATGAACAATAGTGGGGGGAAAAAGGAAGAATAATTTGAGTCCTTGTGGCTCTGCAAGTCACAATTGAGATGTGGGACAGTGGGGTTATGATGTCACAATTAAGCGACTTTATTGAATTTTAGGCTATCCAAGATATGACTGATAGGAGAAAAAAAAAAAGAAAACAGAAATAGGAAATTGAGAGATGCGACGAAACCTGACAATCTCGACTAAATCAAATTGCTTCACTCCTTCGTGGTTCCACGCACACGGAAACGCCCCCACCACCTTAAAAATTAATAGCGATTTAGATCAGATTCGTCTAAATTGGAGTGAAATTGAATTAAAATTTTTTAAATAAAATATTTAGTTTGAACTTTGTAGATAAAAAAGTAATTAAAAATATTTAATTAATTATTTATAAAATTTAGTTGTTAGTGTTTTTGTATATCAAAAAAGTCTCATCCAAAAATAAAAATAATTTATAAACATATTTCTTTCTTGGATTTAGGATTTAAAGTGAGAAATCCTAAAGTCACGTTTTAAAGACAACTTATCAAAAAACAAAAACAAATAATACTTCAAAAATGATAATATTAATAAGAATTGAGGTTGAAATAAATAATAAAATTGATAAATATTTTATATCTATAATATAATAAAAAAATATAATTATTTTAATTTAAAAAATATTATTATTTAAATTTATGATAATTTAAAGTAAAATATTTTTATTGTAGGGAAAATTTGTTATAATATAATGTAAAATAATAACATCTACTTTTTCTTATTACAATAATATCTATGTGTTGTGACATGTGCAGGTGGACAAAAAGCAAATATGCATATTTGAATCAACCAGCCCTAGACTCCATGGATCCACCTAAGAAACGAACCTCTACGTATGTTCCCAACTGTCTTTCTTACCGGCCAAAGGCTTTGTATCCTTCTGCTATTGGTGTCTTTTAAGCCACAGGAGGCATTCCATTGTTTGTTAATTAATAATTATCTCGTACCTTCCACGTTCTCGTTAATTTCATTCGTCATTCTTATTTTAATTTTTGGGTGGGGATTTGTCCAATGTATCATTTGTCATTCAAATGTGTGTACATATATGTCCTTTTGTATAAGTACTGCTGGACATTCTAAATATGTGAATATTTTGTATGTGTCACTTTATTGCTACGTTTCCTGCTTATTTATCAGTGATAGGATTACCGGGCATTATAGCTCTTGTTACATATTTATTAGTAACATTTGGTTGATGGGAGTGATAAAAAATGGTCCAGTTCGAATATCCGGTCTAGTTATTTGGTTATGCTGGACTAAATTATAAAAATATGTGGCTTAATTTTATTAGATTCGATGTGCCCAGCAGTTCAGGTTGGATGAAAGTAAAAATGAAATTTAAAATTAATTTGACCTATTAACCTTATATTATTTTAAAAAATAATTAGCCTTAAAAAATAATTTAAAATCTTTGCCAAAAAAAATACTATATATATATAAACTTAAATATGTTATTTTTATTATGTCGCACTTGTTTGCAACGAAATAAATATGGGCGTGTTAAAAGGCCTATATAAAAGTATTATTTTTATTAATGAGAAGTTACTACAGGGTAAATAATCTTTTCACTTAACATTTATGTGTAAAAACGCCGCCCTCATGTTTCATATAGGTTCAACAGGAAATTAACTTAAAAACAAAAAGTTGAACAAACTGCCAAATTTTATGTGTTCAGATAGATTGAATTTGATAATCTAATTTAAATAACCCAACAAAATATGATTTGGGTAAACGAAATTAAAGGCCTGCAAAAAGTTGGGCTAACTTTCAAGCATGAAATTATTTCAATGAATTATTATAATCAATGATGAAAATATATTTTTATGGCTTAACTTGTATTAGATTTATGTTAAATTATACTTATTTATTATATAAATTAAATTACTATATTTTAAAATATAAATTATATTTCATAACATTTTTTTTATTATATTAAGTGAATAACATGATTTTATTCAATCTATTCTTATTTTATTATCTATGATTGACAACTTTTTTCACTAGTAAATTTGTGGTTTATCACCTAAAACAAATATAAATTTTAGAATTAGATATGTTTTAAGTTTGTGTAAATATAATTCTATCTAATTTTAGTTTTTATAAAAAAAAATTCTACTTTTAAATTTTTAATATTTTTTAGTGTCATTTTTTTTAGTCCTTATAACTAGAGTTATTGTTGTATGAGTATAAGAATTTGTGATGAAATAATAATTTTATTGTTTTTAATATTATTATTATTTTAAAATTTTTAATTTAATTTTAATATTATATTTTTAAAAATTATAATTTATTTAAACATCTATCATTTAATTTTAATATATTATTTTTTGTGTTACTTTTATATTTCAAATTATTTTTATGACTGATTGTAATATAATTTATATTTAATATATTATATTTTAATTTATTTTTTCTTTAGAGACAAATTTTTTATTAAAATATATTAAAAATAAATTATAGTACAATACATCAAAATTAATTAATTAAAAAATAATATCAAAATTAATATGTTAAAATTTAATTATAAGAACATAATTACATTTTTTAAGTTAAAAATTAAAAATTAAAAATAAACTAGTTAATTGGAAAATTAGAACAATATTAAAAGTAATAATAACATTACTTGTAACATATTAAAAATAAATTATAAAATTAAATTATATGTAATTATCTTATTTATAAAAATAATAAATACATCAATTAATTAAATATTATACCTAAAAATAATTTAATTATTTTAATTTAAAATATTATTTATTATCTTAATTATCTTAATTAATATTATTATTTTTATTAGCTATGTTAGCATTAAAATAACTAGAGTTAGTAATAATAACTAAAAATAACACTGAAAAAATGTTAAAAATTTAAAAATATTAAAAAATTTTAAATGACTAAAATCAAACAAAATCATATTTACATAACCTTAAAATATATTTAATTCTAAATTTTATATAAAATGCTATCTCTTTGCCACAAATTCCGAATATAAGCTTACTTGCACTCCTCTCTCTTTGTATGTATTAGATACTTGTAGTCGTTGTCTTAGTACTGAGTTATTAACCAAATATCTGACTAACCATTATTTTATCACATTTTTGTTGGATTAGTAGTTATGACACTGAAATTATGAAGAAACGTATCTAAGGAAAATATTCTATTATTTTATGGATGGTGGAACTATTCAACAAACAATCAACATTACAAGTTAATTCTATGTATATAGGTTTTGTGCATACCTAATTTGATATTTATCAAGATTTTAGTTGCTTTACTGAAAATGGATGGATTGATTAACAATAAAAACAAATGTAACCATCTAACATCAACGCTTAATGATCTACACATAATAGTTTTTGGGTTTCACCTCGGGTCTTAGACTATTGCCTTTCCAACCTAGGCTCGGGACTAGTTCCACTAATATAGTTGTGCGTTTTATATAATAATATATTAAATTTTAATTATAATATCTTAAACTTATATACTTATTATATTATTTACAAAGTTAAGCTTATGACCTATATATAAGTTTAAAACTAAATATATTTAGACATAAATTTATAAATCTATTTTTTAAAATTATTGCAAAATAAACTTTAAAACAAATCAAATATTTAAAAAGGTAAGATTAAATCATAAAAAAATGTATATCAGATAAATAATTTAAATTTAAGTCTTAAATTTCGAAAAGAAACCAGACTTAGATCATCTCATTTTATCTATTTTTTTACAACAACATTTATCAATTAAAGTAATCAACCATCTCAAATCATTCACGCGAAGTGATTTTTCTAATACAAGGTAATTAAATAAATTATTTGAAATTATTTTTTTAAGAATTTCAATTATATAAATAAACTACAAGTTCGTGGACCTAATCAAAAAGTCCGCAGGCAGCCTAAGAATGAGTTGGGTCAATGATATATAGGGTTGATCTGTTATGCGATCCATCAAAAATTGACTCAATCCACAATAGATCAACTCAGAATACATTAAAACAAACAAACAAAAAAAACAGATAAACTCAAATGAGCCAGTTATTCGAATTAACTCGCTCATCTTGGAAGAAAAATAAAGAATTAACACCCTCATCAAACGCTATATAGCAATAGGAAACTATGTAGCATAATTTGAAAAAGTTTTATTATTTTTTATATAGATACAAATTTGAAAGAGTTTTTCGGAAGCGAGATAAATATTTGCTTTCATGTAACTGTTTGGTTGAGGCAAATAGCCTCAAGTTCTCAGTAACAAAGGTGAAACCCAACTGGGTGCATGGCAAAAATTGTAAACATGGTTTTGGGTTAACTTTAATGGATTGCAAAACGTTATGTTCCAATGCTCCCTTTGTCAGTTTCGTAGAAGTTACCTAGTATAGCTGGATGCAAGCAATTTGTTTGATTCGTGGAATTTTCATCCCATCCTTTTTTTAATATGAAAAGATTAACATATACCCCATTAGACATTAGTTTAAGAATATTTTGACCCAGATGCATAATTTGTCGGAGTTGTTGTTAATCCTATCCCCCTTATCGTCTTTTGCCAGCTAATTTTATTCTGCATTGAAGAAATAAAATAATGACTGCAGTACCACTCGCTAACGTCAACGTAAATATTATTTAAGTACTCTGTACGTGATTCGGAAGTACTATTAAAATTCGATTAAGATATTAAAATACATTTTATACAAAAAAGTTTAAATATTTTAAGAGTTTAATGGTAAAAACTTTAAAATAGTTACAGTAAAAGTAAATAAAATTATCATATGATAGATTATGATTATATATTATAGGTGTATAATCTATTTTTTTATATTTTAATCAATATAATTATGAATGCAATGTTTATCTAAATTAATTTAATTTTAGAAAATGATACAGCTCTTATAATTTTAGCAGAAAATTAAAAAAAAAATCAACAAAGTAAAACGAATAAAAAACTCATTCTTTTCCTATGTATTATTTTCAAAGGGTGTTTGGTAATACAATAAAGAAATCACGTTAAAATTAACACAAAAATAACTATTTGTTTTTTAAAATATTTTTTATTTTATTTTTCTTTAAATATTAAACGTTTAGAGCAAGTCAACGTGTTATTATTAATGACTCTATTTAGAGCTGATTTCCTTATTAAACTTTTTTTTACGAGAAATTCTTCATCCAATAAATATATATATAAAAGTGTGAAAATCAATCTGAACTTTGATGTGTAAAATAAGTGAATAACATCGAACGTAATTAGAATCATCCCTTCCTATTTTGGTCATACAAACTCATTTTTCAGTGGAGCTCAATCTGATCACTTCCTTCTGTCCTTTTTTTTTTGTCTACTATAATGCTAAGAAATAAAAAAAATTAGTTGTATTGTATTTTTTTACACAAAATTCGTACTAATATTTTTCTTTTAAAAGAAAATGATTATTTACAAAAAAAAATTATTAAAACTAATAGTAGTAATTATATTATTCAAAATAAAATAAATGTTGATTTTAAAATTTTGATCCCTACCCTTTATAATATTTTTTATAAAAAAATTCTACATTTTGGCTCTTGTTAATGGCAAAAATTATAACAACATTAAATTTAGATTCTTTATTTGATAACGTTTTTCATTTTAGTCTTATTTAAAACCATTACAACTAATATTACGTTAGTTTAATGAATATTAATCTAATTTTTTGTAAATAAGATTTTGAGTTTAAACATTGTAAAAAAAATCTAAATTTATGACTGGATTTGGTGGTATAAATAAAATATATATATATATATATTATTTATTTATTTAAATTAAAATACAATCTTTTTATATAAAACCTATTTTCTTACAATATTTTTATAAGATCTAATTAATTAATTTACTATAATTAAAAAAATTAATTAATTTAGATAATAACATTAAATTTGTGTTAAATATATGTGTTTTTTATTAAATTATTCATAATACTAATAAAATATATTTATTTATTTTATATTTTTTATTAGTTTTAATTCTTTTAATTTATCTCATTATTAATATATTTATTATTTTAATTTTTATTCACTATACACGTAAACAATTAAAGTAAAATTATTAAAATATTTTTTATATAAAATAAAGTTAAAATTTCAAATAATTTAAGACATATTATTTGTTAATTTTAAAAAATAATTTATAATTAAAAATATTTTAATACAAAAGAAATTAATACATAAAACAATTTAGATTAATTTTTATAAAGAAGACCGGTATAAATTTTAAAATTGGATATTAAAAAAAAAGAGGAAATAAGAAAAGAATAACTGTAAATATAAAATTAAATTTATAATTTGGAGTGGCATGAATTAATAATATTGTTAGTTTAAAGTTAATAAGCGTAGTAAATAAGTAAGAACAAAAGATTATTGACTTTTTTGTTCCACCTTGTGTGATCCAAAGAGTGTGTTGAAATTGAAGTGTTGCGTCTGATCGAAGAATAGCAGATCTGGTGGATCTGAGCTGAAGAAGAAGAAGAAGAAGAATAATGGTAAAAGCAAGATACTCTCGTCTTCCAACTCGGAAATCATCATCATCATCTTCTTCTTTCACGCTTATCCTCACGCTCTTCCTCGTCTTCACCTTCCTTGTTCTCATTCTCCTCGCTCTTGGCATCCTCTCTGTTCCCAATTCCTCGCGCGGCAATTTGCCCAAACCCAACGATCTCACCTCCATTGCTCGTACCACTCCCCACACGTACCTTACCTTACCTTAGCTTCCTCATTTTCTATTATTATTATTATTATTCAATTTTGTTATCTTATGTTTCCTCTTCTATCCAGAACCAACGGTGACGATGAGAAGGGCGAGCAGTGGGTTGAAGTAGTATCGTGGGAGCCCAGAGCTTTTGTTTATCACAATTTTCTGGTCAGTTTTCTAATCGCTTCACTATTTTTCTTTTTATTAATGCTATTAATCCAAGTTATTACTTATTGCCATTCGCTTTCGCAACATTTTTCCCTCTTTTTCTTGTTTTGTGATTTCCGTTCGTGGTTTATGAAAACGCGTTACAAAATTAAAAGGGAAACGCATCCTAATGTGGAATGTTGTTGACTTGCTTAAAATTTCAGAAAATAGGTGGTGTTTAATTTGGTAATATCACGGGATCTTTTGTTAAGGATCGAGTGCAATGCAACTAGGGTAAGATTTGTGCATGAAGAGGAATGGAAATAGGGGTTTAGTGCTAAGATTTAATCTTGATGCAGAAGTTTTCGTAGTGTATTAATTCCTTGTAGGTCTTGAATCTTGATGATGAATTTGACTTTCTTTTTACTTTGAAGGTTATGATATCGTTGTAATTTTTTGAGTTTTCCTGAATTATGTTTGGCACGATGTTCAAATGGTGTATTTCAATGTTTGAATGTGACTTACCATAATCGGATGTTTAACTCTTGGTTAAGTTTCATGTTTTTCTGGAGCATTAATAATTTAATGTGGTGCATTATATGTCTCCACCTTACAAATACTAAAGCTTATTTGAATGATCTGGGTAGACGAAGGAGGAATGCGATTATCTAATTGATATAGCAAGGCCAAATATGCACAAGTCAACAGTTGTTGATAGCGAAACTGGAAAGAGTAAGGACAGCAGGTTGGACTATTTCCTATTTGTCTCTATTAAGCGTCCTTTGGTATTGATAATTATTTGTTTTGTGTTATTTAGACTGCCAAAATGGTAAATCTTATCTTTGTGTATTCCTTTATCATTTAGAGTACGAACTAGCTCTGGAACTTTCCTGGCCAGAGGTCGTGATAAGATTGTCAGGGATATTGAGAAAAGAATTGCTGACTTTACTTTTATTCCTGTAGGTCAGTATTTTGCACTTCTTGCCTCGTTTCTACAAACTTTAAATGTTATTAATATGATGAAGGATTTGTTGCTGGTTCTTTTTGTTTTCTGGTTCACAAATGTGTTTTGAGTCAACGATAGTTTCTAACTGTTCTATTTGTGTGCCATACAATCTCTTTTCTCTGGTAAACATTTTTTCCGTGATTGAGAAGTTTTGAGTAGGTGGAGATGTTATGCATGTGTGTTTAATGGAATATTTTCAGTTGCCTTTGCCATCTGGCTTTCTGGTCCATAATCTAGGATAGTAGAATATTTTTCATTATATACTTCCCAAAGCATTACATAAGCTGTTTCACAATATACAGAGCATGGTGAAGGACTTCAAGTTCTGCACTATGAAGTTGGACAAAAGTATGAGCCTCACTATGACTACTTTCTTGATGATTTTAACACCAAGAACGGGGGTCAGCGTATAGCAACAGTGCTGATGTACCTGTAAGTGATATCATTTGTCCTCTTAGTTGTTAATTTCAAGTTCTCTTGGATATGAGGACAGGTGTTCATGCTCCTTTGCTTTCGTATTTTAATGATACAGTACTGATGTTGAAGAAGGGGGTGAGACAGTGTTCCCAGCTGCCAAAGGGAATTTTAGTTCTGTGCCATGGTGGAATGAACTTTCCGATTGTGGAAAAAAAGGACTTTCAATTAAGCCAAAAAGGGGCGATGCTTTACTTTTTTGGAGCATGAAGCCGGATGCAACTTTAGATCCATCAAGTTTGCATGGTTAGTTTCTCTTATTTTTCTTAATCTTATTATTATTATATTTGTGCTGCTACATAACAACAAGCTTTAGTAGAGGACTAGAGGAGATAAATTAACAAAACTATTTTCTTGATAATTTTCAGGTGGTTGTCCAGTGATTAAGGGTAACAAGTGGTCAAGTACCAAATGGATGCGTGTCGATGAATACAAAGCTTAAATATACATTTCTATAGGTATTTATCTCTCCTTTCCTTGTGAAACTGTCAAAATGTATCATTTTACGCTTTACAGTTAAGGCAAGACATTCATGCTTATCTGGCTATGTTTTACATTTGTGTTAACTGAGACTTAACCAATAGGTTGCTTGCACTGAATAGAGTTTTATAAAAATGTAATCATTGGTGTTGATATGTGTTTTGCACTAGCATATTTACCCATTACCCAAGTTCTTGGGTTCAATTGAGCTTAAGATAATGTGATAGTAGATTTAGTCCCAAAATATATGCATATGCTTGTGTGAAGGTAGCTTAATCTTCTGCAAACTGCTCAATTCTTCTTTAGGATTGAGATTGCTAAAATCGGAAAACTGATAGTTGTGTGCTGAAATTCACATTTTACATCGATTGCGGAACTGTATTTACAGATTGATAGTGTGTCTTGCTTGGCATTATACTTAGTTGTTGCTTTTAGTTTAATAAAATTTAATATGCTAGTTGTTGCTGATCACCTTTCCTGTTGATCGACTTATTTATCAGGCTTGTCTGAATTCATCATGCCAACGGTGTACTTTTTTAGAGTCTCAGCTAAAACTTTGCGCGATAATGCTTCAGATTTGAAAGGAAATATTTACAGCATGATGTGGCGTTCTGTAATTTTGGATGTTCAGTTGTAAGCTAACTCATTTTTTCCCCCTACCCTTTTCATTTATGATATCAGCAAATATAATAAAAAAATTATGTACCGGTTAATTTACAATAGGGATGTTCAAGAAAATGTATGAAACCAATAGATGGAACCAAGTATACCAGCTTTTTTCCCTCAGAGCTCCTTTATCTTTGTTCGTAATCGTTGCTATATGTCAGCTTGTCTTGTTACCCCTAAACCCCTATATGAGGGGCCTTTCCTACAATTTTTAAATAAGAATAGTATTGGAATTATTCAAATTTAGGGTTTCTATCCATAATAAATTGAGGAGAGAAAGATGGTAACTGTTGGTGTGTGATGATAATTTCTAAAAGAAGTAATTCTTGAAATTGTAAGAGACAATTGATTGGTGATTATGTAGGAATTTTATAAGTCATTTATCATCATTATTTATAGTAGTTAAGATAAGAAGAATCCCTACTCCAAGGTAAAAAATGTATTTTTTTTATACAGAAAATGTATTCAAGTAGAAGAGATTTGAATCTTAAATATGTGAGAGAATCTTGCAAGTGAGAAAGTGTTATTAATCTTTATAGAGTAAAGGATTTGAGTTTGTAAGATGATATAGTACTAACGGGGGATTTTTTAAAATCTGTATTGAAAATTCGTAAAGTGTTGAGACGAATAGTCTATTTTGTCACTTTTATAGTACATGCCTATTAAAAAAAAATTTGCGCCACGTTAACCTCATCCAAAAATTTGGGAGGATACACTACTAAAAAAAAAAGCATGCAAAAACAATATTTATAAGAGTAAGGTTATTAATGTCTAGGATAGAGTTGAATTGGATTATTAAGAATAACAACACCTTTTTATTAATACTTTCATTGTTATTGGCTATAGATGGCTATAGAAATCATAAATTTTAAAAGGAAGACGAATCAAAATTTATAATTTTTAATAAAACTAATAATAGATAAAAGTGTTAAAAAGAAAATATTAGAGATAGGTCCTTAATTCTCCTTAAACTTTTTATACTAAATTTTAATTATATTTTTCAAACCCAAAAGTTGAGACTCAAGTTTTTTTATACATCTCTCTCATTCATTTTCCTTTTTATCCTCCTACTTTTTAAAAATATATTTTTGATAAATCAAAAGGTATTTATGACTTATTTTTTCACCAAACTAATCTACATCCTATCCGATTGATTCTTTTGAGAGTAAAATGTATCAAATAATTTTTAACTCAACTCAACATGTTACAAGTTAAAATATCTAGCACTTTTTATTTTTAACTTTTATTTAATCATTTGTTATCATTATTAAAATGTTAATAATTTCTTTTCAGTAATCTTTGTATCAATTTTATTTTAATTTAAAAGTATATAGAATATATCATCATTATGTATTTACACAACGAACTCCGTTGATGAATGACTGTTCTGTATGTTTATCCATTAATGAAATCATTATATTATATAAAATATTAATATTAGTTTATAATTAAAAAAATATTATATCAAAATTTTAAGCATATATGAAAAATAAATACGTCATCCTAATAGGCCGAATAGACAATTTTTAAAGACAAATCTTAATCTACTTAATTAAACAGACCCTTACAAAAGCTCAATCTAGGTTTGTTTGCTTATGATAATAGTAGATGAGCCCCCAGCATTTTTACTTTATCACAAGAGGCAAGCATAGATTATTTAATTTTAACACAATTATTTTTAGTTTTTGTGAAAGTCTTCCTTAGTCATTTTTAATACAAATATTTTTTATTTTAAGTTAAAATATTATATTTATTTAATATTATTTAATTATTATTATTTTATAATACCGATTTAATTACAATTCAACTGCGACTAAACATTGAACCAGTGTTTTTTATCAGTTCAATAATCAGCCAAGTTTTAAAAATATTAGTTACACCTCATACACTTCAATTATCAACTATAGGGAATCCAATTCCAACACATGTATATATACACTAAAATTAAGAGCACATTCTGTTGTTTAATTTAAGAGAATATAAAAATTACTATTAAAAATAAAAAAATCATTTGTTTTCTTTTTTATTTTCTCTTTAATTTAAATTTCAAATATTTTTCTCTTCCCCCATTTTCTTTCCACTTACCAAACATTGGGTGAATGTCCAGAGCTTCGTCCATTCCTTTATACCTTTTGGAGCTTTACGGCACATTGCTTATAATTTCAATAAATATTCTTGATTTTCTTAATTCTGAGAGTCGGGTGACAGCAATAGAAGGTAAAAATGTTTCCTAAAAACTCAACAGTAAAACCAGTAGAAAGGTAATAAAGATTTTTTATCCTCAATGACAGAAAATTTGAAGAAAAAAAATACATTTCTTCAACAAACGACAATCATAACTCTTCCTTGTAACAGCCCCCTAGTTCCTTGGTTTATTAATACAATAGCTTAATAGCATGGATTTCCTTGTAGCAGCCATACTAGATTATTCAGATCGAAGTTAAAAATCAGCGCCAGTGCGTGCTAGCAATTCAACCTGCAAACTTGGTTTATATCTGATTCAATGTTTAGCATTGATTAAGTTTCTGATGACATATTGTAAGATGCCTCCATGATTGAAGTAAGCTAGTTCAACCTGTAACGAAGTAACCGAAACATAAGTAGGAAAAAGGAAAATGCCATAAGAGCAACGCACAACAACAACAAAGATGAAAGATCAAATATTACCTCTGTATCAAATCTCAGGGTAGATACAAATGTCTTCCCGCTATCTGTCACAACTGTGACATCTTGACCAGGTCGTATTTCATTCACATTGCTTGGTAGATCTATGGTGTAACGTTCATGGCCAGTCAATCCAAGAGTATCAGCATCCTCCCCAGGCTTAAAACACAAAGGAACGATACCCATTCCCACCAAATTACTTCGGTGAATCCTTTCAAAACTTTTTGCTATGACAGCTTTCACGCCCTAGAAACAGTAATCAAAGGACACAGAATTACACAAACCAAAAAAATATACACAAATGAATTGGTGAGAGCAAAATGGCCTCCAGAATGTACCAGTAGCATTGGCCCCTTTGCAGCCCAATCACGGGAACTTCCACTCCCATACTCAGCACCAGCCAAGATAATCATATCATGCCCCTCACTCTTGTATTTCTGACAATTGAGTAGAGTGTCAATACCAAAAGGAATCAACGAGGGTTGAAGTGTTGGAAATTTGATTTACAGATAGACCATTATGCAATCTACCTCAAGACCACATATGACAAAGGCAAGATTAACAAGAAACCAACTACCAATCTTTGGGACAGTTCGATGAAAAAAATATGGAATCTTAGATCATTCGTCTCTCAAGGTTACAGGGACTTTTTTTCCCCATTTTAGCCATTTGATACTGTTGAACAATGAAATATTGGATACAGCTCACATTTTTATAGATTCAACCACAACATCAAGAATCTTCCCAACCAGAAAATCAAATATAACACATAGTTGCACAGTATGTGAAGGAGATATCAGATGCATAGGAAAAACCACTGACTACTGCACCTACATATTAGATAGTTTAGAAAGATTACCGATGCAGCATCAAAGACTGATAACTTCTCCCCGGAAGGAATGTGAATAGTTTTGGGTCCAACTTCTCCATTCAAAAATTTGTTCACAATGCGAATATTGGCAAAAGTTCCTCGTGCCATCACCTCATCATTACCACGGCGACTTCCATAGGAGTTGAAGTCCCGTCTGTCAACCCCACGTTCTGTAAGGTATCTGGCTGCAGGACTGTCCTTATGTATGCTGCCAGCTGGAGAGATGTGGTCAGTTGTGATACTATCTCCGAAGTTGAGCAAACAGTAAGCATCCCTCACTCCATGAGAGCCTGGGGGAGACATGCTCATATCTTTAAAATAAGGTGGCTCATGAATATAAGTTGACGTAGGGTCCCAATCATAGAGAGTGCCTGATGGAACAGATAAATTATTCCACATGGGATTGCCTTGGGTGATTGCATTATATGTCTCCTTAAACATATCAGGCAGCACACTCGATTGTACAACCTGAAAATTGGACAAATATGAACAATCTATATGCAACATAATTTTATTTAAACTAGTAAGTTTCTGGGGCACTGCATGGGCATTTTCAAATTTAGGTAATAATTATAAATATAAATTTATAGAATAATATCACTGTTATTGAATAATGATAAAACTACATGTCTTAAGAAGGAATAAAATATAATAAGAAATGTCCTTGTTGTAATGATAAGTTGTATTTTGTTATATAGAGTTGAAACTTAGAATTTTATGAATATTGCTTCAGTGATCCTCTCAACTCTATGATTTATAGAAAAATTATGTAAAAAGAGAATCCCATCATTTTGGAAAGAATATAAAAGAGATAACAGAAAGAGTATAGCCTAATTATGTACCGCTAATCAAGCTAATAAAAGGAAACAATCAAGGAGATATTATAACTAGGGCTGTTCAAGATCCACTCCATCATACTAACCCGTCTTGACCTGAAACTAATTTTGACAGGTTTTGGTTTTATAAATTAGACATAGTATATTTTGAAATTTATATTTCTTTTAATAATTATGTATTAATAATAAGACTTCTTGACTTAATTATATTATGTTTATTACATTAACAATTGTTTTAAAATATATACTATAAAACATGACTTAGTTTCAGGTTTATACTACTTTAATTCTATAATTTAGCTATGCATAATATTAAAATTTTTATATTATTTCAACAAATCAAGTCTTGATCAGGTTGATTTTGGGTCCAACTACATGACCTAGTTAAAATTTCAGATCAGGTAGGAACCATACTCAACCCATCCTATGAATATCCCTTATTCTAACTTATTACAATCCAAATCATGCATATTATCCAATACAAATCATGAAAAATATCAACATATAGGATTAAATTAAAATATATGATTTTTGGAATTGTTACTTTTATATAAGGATAAATTTGAAGAGATGAGGCTTAGAATTGAAGAGCAAAATGTTTGAAACAATTATTAATTTGATATGATGTGGTGAAATTTAAAATAAATCATTTTAAATTTACAAATATGGACAGTTTTGGAATTAACAACTGGATATTTTGATATTGTCTAAGCAACAGCGTTTGAGAGGGGGAAATGAAATGCTTGATGTATGAGAAGTCGTGTGGCACATTAAAAGGGAGAGTAGATTGAGAGAAGTCCCCACTCTAAAGAGTGAGGGCTCAAATTTAATATATAAGGGTTGATGAAAAAGCCACTTACATTTGCTATTTCTTCACTGGACTCAAATTTAATATATAAGGGTTGATGAAAAAGCCACTTACATTTGCTATTTCTTCACTGGATGGCCAAACATCCTTGAAGAAGATCTTCGCTCCATCCTTCCCTATCCCAATGGGTTCAGTGTCAAAGTCAATGTTCACCTACAGAATAATGTGTCCAAATTAGAAAGTGCCAGCAAGTTTGAAATGCGTACTTGAAATCAATTTACAAGTCACATACTGTGCCAGCAAGGGCATAGGCAACAACAAGAGGAGGAGAAGCAAGATAATTAGCTCTTGTTAATGGGTGAACTCGACCCTCAAAGTTCCTGTTTCCAGACAATACAGCTGCAGCTACTATATCTGGAATATTTGGAAAACCAATGGTTAAATAACCTCAGACATTCTTAAGTGAGTACAAAGAAAATACTATTTACAAAAGAATATGTACCATTTTCAGTAATAGCAGATGCAACAGCTTCATCAATATCCCCTGAATTTCCAATGCATGTGGTGCATCCATACCCAACTATATGAAACCCTAGCTGATTCAAATACTTCTGCAAGCCACTGCAGGCGCCAGGAGCATTTCAGGAATCAAGTCAATTTAGCAACATAAATGTGAATTCCACCATGTTATGGATTTATACACTTGACTATATTTAAAGAATACCTCCTCTGCAAATACTTAGTTACAACACCAGAACCTGGGGCAAGACTTGTTTTAATCCATGGCTTCACCTAATAATCAATATCAAATTGTGAAACAATTGCAAACAATTAGCAACAAACAACATTGGGAAAAGGAAAAAAGAAATAACTCCCATCATGTGCTCTATCAAATACGTATCTAACTAGTAGACTGTAAAAACAAAAGGAAGCTTAAAACAATTGCTACTGTAACTTTCAACATTTTCAGAAATGGAAAAGCAACAAAAATATAAAGCAGTACTAAGTGCTACATTAGCCAAGACAATAATGTTATAAAGATATAAATGCAATCCCATTGCATGTAACAATGTCGTAAAGATACAAATGCAATCAGACACCAAAAGTAAAACCCAGATCATGCTTGTCAATACTCTATCATATAGCCCAATTATGGCACCGGAGTATTGCAAGGTGCAAACCTGTTTGTTGGATTTATGCATATAATATGTGCGAGCATATCATAATTAAATTAAATCATAAAGGTACAAAATGCAGAGCCATCTACTAACCTCCAATCCCAATTCACATGCTTTCTTTGCAACCAATGCAGCTCCAAGCATTACACTAGGATTTGAAGTATTTGTACAGCTGGTGATAGCAGCTATAACAACATCACCATGCCTAAGATGTGCTGTTGTCCCACAGAATGTGAACTCTACAACCTTATTTTGAGATTCTTTTGGTACAGCAAAACCCTGTAACAAAACAATATTACACAGCTCAAACAACAACAATGATCAAGGCTACACTGTAATATGGCACAAATTACTAAAAGCATACATCACTAGGATAATAAGTCAATCGCACTATTTGACTTCTTTGGTAGAGTTAGTGAGTGCAGGAAATTCAAATTTCACCCAAGGTAGTCAAAGATGAAGGGCATTGAGGTGCTAAGGGGGTTTAAACACCCATTAAGTAAGAGGGGCCAAAAAGTGCACACTTCACACAAGGTAGCTACTAAAATTAAAAAATAGAAAGTAAAACTAGTATTTTAGCCTGTGTAGTGCACATGATAAATATTTATTTTATATAACTAAAATTTATAATAAATGAATCTTTTTTTAATATATGAATTATATTATAATTAAAATTCATAATAAATAAATATTTTTGAATGTATAAATTATATTTTAGATTTTTCGTAAACAATTTATATTGTGATACAAGGTTATTTGTAATTATTAATAATTTTTAAAAAAAAATATTGAAATTCAATTTAGAAATAAAGATAAAAAAGATAGATTGAAAGAGATAAGAGATTAAGAAAATTCTTTAAATGCTCTTGTTGTTCATCCAATTCATAATAAAAATAAAATATTCAAATGAAATATAATATACACATATTTATTATTTTCTGATTATTTTACAACCTTTAGAATCACAGAAGTTAAATGGCTGGGCTCTTTTAGTTTCTTTTTTTTATAAATATTATCGGTAAGGTGCTAGAGGTGTGCCTCACCTGAACCATTAACATGTGCCAGGTGCACACCAAAAACTAGTCAATGAACCCATCTGGTGCCTAAGATGCAAACCTAAAACTAGTCATTGAACCCTTCTGGTGCCTTGGATTGGCACATTTCACAGATGATTTCATGCTGGACCCCCTCCCCCCAACATGGGGCACACATGCAAACTCGCACACACACAGGCACTGGTGCAATGCCTTTTGAACAATCATATTTGAAAACTTAGGCACCATAGATGGTAGGTACAGATAAGCTATGCTACTACATGTTTAGACATTAAAATAATATGCATACCTTAAATCCAACTTTACTGTTGAGGCAGGAATGCCAATCTACCTTCATCTCTTTCAAAGGGACACGATCATGAGGCCTGAAAAGATATAAGCAAGGATTACAGCATGCAAAAACTGAAAATGTAATTTTATTCCAAGAATAAAATATGTCCTCTCCCCTTCTAATCTGTGCTTACTACATAGACCCTCCATTTTGAAACCCTACACCAGACTCCACTGTATTCATTAAAATAAAAAACAACACTCCACAACAATGTTAGTCGTCACATATTTATTAACTCGGTAGCTTATAGATGTTTCTAGTCAAATTTAAGCATCAATTCTGCTAAGCCAAATGAATGTGTTCTTACCTTTTTGTCAAAATATATGACTGAATGAGGGTAGGAATAACATTTTCAATAAGTTTGTAAGATCTTATAACATTTAGGAGTTAATGGCAATGTTTTAATTTTTCTAAAGAAAGGAAGTTCTATGTACAATTTGTTTAATAGAGGGAGGGCATGTGTAGTAAATGTAAAATACAAGGAATGGGAGAATAATTTACTGTTATTTTTAAGTGGAAAACAGTCAAAACAAGACAACTGATTACCTTTTTGGACCTGAGAGACAGGGTTCTACTTCCTCAAGATTGAGCTCCAAATACGATGAGTACACTCTCTCCACTTGGGGCTGTACAAAAGCAAAACCCCAGTCAGACCAAGTCCTTCCAGACATTTTATATATAACTATCCAAAACAAGATATATGCATAGTATACCTCGTTGTAATCCACAAACATCTTATTTGCTCGTAAATAAGATTCTATCATAGAAACCTGAAAGAAAGACATGTAAGCACATGTAGACAACCTAAAATACCATGACGCAGGTGTTTACTTACAGTCTCATCACTTCTGCCAGTCAGTTTCAAATATTGCAAAGTGACATGATCCACAGGAAAGAAGCCCATGGTTGCACCATACTCAGGAGACATGTTTGCTATGGTGGCACGATCTGCCAAAGACAGTTCACTCATGCCTTCCCCTGCATTAGGGAGGTAAAAAGCAATTACCCAAGGAAAGATTAATCAGCTGGACAGATAATGCTACAGAAAGAAGACCTCATTGTATTATTTGCATAAATTAGTATTTACCAAAAAACTCCACAAACTTGCCAACAACCCCATGCTTTCTTAGCATTTGAGTAACAGTCAACACTAAGTCAGTAGCTGTAACACCATCTCGTAGTTTGCCTAATAATTTAAACCCAACAACACCTGGTAGGACCATGCTCATGGGCTGCAAACATATGAGAGATAAATAAATAATTCTAACAAGAACTTATCCATTGGCCGAAACTACACAAGTCTAAATATATTACTGTGAACAACAAGCACATTGTTGATATAGGGGAGATAATTAAAAATTCTCAGAGATACTCCGTGAATAAACTAATTCCATTTTTCAATTTTGAAAGTAATTCAGAGTTCTATAACAAATTAGTATGTTACTTTTACCTGACCAAGCATTGCAGCTTCTGCTTCTATTCCACCAACTCCCCATCCAGCAACACCCAGGCCATCTATCATAGTTGTGTGTGAATCAGTTCCGACAACACTGTCAGGATAAAGCACACCATTTGTGTTGAATACAACTCTTCCAAGGTATTCTAAATTAACCTGCAAAAATTTAAGTAACAAAACTTGATTCAGAAGACAAACTGGAATCACTGGATGAAATTTTTTTTCTTCACGTGTAAAAATGAAATTATTCAGAAATTAAATTATACAGAATGAAATCAAATATTATGTATCCACACACACAGAGATCACTGGTTAAAGGATGCTGCAATGACCTGATGAACAATCCCTGATCCAGGAGGAACAACAAGCATATTATCGAATGCATTTGAACCCCATTTGAGGAAACCAAATCTTTCCTTGTTTCTTTGGAACTCAAGTTCCATATTTGCCTGAACTGCATTTTCTGATCTCGCCACATCAACCTGAACAGAGTGATCAATGACAAGATCTACGGGTACCTGAAGGAAACCAATTTTAAAATCATCACACATACCCAAAGCATAAAAAACAAATCTAAAATTCACCAATGTGCACAAGCATGGGGCTTACCAAGGGGTTAATTTTATCAGAATCACCCCCAAGTTTGTTCATCGCATCTCGCATGCAAGCAAGATCAACAACAGCAGGCACCCCAGTAAAATCCTGACATTAACATTCAAACCTCAGTCAACACCACAAACATAGCAAACACAAATAATTTCACAATCGCAACATCGCTCGTCATCAACATCCTAATGCTACTCACCTGCAAAAGCACTCTAGCCGGCTTGAATGGAATCTCCACCAGTTTGGGAGCAGTATTCTCCCAATCAATAATTTTCTCAACATCATTACTCTTAACTTGAAACTCATCACAGTTACGGATTGCAGATTCCAAAAGTATCCTGACAGAGTAAGGAAGCCTATCTGTTGCGACAAACACACCAATGTCATCATCAATCACTTAAATTGCCACATCACATTCCCTCAAAACAGCAACAGATCTCACCAGACACAAGCAATAGCATCGAAGAAAATGCAATTGAAAAATAGAAGCATCGAATTAACACCACACAAAAACAAAATAAAATTGAACGGTGCTTCCTTCAACATTTTCTCTCAGCAACCATGATTAGAAAATGAAAATAAGTGACTCACCGATTCTAGGATCGTTGAGAGCCGGTAAGCTATAGTACTTTCCAAACTCGCCGCCGCCGCCAGGCTTCTCAAGCGTCCTCAAAATACTCGTGAAAGGATTCGCAGTCGCTGCATAACAAACCAAATCGGAAAAATAAAAATCAGAAAATAGAGTCGTGTTTGGTTGAGGAAAAGTAAGTGAGAATGAAAGAGGATCGTGTTACCCATGGATGCAATCGTAGGCCCCTGTAGCTGAGAGATTGATGAGATCGATCGAGCAGAAGAAGAGAGAGAAAGAGAGAAGAGTTTGGTGTGGTGGTTGAGGAGAAAGGAAGTGGAAATGTTGCTGCGATATTGTCGTATTATTTGTTAGTCTCCAATTTCGTGTGGTCGTCTGAAGTGTGATGATCATGTGCTATCGTAATCACATTATTCAGTGTATATCCTCACTTTTCATCGTACAACGCTTTGTGGAAAGCATCTTTACCTTACTCCTTATTCTTGTTATTATCCTGCTAAGTTAAACTAAAGGAAAATATCACACGCCACGGCCATCCTAATATGAATAATAACACTTGTATATTTCTTTAGGTTAAATTATATAATTTTATTTTATTATACAAATTTGTTGTGATGTTTTATTTTTAAAATATTTATTTTAATATTTTAACTCTTAATTTGAGTTAATATTATTTTTTAAATAATTATTTTTAAGTTTAATGGTAATCTACTAACCATCTAAAACAAATCCATTATCATCTAATTATACATTATTATTTATATAATTTTTAAAATTTTTATTATAAAGGTCAATTATTTTACCACACATGAAAGATTGTAATTTAATGAATGTAAGATTATTTTACATAGTCAACATTATTTATATTTTCAGTTTTTTTTTTATTTTTGAGCACAATTGTAAACTTTTTTCTATTATGGTCTAGTTAGATCTATTTACACAAAACTCTAAAGTTTAACTAATGTTAAAATAAAATAAAGACGATAAGCAAATTAAACTCAGTTATAACTTTCACAAGTAATTGAAAATTTAAATAATTTAATATAATCTTCTTTTTTAATTACTCTTATGACTCATGGCAATATTTTAATGTATTTAAATATTTTTTTAATATTAATTAAATTTTATAATTTTCATGTAAACAAATGATATAAACTTTGTTCTTTAATCTATTCAAAAATAATATCCACTTATGCTCTAAAATTAAATAGGTCATTATTTTAAAAGAATACTAACTCAAATTTATAAATTAAAAAATCAAAATGAATAGATAAAGGACTCAAATAAAATTTTATACAAAATCAAAAATATAATTTAGCCTATATTTTAATAATCTGGTTTTTTTTAACTAACATAATAATATTTCATTCTTTTGTCTATTATAAAATAATTTGTATTTTAAGGTGATATTTTTATTTGTACATTTATAATATTATTTTGTTAGCTTTTATTTTTCTAATAAAACAATAATGGGATATATAACATACATTAATTTTTATTTTTTAATATTTTAATAGTATATTCATATTATTCTTTTGTAATATTATTTTTCTTATATTATGTAAAATAATTTTAACTCTTAATTTTGATCATTTCTAATTTTTATTGTATTTCCCTTTTTACTATTATTTTTATTGTTTTTAAATTTACTTTTACACAACACAATAAAAGTCTTCTCTTTCTGGACTATGTAAATTATATGGATTACAAAATATTACTCACCTCAATTAAATACCAAATATTTTGATATATTATCCATTATAAGATCTTTCTTGGCAATCTCTTTTAATTTTTTTTAGTTTTCATTTTTTTTTCACAAGACTAAAAAGTTTGCAACTCATTTTTCTCAATATTTCTTCTTATATAATTATTTTGTATAATATAATTTATCATGTTATAACACTTATCTTAAAATTTTTATATTTTGTTATTTTCACATTTTTTTCATTCCTTTAAACTTCAATATTTGTTAGTTGTAAAACAATATGATAATTTTGAATTTTGGCAATAGATACTTTGCAAATACAAATAACATTTTATATTTTTTCTCCATTCTAGTCATCACACTTGTATAATGTATGTGATATTTAACCTTAGACGATTGTGGTATAATAACATCATTTCCCATTTCAACTTGCAGGTCACATTCTCCTCACCTCTCTACTAAAATTGTAATATATATGACTTGTTTCAATCTAACATGCATGAAAATGATCAATTACTAAAACCTATCTCTAAATTTTATGTTTGAAATTAATTATTTTCATTTATTTCTTAAAGATATATATGGTAGTCACGATAAGATAAATAAAAGTACAATCAAAATTAATTTGAATGCATATCAAATAACAAATAGAGATAATGATAAGATAAAAAACAAATTAAGTTAAAATGACAAAATTACCATTTCGTTCAAATTGCACATAATTTTATAAAAGGTACATTTTAATTTAATTGTTTAATTTTTAAATTGTACAAATTATAATTTTACTAAATTATACAAAATTAATACTCTACTTATGTAGTTACTCTTTTAAATATATAATTTTTTTAAATTATCATTATTATTTAAATATATTCATTAAAATTATATAATAATTATTTAATTTTTAATATTTCAAGTTAATGATATACTTAAAATTTACATGTAAAAAATATTATAAATATATAAGAAATAATATGTTGAATATAAATTATATATATTACATAAATTAATATAAATTACTATATATATCATATTCATTATTTGGTTTATATTATTATGTACAATTTATATTGTATATAAAGCATTCTATATTATTATATAAATTAATATATTATTATATATTATATTTTGTTACCATATATGCATAAAATAAGAAAATAAAAAAATTTGACTAAATTATACTTTTAGTTTCATGTAATATTTAATCTGTGACTTTAATATTAACAGTCAACATAAAACCATGGTAAAATAGCAACGGTGATAATAATAACAATAAATATAAAGAATCATTTCTTAGTATCAAGATAAGTTAATAATATTAACGTTAGTTAATATATGTAGTAGTTATTTATATTTTTTAACCAAAATATTATATATTTAAATTCTAGTTATAAATATAAAAATATCTTATTATATAATGATAATTTATCAAATGAAACAAATGAAATGGATTTCGCCACAACTCTAAGCATTTACTCCAAAAAACCATTGTTCCATCACTAGATACCATTGCAATCTATAAGTCTCCTGACACATATTACTCTCTTCATGGTAAGGTTCATTAAAGGGTAATTCTTTCTCCCATCGTCAAAGTCCTTGCTATTACTAGAGATAGGGCCCATGACTCTGTTTTTAGTATAAGCCTTGCTCATATAAGTTTGTACAAAAAAATAAATGGGTTCGGGGCAACCAAAGCCCGTAATTCATAAATGATACACTAATTTTACATACTCAATTATTAGGTACCAGGCAACTTAAATCATTAACCTGACTAGTCTCACAATCCACCACATACTGACACTCTCCGAACTATAAGAACTTGGCACATTGCACACCACTAGTACATTGATCCCATGATCATCGTCCATGCCTTAGCTATTATTGGTTTATCTACACACAACTTCACACCCATAAATACATTAATTCCTATAAGTTGAAGCACTTATAATTTTCCAGCATTTTTATTCAATCACAAACCTTACTATTTTGTCATCATTATCATAAAGAAAGAGATTCTCAACCACAAAAACGCTTTGTGAAAGATTTCAGTCCTTTAAAATTAACTTATATAAAACTTTTTTTTTATGTTTTCTTCGTAAAGAGAAACTCATTTTTTAAGATACTTAGAATAGTATTTGGTACAATATATTTGAGTAACAAGAAAATCAGGGGCCTTATAACAAACTTTAAGAGAGAGCTAGCAATAGAAAAATTAGGAACCTTACAATAAATAAAAATGGATTTTTTTTCTTTATTAGGTTTCAAACCCTATTATTCACCAAGGATAAACACATCTTAGTTATCACCGTACTAGATAAACTAATAACAAAAGTTGTATGAGCATTAGAATTAAATAATCTTTTTACTAGAAGGCCTAAAGTAAGAGCTTAAACCACTTTATACTTAACGGCCCTCGACAAAACTATTCTCCAAAATTAATTCAATTAGTTAAATTACAAGACATAAATTATAAATGTGCGGATCTAGTCACCCACAATGTACTTTGCCCTTTTTTTCCATTCCCTTGTCGACCTCCTCTCCTCAGCTTGTAAGACAAATCACTAATCTCCCTTATTAAACAAAAAAATATGATGAACGTTAACTAAATGGATCAAATGCTACTATATATATAATAGGATGAGAGGTAGTGTTTTAAGAAAAAACATTTAACTATTCTTAATATGGTATTATTTAGCAAGTAATTACTAATTTCTAATTGTTTCGAAAAAATTATAACTGTAACAAGTAAAAATATATTTTAAGAACTAATAAAGCAAGGACTTTAAGGGTTGAGCTGACATTGCTTACGATTAGTTTTATTATATTTTTTAAACGTCTCACTTCATTTAATTTGCTCCAATAGAAAGTTGATAACACCAAGCACCCCTCTGTGAGATACGTCAAGAACACTCCAGAAAGATGAAATGCTCACCAAAAAAAAAAAAACTCTTTGCAGCTCAGTTATTGTTCTTGAAGCTCCTAGTTGACCTAATGCGATATAAATCTAATAACTGAGTTTGAAGGTCATTGTGCAGTGAAATGGAAAGGAAAGGATTGACAAGGCTTGCACCATGCATAGACAAGCATTAGATTTGATGACACCAGCACTCTAGAAAGTTGTACGACGAAGATTTGTTTTAGAGGGAGTATACTATGCATGCTTGACCAATTAGTATGAGAAAATATTTTTTATATTTTACTTCTAATTGATGCTCTTCTAGTAGCCTTCGGAAGAACAATGAAGAAGGGCGCTCATCAACATTTTTTATTTTTTTTTATGTATACATGTTTCTATATTTAGAAATGATTTCGAGTTTTGAATCAGTTTATTCTCTCTTCAAAATTGTTTTTTTGGATTAGAATTTAGAGAGTTTTTACCTGAAAATATTCTTATTTTACATTATTTTTATCTGACAGACTGACTTGGTAACTATTAGATCCATCATTAATAAATTAATGTTTTTTTTGTTGTTGTTAATAGTCGCTTTGTGGTTCAATCTCATCCATTTATTATTGGTAAAATTTAGATATTAATGACTCCAGAAAGTATAACCTAAGTTTACGGGAATAGGCAATTAAAATTGACATTGCAACTTTCTCCATTATTCTAGTGGTGTTCATTTAGGAAAATTCCACATTCACATATAGAAAACCTTCACATTTAACATTAGGTGTAGTTGTTTTAGACTTTAATTAGTGCCTTGAGCAACAAGCATAAATGACAGGATATTTGGCAAATAGGAGATAGATTCTCCAAAGGATTAAGTGCATGTAATAGAAAAATTGCTTTGTTTTTATCAGTGATTAGCGAAATTTATGATGCTTCTTCTCCTATTTTTCTTCTAAATTTTGTATAATTTAAAAGAAGAAATAACGTATTATCGTTAATATGATAATGTTTTAGACGCCAATGCCTCATGCAACAAGCTTAATGGCAGGATATTTGGAAAATTGGAGATAGATTCTCCAAAGGATTAAGTGCATATATTGGAAAAGTTATCTTGTTTCGATCAGTGAAATTTATGTTGCTTCTTCTAAATTTTGTACAATTTAAAAGAAGAAAAAATGTTTTGTTCAAGTATTATCATGCATGATAATGTTTTAGACTTGGATGCCTTAAGCAACAAGCACAAGTGGCAGAATATCTGACAAATTGGAGATAGATTCCCCTAAGGGTTAAGTGCATATATTAGAAAATTTGCGTTATTTTAATAAGTGAAATTGATGTTGCTTCTTCTCTTATTTTTCTTCCAACTTTTGTATAATTTAAAAAGAAGAAATAAGGTTTTATTCAGGTATTATCATGCATATGATATGAAGAAGGTACTAACTCAAAATATTTAAAGTTTTAAACATCAATTTACATGTCTTTTTCACTTATATAATTTATATTTGATTTTTTTTTTACGTGTGACGTTTTCATCCAAGTTTAATTCACATTTGAAATCTCAACAATTTATAATATTTGTTTTATAAATCAAACACGACACTGACATTACACCTGATAAGGAATTTAAACACTTATTTATTTTGAAAAAAATATTATTTTGAATTATGAGAATGTTACTTTATTTTCAAACATTTGTATAGAAAATACTAAAAAACATAAAAAAATATTTTCTCTTTTTTACCCAAGTCATTAAGATTAAAGAATGAAATAAAAACAATGTATCATTTTTATTATTAAAATGGAAATTAAAAATTAAAAATAGAAAGCATTTTTCAAGTACACCGGGCCCCTAATTTTACACCTAAGAAACATAAGTTCAATATCAGCAAACAATCATTTGTCTGAAACCAAGGTGAAACTAATTCGATAACAAACAATAATATCAACGGTGGTAATAATAATATATCTGATCATTTACCAGGATCAGAATACGTAAAAAAGAGATAAAATAAATATATTTTAACATGTATAGTTTATATTAATAATTTTTAAATTATATATATATATATATATATATATATATATATATTTAAATTTTTAGTTATATATATAAAAACAATTAGGAGAGAGGATCGGGTCACTGTCGCACCTGAATCGCCACTGCATTTGTTTGTGTATAATTACAAATGTCGTTTGACTCATTAAAATTAATATGAGCTAAGTTTTTTTATTTCTTTTCCAAGGAATCAATTAATTACTTGAAATTTGGTTCACGTAATCGTTCTATTAGATAGGTTCACTTAATATGTCTTCAATGTACAACATATGATTGGTTAAGTGAATTCCTCCTTATAACGGCATTATCAAGCTCTCACGGAAGGTACATAGCCAATGTTATGTCAGATTTGCTATAACTCCACATAGTAATTACCCGTACAGCTTTTATTTGTGATGCAGGATGTTATGTAATATTCGGATAGCAACAACGGCAATTCATTAGAATCTCACTAACCTAATCGCTTTGTGATTAATTTCGATGGATTATTTAGAAATTAGGTTTGGTATATTTGAAAACGAGTTTGAAATATGTTTCATAGTTTGTTGTTTTATATTATTTTAAAAGATATAATTTTGTAAAATAAGGAATATTAATTATTATAAAACTTGATGGGGTGATGTAATTATTTAGGTTATCACCTTTTGAGTCAGTGAGCTGGAAAGAATTGTAAAAAAAAAAAATATTTTATCATGGAGGCACAAAGTTGAGGAAGAAGTTAAGGTGACAATGGATATCACTTGTAAGCAATGAATAGATAGATAACTTGGGAGTGAGATAACATGTCACATAGACATTGTTGTTATATTATTATCGTTGAATTATCCCAAAGCCCATTTGTGGCAAAGTCTCCTGCTACCCACCTACTCGAGCTATCGGATGCGGGATATTTTTAATCCGACAGATTAAAGAAATAAAGAAAAATGAAGATAGCATAGAAGATAGCCACCGATTATTAATTAACGTATTAAGCAATGTGGAAAATAAATAGTGTGGTCGTGCCACTTGCAGAGAAAACCGTAGCCAATGAAAGCCTCCAAGGCACTCTAAGCTTGAAAACTCGCTCTGACCAAAAATAAAAACGAGTGATGGAAAAATAAAATATCCAAACTAAATTCTCGTGACCCTTCGTGGTTGGTTTGGCACGCCTGAGATGAGTCTCACGCCAAGTTGTCAAAAGAACCCTTCTTAGCCTTCTCTTTTGTCACCGTCCCGTGTCATTGAAAGCGAATTTTCTTTTTTAATTAATTTGGATTAAACCCAAAAGATTTTCTTTGCAGCCCCCGAAGAAAAAATTAGCCAGAGAGAGAAGATGTCGCGTTGAGGCACAGAGCTTTAAATGCGAGTTGGTTGATTGTACCTTCTTTCAATCTTCTCTTATGCTTATGGTCTAAGCATTTGGGCAAGACCGCTTCTTTTATTCTTATTATTGTGATTGTTGTTATTCTTCTTAATATCTTTGTTGTTGTTGTTATATATTATTATATTATATATATTAATAACTCCTCCTTAAACCCAAATCTCGTGACATCAGACAGACCACCGTACCTGTACCCTTTTGCTTGTTCTCTTTGTGGGTTTTTCAATCGGTTTCAAATTCGTGCAATTTCTGAGACACCCAGATGGACTTTGTGCCAAATCCGTGTCCTATGCGTTCCTCTTCGTTCGTGAATCTCGTCGAGAGGGTTAAACAGCTTGGTACCCTCGCTGTCTCTGCTGTCATTGGGAACATCTTCTCCGCGATCTTGACCTTTTGCTTCGCATTAGGTTCGATTCTTCTCCCCAAACGCTTGATCTGCTTCTGTTCTCCTCGTATCGTGGCTTTGCCCTTTTTTGTCGTTGCCGTTTCTGGTGTTGTACGATGTTGTGGGAGCAATTCCGGGGGTTTCGATTGAGACAGAAATGTGCTTTTTTTATTTTATTTTAAATTTTGTGGGAAAAAATGAAACTTCAACTTGGGGTATGGGTTGGATTGTTTGTTTTACTTATGTTGTCTTATTTGGTTATCTCTGTCTCGAGAAACGGACAAAGTTGTGGTTGATGTTTTTCTATCTCTAATGTTTTGTAAGGTGTGGCGTGTGCTTTGTTTAAGGACAATGGGTTTTGATGGGTTGTTTTGTCTGCAGTTGGCACTTTGTTGGGGGCTCTGACTGGAGCTTTGATAGGACAAGAAACTGAGAGTGGCTTCATTCGAGGGGCTGCTGTTGGTGCCATATCAGGAGCTGTTTTTTCCATTGAAGTGTTTGAATCCTCTCTTGTTCTATGGCAATCTGACGAATCTGGGATTGGCTGTGTCTTATACTTGGTGAGTTACTTAGCTTTCTGGGCCTTGTCAATGGACAAAAAGGTTTCAAATTGCTGTTGGGGCAACCCCAAAAACCTTGATGTTATGGTTGAAAAAACATTGTCAAAACTTAAATGCAATTCCGTAGGTACCTTTGATGTCATTCTTCAATTAGAATTGAAGTTTTATTATAGTAATCTGCATAATCTTTTAATGCAAACCTTCATTATGTGGATTACCTGATTACCCAGATGAAACTCAAATTTTAATTGGCGGAGAAAAACATAAAAAACATTTAAAGAACTGCATTTTAGTTTTGTCTGTTGTTGAATTGGGAACATTTGTTGGGTATGCAAGGTTGTACTACATGATTGCAATGGGATCTTTTGTTGGTTTCTGTAAACTTATTGCATTGCAGCCCCATGAGTTTTCTTTATCATTTAGAAATGCATGTTGTGGTAGCCTGATCTTTTTGAGGTATGCAGATTGATGTTATTGCCAGCTTACTGAGTGGGAGACTAGTGCGTGAGAGGATTGGTCCAGCCATGTTGAGTGCTGTACAAAGTCAGGTAATTTGCTTTGCACAAAGGACTTATTACAGTGACGAGACTGAAATTTGCTTATGCACTTCCTCTTGCTGACACCCCTGTTCTTGCTTATCAGATGGGTGCTGTTGAAACCAGCTTTGACGAGGTTCAAAACATCTTTGACACTGGTGGTTCCAAAGGTTTGTCTGGAGATTTGGTTGAAAAAATTCCAAAAATCAAAATCACAACTGACAACAATGATGATGCATCCGGTGATAGAGTTTCTTGTTCTGTTTGCCTGCAGGTTAGTTTTTAGATTTTGCACTTCTCCTTGTCAACACCAGTAGATTTCTAAACCTTGAACTAAATTCTTCTGAGATTGTGTATTATGATATGAATATTTCTGCATTTGTACATATACAGGACTTTCAGCTTGGAGAGACGGTGAGAAGCTTACCTCATTGCCATCACATGTTTCACCTACCCTGCATAGATAAGTGGCTCTTCAGGCATGGTTCTTGCCCATTGTGCAGAAGGGATCTGTAATTTTGTATATGCATAGCACAGACCGTTTAAAATCTCCCTTTTTTTTTTTTTTTGTTTATACGCCTATTTAATTGTAGGACTTACATCTAGTGGGGGGGGCCATTTCAGTCTGAGTGGTATCATTGTACTAAATTAGTGTAAAGAAAATTTTTGAGATAACAGTTTCCACTTGTTGTATATGAATGAGTGATTGACCCTTTTTCCAGCCCGTCTCCACTTTTTTTATCTTCTATTTTATCTTCAATTTTTAGAATAAAGAACTAGAAAAGTAAACTAACCAGGGTGATTTCATTCTTGCCAAAGGGTAAGGAGATTCACTTGTTTTTTTGTGTTCAAGTTCTGTATACGGACATGGAGCAAATGATTGGTTCCCTGGCATTTCCCATTCTGAATATATATATCCTACAAGGGTTTTTAACTGGCATTTGGACTAGAGATTTTGAACTTCACAAGCAGCTCTTGGCACAATTAATACTAAGTAATTAATTTTGAAATTTGGTTCATTAAACATGTCAGATATTTAAATGTTGAGATTAATATGTATAAAAAAATTATTAAAAAGGAGTAACTTACCTATAAATACTAATAAAACTTGAGAAAGAAGTTAAAAAGTGAGTGACCAGAATATTTCTCAACAACAATTATTTGGCAAGACATTGGTCTGCGTTTCTGAAGACACTCCTCCTTATTGAATTAAATCACGTGCTCACCGCTTGGGCAGGCCCATGTGAATTCCTTATTGGAATTTGCAATAAGAGAGTAGATCTAACCTAACAAGAAACGATCACTTGTTGACAAGTGTCCGTAGTGGTAATCCAACAACTCAGACGGAAGCCCAGGGTTTAAATGTCTAATCCAAATAAGCATCCATATTCATAGTTAATAAATAAATAAATACGACTAATCATTAGTCCATAACCTTACATGCGAGTAGGTAGAAAACCATGTACCCGGTTGTAAGATTAAAGACATCCAGAGTCTACATGGGTTTTGCGATTGTTGTTGAGTTTAATGAACCTAACACTTGATTTTAATGTGTAAATCTGTCAGAGGACCAGACTCCGGAAGAAAAAGGAAGGGCTTTTTTCTCCGCTTCAGATTTACTAATAATACTAATTTGGGGCTTCATTTTTTCTTTTAATTGTTTAATGTTATCCTTAATTTCTTTTATTTCTTTTTATAAAGAATGGTCTATCATTTTAGTTACTCCTTTCATATGTTGGTGAAACTATTAACACTAATATTTTTCTTCACTTTCCGTTTATTTTTATTTTATTTTTTTTATATAGATTATGTAGGGTTATTGAGATGGTAGTAAGTTTTTATTTTTTATTTTGAAATGTAATTTTTAAAACAAAATATATTTGACTAAAATAAAGATGAAATGAGTTTTAATTTAATTTAAAAATATTTTTACATTCATTTTAAAAACAAAAAATAAAAGATTTTATGAATATTTTATTTTAAAAATATATATTTTCACTATATTTTATTTGATAATGATTATTTTTTTTTGTTATCATTGCTACCATCTTCACCATTACTCTACCAACACAATTACTATCCCACCACCACTTCGCTGACACCACTAATATCATTATCACCATTGATACTACCACTTTTATTCACATCATCATCACTACTGCTAGTACTAGTACCTTGTCACTACCACCCTTTCCACCAATACTATCACTATCATTCTATTGGCATCAGTATCAATACAAGCAGTGTATTACCACTACGATCACCATTAATACTATTATACTTCCACCACTCTTATCGACATCATCATCGTCATTACTAGTATTATCACCACCACCACCGATATCGACGATCTACCATCATCACCATCATTACTCTTACTGACACCACAACCTTACTAACATTGCAACTACCATTACCACCAACATTGACAGTTTGTCATCACTACCACCATTTCCTCCACCACTCCTACATTGGTACCAACATCAACGGTCCAATGTCACCACCATCCATTCACACCACCACCACTTCCCATTGACATCATCACCATTACATTACCACCACCGCTATCATAGTACAACTATCATTAGCTCGGTCAAAAATTAATTGAGTTGCCTTTTTTATAGCTTATTGGGCTGGATCAAATTAGTCCTTTTTTTTATATAATTAAAAAAAGAAAAAAGTACAAAGCAAAATAGATCTAATGCATTTTAGACCAATAACTTTTGAGTTCAATTTAACCTTCAAGCCAAGCTAAATTAGGCTAGTTCATTTTGAGTTTCATTTCTTATAGTCTATGTCGATTTAACCCATTAGGTTGATTTGTTGAATCAAACATATTTTACCAACTCTAACTACCACTACCATTGCTATCAACACACAAATACACTTTTAAATTAATTTCAACTATATAGAAAATTTTCAAAATGGGTTTATTTTAAAGCTAAAAATTAATTTTTAAAATAAAAGACTAAAACTAAAAACTAGTTTTAGTTTTTAAATAGTTTGAAACTTGTACCTAAAAGCTACTTCAAACATATCCTTATAAAATAGCCGATTTAATTGAAAGTTATGATTAAAATGAATAAATAATCTTTAAGAATAAAATGACATAATTAGATATTTGATTTTTAAATTAAAAAATAAAAATATTTAAAAACAATTAATGGGGATATAAATAAAAAAGTCAATAACTTATATGTTGGATTATTTTTGGGTTCCCAACTACGTGGACAAAAGCCTAATACTCTCAAGCCCACTAGATCTCTCGTTAAAAGACGAGAAGGGGTCAGATTTGGAGATCAAGAGAGAGAGAGTGAATTTTTCACGGAGTGAATGAAAGATACATCAAATAGGTTTGGATGACCTGTGGTTTTTACTCCTCACGTTGAGGACATTTTTTCACGTTAAAAATATTGGTCTCTCATGTATGATTATTCTCATTATTATTTTATTCTCATTTTGGTTGCTACTTTGCGATTTTCAGTAGTTAGGAGACTTTTATCCGTCATTGCGTCAGATCACCACACGTGGTGCCTTATATCCAAAGATCGCATTACCTTCCCATCATCAAAGTGGTGACTTTTCCCATCATTACAAGTTAACTTATTTTCATAAGGTAGTGAAGTAGCTTATAAAAATGAGTTAGAAGCTACAAGAATAAGTTCATGTACCAAACAAATTTATTTTAATGAAATTAACTTATAAACTAATCAAAGTAACTTATAAATTATTAAAGTGACTTATCAAACACATTTTTACTATTTTTCCTACTTATTAAAAAAAAATATTGAATATTTTTAATTTGTCATTTTTGAATTTTATATTATAAAGCACAATAATGTATTTAACTCTTTTAGTTATTAAATAGACTCGTAATTAATTAAATTAAACACAACCCCGTGCATTAATTATATATATATATATATAACAACCTCCACACCTAAAACAAAATTAAACACAACCTTAGTGAATAAGTTTTTCAATTTTATACAAAAAATAATTCTAAAATAAAATACTATATAGTCTAATTTTTATTAAAATCAAGTAATTTATAAATATTTTTTAAATAATTATATAAATTTAAATATCTTATTATATTGGAAATAGGTAAAGGGGTGTTCTTATTCAAATAAAAACTAGATTTTGATAATTTAATTTATTTTAATATAATTTTAGTTTTTTAAATATATAATGAATTTTAATTTTAGTCATCCAATATTTTATCTTAGTTTTTATAAATTTTAAAAATGATTCTTAACATAATCACAGATGATGATGTGGTATGTATTTAAATATATCACGTGACTTGTTATTTCAGAATAGTAGTTGACATTCGTGTTGAAATGCACGATATGTTACTAATAAATAAGAAGAAGAAACATTTTATAAAAAAATTATAAGAATTAAGATAAAAAAATTGTGTAATAACTAAAATTAAAATTTATCATATTTGTAGATATTAAAAATATATCTAACTCTTTAATTTTAAAATGGTTATGTTTGTTTTAAATTAATTTATTTTTTATTTTTATTTTAGGGTAAAACAAATAATTTTTAATCTTGTAAGTAATTGGGATTATTAACTTTAAATAACCATTTTAGTATTTATGTAAAAGAGGTATAACAAGATTAAGTCATCGTCATTTTGCTGCGTATATATCAGAAGATTTTGACCATTTTTATATTAAAAATACAATATTTTTGTTTTTATCAAGGATAAATTGTACCAACAAAGATGACATTTGGCAAAGATACTGATGCGAGTTCCATGCTAAATGGAGCCTCGTGAGGTTTGACATGATTACACAAGATGTTGATACATGACCAAGATCTACGCATACACTCAAAGAGTTGGGCCAGTGAATTTTGACCCGTAGATTGAACACAGGACTAGTAATTTAATTGGGCTTAGTTATGAAACATATTCACAGGAGAGAATAGACATATATATATATATATTATATAAAACTGAAAAATATAATTTGTCGAGTTGAAAAATGATTACATCAAGTTATCTAATATAAATTATATGAAGGATAAATAGGTAGCTAACTAATAAATATTTATTAATATATTTTTAATTAATTTTCCACAAATTAAAAGTGAGGATTAATATTTCTAGCATTGAATGAGTAATGAAGGCGCGCAATTCTCTTATTGACTAAAATAAAAGAAAGACAATATAATAGAGTAATGATAATTATAAAAAAAAAACAAGTAATAAGCATATTAATTAAACAAGACAAACTAACGAATAAAGTAATCATGGTAGAGATCAAGGTACCCCAACTTATTTTTGGATACCGTCTCCATGACATTCAATCCATAGAAATTTAAAGACTCGAGAATTCTACAACTATTTTATCATATTTTACTCTATCAATCTTTTTATTTAATAATAAAAAAAACGTGTTAATATATTTGTGAGATTTCTTTCCAATAAATTTTTTTGTTACCTGCACCATTGATATCTCGTTACTAGTAATAAAAATCAATTCATTTAACACATAAAAATTACGGAAACAAACTTGATCTCTTCTAACAAAATTTTCCGTATACAAAAACTACAGATAACATGATTAAAAAACTTTGCAATCTATCAATCATATTAGCTTTGTTAGTTACCAAAATGTCTCCCAGCATAAGGTGTAAACCTTTGTTTTCATAATTGAAAAAGAAGGAAGTTTCATGTTTGGGATGTGGTCAAAGAAAGGGTGCAAGTGAGCCACAAAACGGTCAAAATGTTTGATTGAAATATTAAAATGAGAAATGAGAATATGGTGCGTAATTTGTTTCCCATTCTCTTGGTAATTTTGTTAACCATTTTTAGTTGAGTGGTCTGTGGCGCGCAACGCGGAAACCAAAGAGCTACGCACTCTTCCCATCATTTTCGTCCATACTTCACAGAAAAGAGATGGGCAAGTTCCACCAATCGTCACCTTTCATATTTTGACTTAAATTATCATCTCTCTCTATAATTATGTTCTTAAAATCAGTTATTCAATCAATAAAAATATCCATTTATTATTTATTGTATAATCATAATCAAACTATAATCAAGTTAATGATAATTAAATATATCTTTAATATCATATATTATATTAAATAAAAATTAATATAAAATTATGAAAAATAAATTAGATAAGATTTTAAATCAATACAACATAATGATATTATATATCATGTAAGATAATTTTTTTACTAATAAATAGTTTATATGCAAACTCTTATTATCGTATGTATTTTAAATTTATTAATTAATTGATAGTGTACAATTTTTTATTCTAACAATATACATAAATTAAACTCAGAAATTATTAATAAAAAATTAAATGATAAATATATATACTTTTGTAATTTTTATTAGTGTGTACATTTTTTCTTCTTTCTAGAAATCTAATATTTAAATGTGTGTTTTTGACGAAAAATATATTTAAGTATACTTGTTTACTGTTTTAATAATAATATCAATAGTAATGATAATATTTATTTATTATAATTTATAATTGATAAAAATAAATATTATATATATTTTGTAATTTCTATTGGTGTGTAAATTTATTCTTCAACTTCAAAAACCTAATATATAAAGTGTGTTTGAGACGAAGAACAAATTTGTTTCCTGTTCTAATAATAATAATGGTAATAATAATTATTTATTATAATTTATAATTGAATAAAAATAAATATTCATCAGGTACGTTATACGTAATAAATACAATTTTTTATATATAACAACATACACAAATTTTGGTATATGAATGTGCAATGGAATTTGAATCCTGCAATTCTCTACGCTAAGAATAGAAATTGGATGTTTATTGCCTTTTAGGATTCTTGATATTCGGTGCTTATTCCTCTTTTAATTCACATAAAGAGCTAGAGTTTTTTTTTTATTACGGATAAATGTTTATCTACTTTAGAAATTATGGTTTAAATAATTTAATGAATCTGATAAACAAATTAAAGAACTAAAATGAATTAATCTCAATTCAAAAATTCATAAATAAAATTGAATGAAACCTAACTCTACACGTTTTAATTAATCATATTATATTCCTTTCTTATGTGTTCTTTATGTTTTTCTTGACTTTAGAAAATTTCTAAAAATGTTCTATTCTTTCTTTGGTTTCAATTATTACTATTCAACAAATCAAATCTATATTTTTTTTTTCTTGTGTGTTTCTGTCAGTAGTTATCTTTGTAGATTAGTAATTAACTTTAAAAAATGATACTGATTTTTACCTTTCTAATCATAACACTATGATACATTTGTGATGGTCTAAATTTATGTTTTTTTGTGTGGATAAAACAGCCTTAGTTCTGACAATTTGAATAAGTTGAAATAGTTTTATGTTAAATTATACTAAAGGTTATATTCAATTACTTACATCCATAGGCACTAACTGGTGTTCATTTATCTAAAGAGTTGTCTTGAATATTTATATTGACATGTTAAAAATGTATTATATCTGACCAATCCCAGATAATTCGATTATTACATTGTAGATAGAAGATTATAAATTAAAGAATATCAATCGATGCTTATGCTTCAAGTGATTGAAAATTATTAAATATAGTCTTTTGTTTAAATTTACATTTTAAATTATGCGAATAAAATATATCCAAATTAACTTAAAAGATATCCAAATAAGAAGATTTCTAGACATTAATAAACTCTAGTTCATTTAATAATAGCTAGATTGATTAAGTACTTTTTTCTTCTGAACGTGTATATAAAGAAGAGCTGGTCAGGAGTCACAAAATGCATTTTAATGATTTGTACGTTAGTTTTAATTTTTAAATTAACTTAAATTAAAGTATATTTGGTTAAGTTTTTTTTCTTCGTAAAAGTTACTTTTAAATAAAAACTAAAAATAAGTAGAAGTTGTTTATGAATTTTTATTCCATTTAGCTTAAAAGTTCTTTTAAATTAAAAGTTATTTGATAAAAAATTAAAATCTTTAATTTTATTTAAAATAATTATATATTTTAATAAAAAGGTATATTTATAAAATAAAAACATTATATAAAATTAATTTAGTTTACATAAATTATTTTAATAATAACAAAATTAAAAATACTATATTACAAATATTTAAATTATTTAATTTAATTGAAAATAATTTAATTAATAAAGTTTTATTTTAATGATGTTTTATTAAATATACTTATTTATACATAATTCAATTATATTATATTACATTAAAATATTTAATAAATAATTTGATCTAATTAATATTACATATATATATATATATATATATATATATATATATATATATATATAATTTCACTTATGTCACAACAAGTTAAAAGTAATGTATATTGTTGAAAATTTTTCATAAAAAAAGTTAAAAAAGAAAGAAACAGGAATCGAACTTTGGCCTTCAAAAATAAGTTCTACATAAGTTGACCAGAAGCCATTCCGAGGAAATTTTTTACAAGTTTTTTTCTTCTTTTTTTTATACTTGAAAATAAGCTCCTTGAAATTTTAACAACTTTTATAAAAAGGGTGTTTGACTCAATTTTTCCTTTTAAGCTAAAAAAAAATGGTTAGAAATAAACCATTACCTTAATTAACTATATTCAAAAAATAGATATGTAAAATCAATCCATATCTATGTTAGGTCAAATTATTTTTAATTTATTTTAATGGATTGATTTTTTACATTTAAAAATATATTTTTGATATTAAATTTAATCTATTTAATTAGATATTAATTAGATTTTTCAAATCCAAGTCAAGTTTGTTTTAAAATATATAGTTCAATAAATTTTATTTCTTTTAAATAACATATAAGTTTTCTCTTATCTATTTAATGTAATTTTTTTATTTTGCCAATACATAATAATTTTTACAAAATTTCTAAATATAAGTACTTGGAAAATGTGGCTCATCAAATTGAAATTGTTATTATAAAATATAATTTACTTTTTAAATATTATTTAGATAAATATTATATAATGAATTTTATTTATTTTTTAATGTTATTCTTACAAATTAGGATATAAAAGTATAATTTACTTATTTTTAATATGAGATTAATGTATATGTAATATAAGAGTAAAATATTTTATATTATTAACTAATTAGAAATCATTTTTGACATCACTTATATCAACAAATTTATTATATACGATGATTTATAATTCAATGATAATTTTATTATTATATTATTTATAAATATATTTTTATTTATTTTAATATATTATGTAAATTATAATTTATAAATACAATCAACATAATTGTTTAAGAGAATTTTATTTTTTAATTTATAAATACGATTACCTTTTTTTTAAAGAATTGTACTTATTAAATATGTAGATTGTATTGAAAAATATAACATATATTTTTAATATATATATATATATATATATATATATATATATATATATATATTTAATATTAATTTCTCATCAATAACAATAACAAGTAAATGTTACATGCCAATAATTATTATTTTTTAGTTTTTACATATATATATATAATTTATTATTAATTTTTCATCAACAACAATAACAAGTACATGTTATAGGTAAAATAATAATTATTTTTTGAGTTCAAAACTAAAACTGATTTTAAACTATTTAAAAAAAATGGATTTTAAAACTATTTTAAAAAAATGGATTTTAAAACTATTTTAAAAAAATGGTTTTAAAAATATTTTTTAAAGAATTGTTTTAAAACTATTTTTAAAAGAATGATTTTAAAACTATTTTAAAAATAATTTTAAAACTGATTTATAATTTAAAGTCAATTTTAAAATCAAACAAGTTTTTAATCATAAATCGAATTTAAAACCGGTAAAAAAAATCAAAACCATTTTTTTAATTAAATGGATATGAATCCGATCCATATAATTGGATATGGATAAAAATCTATCTATGAACGCCCTAAGTCCTTATTATATATAAAAAACTAAAAGGATTTTAGGTCAAAAGAATAAAATAACTATAAATACACATATACGTAGAAAATTAAATAAATGATAGAAAATTGAAAACAAAAATTCATGAAGACAGGTGGAAAGAAACAAAGATTTTTAATGAAAATTCTTTTAGCTTATTCTTTTCTGCTCATTTATTTAAAAATTATTTGAATAAGATAATGCTTTTAAAAGTTGATAAAACAAAACTAAACTAAAAAGTTGTCTTTACCGTTGACAGTGTAAATAATTGTTGGGTGTCTGGTTTACTTAATTGTGAGTTTTGAGTTTGAATCTAAAAAAATGTAGTTGAAATAAAAATTTAGAAGAGAAAACAATATTTTTAAGGTTAGATCAATTATTAAACTAATAAAGATATTGATTAACTATTGGTTAGTTTAATTATAGTCAAATCGGAGTTCAACTAATAATAATAAAATATATATTTTAATCTTATACAATTTAATTAAGTAATAAACTAATATAAAACTATAAAAAAATAAGTTAGACAAAATTTTAAATTAATATAAAAAGGTTATATTAAATATTTTATAACATAAAAATCATAATAAATAATTAAATAATAACGATTTATATGTAGATATCATGAAACTTTATTTATTAAGAAAATATTTTACAATAAATATTTTTAAAATTTTAAAATAATTTTTTAAATCACTGGTTCAAATCGTTTTTTTTTCTCCAATTCATATTCGATTTTTACTAGTTAGTCTAACTTTGACCAATGAGTTTTCTGCTTCGCTGATATTCAAATGAGTAATCTCGCTGATTTCTAATTGAACCAGCGATTCAGCCAATTATGATAACCATTAAGTTATACTATTTATAATACAATCCAATCAAATATAAAAAAGAAAAAAATCTCACTTAGATAAGTTCTCTAGGAGTAGTTACAGAAACTTCTCTTATAAATTAAAGTTTATTTATATTTAAGTTGAAATCATTTTTTTAAAGAAGTTGAAATTATTTAACTTCTTTAAAATATTAATTTTACCCAATACATAAATTAATTTTAATTTATAATTTTTATTTTTTATTTTATTCTCTTATAAAGACTTAAAAGGATAATTTTTTTTTTTACCAAATGATCATTCATTGAAAAATGTCAAGCCACACTTACAAAAACACAAAATATTAATAGAAGAATATTACAACGTGCACAACATAAAAAACAACATGAAATCAGACACATCCTTAAAATTAAGCAAATTAACGATCCTAAAGCTACAAACATAAAAAAAAACCATGATATTCACTTTCTCATGTTACAAAGAAACATTGACAAACGCTTTTCTTCACATCAACCATCATAAAATTTCAATTAAATAAAAATATTTTTAAAACAATACATCGAATAAGATAAAATTAGTTTATATTTTACTTCAAACACATAAGTTTTACTACTTATATTTGGGTAAAAAAAAAAAAAGTTGAATCATGGAGGTGAAGGTCAATTTATGTTGGCTGTTTTTCAAACACACTATTGTGAGAGTAGCAGTCCCGTCTAAGTGTAAACGGAGTCCCATTGAATTACCTCACATCATCTTAGTTATGGACACTAAAAAAACATTATTTATAGTATATAATAACATTCCTTGTGATTCATGAAAACCAATGGTCCTGACAGAAATAATAAACATTTGAAGCAGGGGAAAGGGTGAACCGAGCCAGGTGCAGTGGCTGGCTTCCCCTGCAAAACGCCAAGAGCAACTTCATAAAGAGTAATAATTAGAAAATACAAAGTAGAAGAAAAAAAAATTGATTTAGAAAATAAATAGTTACAATGGGACCCACAGGCACAGTGTAGGAATGTGAATCCCCCTTGATCCCTGAAACTAGGATGCTTAACCAAACTCAACCGACTTTTGACGTAGCTTCCTTCTCCCTCCATCTCTCCGTTTCTTTTATTACTATTTTTTTCTATTTCGTGTCAACGACCACAGTCCACACAGACCAAAACACACGGAACCTTATTACCATATAGTCTCAGCAAAATCTCATACTATCACAAAACATAACCATGGCTTGTCCTTTTAGTTCTCACTACACTTTTCTCTGTTTGGTGCTGTTGATGTATTTAGCTTCGCAGACTTGCCACGCTCTCCATTCGTTCGGGTTTGACATTCACCACCGTTTCTCGGATCCGGTGAAGGGGATTCTCGGCGTTGACGAGTTACCCTACAAGGGAACGCGTGAGTACTATGTTGCCATGGCCCACAGAGACAGAATATTCCGGGGCCGGCATCTCGCCGCCGATTATCACACTCCTCTCACTTTTCTCCCCGGCAACGAGACTATTCAGATTGGGGCCTTTGGATTGTACGCCTTTCTCAACCACTTGTCAATTTTTTTTATCAACTTAAATTAATCTTTTTTTTTTTATAAGAATTTTGTAAATATAGATCTATTAGGTTTTAAATTGCACACAAATATAGTCAATGCCGCTGCAATTACTGTCACGATTTAGTCACATAGAATCTAAAAAACTTTACATTCTGACTCAAATCACAGTCGCGGACCGTTTTTTAAATACAAAGAATAAGAAGGGAGGATATGATTTATGTTTTTGGTACTTGGAAAGGTGCAGGAAGAGAATCTCAAGGGGATTTTTTTTTTTCTTTTTTAGAGACCACATGGTGTTTAAAAAGGGGGGAAAGTTATTTCTTTCCTTCTTTTTAGGTTGTGTGAAGAAGATCTTTTATTTGCAGCTTTTGTCTTTTTTTTTTAATAAGGTAAGTTTTGTTATGCATTTTTTATGGTAGTAATTTCTCCTCCTTATTTGGATTTCAGCTTGTATTTTGCCAATGTTTCTGTTGGGACTCCACCTTTATCGTTTCTTGTGGCATTGGATACTGGTAGTGACTTGTTCTGGTTACCTTGCAATTGTACCAAATGTGTGCGTCGTATAGGGATATCAAATGGACTGGTATGCCATCTCATTTATTGTTTTAAGTAATTTTTTTTTCTTTTAATTTATCTGCATACTTGCTGGTTTGTAATTTATGAGTGTTGGTAAATTTCCTATGTGAAACTTCATTTGCATCATAATTAGTTGCTGAAGGATATCTTGATAGTTAGTCTTGGTTAAATGGAATCATATTGCCCTTATATGTAGAAGTTTGAATTTAATGACACTTTCTTAATACTTTTATCTGACAGACAATTGATTTTAATATCTATGATCTTAAAGGATCATCCACAAGCCAAACTGTTTTGTGCAATAGCAGCTTATGTGACCAACAGAGACAATGCTCTCTATCTGGAAGCACTTGTCCATATCAAGTTAACTATCTATCAAATGGTACTTCGACTACTGGGTTCCTGGTGGAGGATGTGTTTCACTTAATTACAGATGACGATCAAACAAAAAATGCTGACACACGAATTACTTTTGGGTAAAATTCTCAACATCTTGCTGAGTGAAGCATTAGAGTGTATTCTTGGTCATATTGCATTACTCTGCTTTAGGAAGTTGGACTATAACATTGTATATAGTGACTGAAGTGGCAAAAAGTTCACCTCTAGGGAGGTTGATGTTACCCACAATAATAGCCATATCCAATAAGCCTTGTTAGGGTTTGTGAGCAGGAGAGTATTAAGTTTCCAAGCTGATCTTTGAAATTAAACTATTTGATTATTGTTCTTTGAAACTGCTAGGTATAACCAACTTCTTTTGGCCTTGTTTTTTACAACCTGCTGAATGGTATTTGTCATTCAATATGTTGCAGTTGTGGCCAAGTTCAGACTGGTGCATTTTTGGATGGGGCAGCTCCAAATGGTCTGTTTGGACTAGGAATGAGTGATGTATCTGTCCCAAGTATCTTAGCCAAAGAAGGGATTGCTTCTAATTCTTTTTCTATGTGTTTTGGATCTGATGGTTTTGGAAGAATCACATTTGGGGATAATAGCAGCTTGGTCCAAGGAAAAACACCATTCAACCTCAGGGCATTGCAGTAAGTGGTTATTATCTTTTATTCTTCTTTCCTTTGTCTAACAAGAAGTGGTCACTTTCACTTAGATGCACACTGAAGCATACAAAAAAAAAAAAAAAAAAAAAACTGAATGAATGTTGGTTGAATTGGTAGTTAAAACCTAAAAAGTCTTTGGTTTGATTCCAGTTGAGGCTCATGGCATGCCTTGACCTTAAAATGGACCAACCTCCCCTCCCCTAAACTTCTTTGGTAAAAGAAATAGAAGCATACAGAGAAAATATAGAAGAAAATATTGAGTCTAACTTAATTAGTAGTGCTTATTTTAACACGTGTATTTCTTTCAGTCCTACTTATAACATTACCGTTACCCAAATTACTGTGGGAGGAAATGCAGCTGATCTCGAGTTTCATGCAATATTTGACTCTGGCACCTCGTTTACAAACCTTAACGACCCAGCTTATACACAGATTACTAGCAGTGTAAGTAATCTTGATTTTAGTTAGTTATGAAGATAAGTAGAGCTTGATATGACATGAGTTTTTATTTTTATTTTCCATTACTTTTGCAGTTTAATTCAGCAATTAAACTGCAACGGCATGTATCTTCTGGTTCTGATGATATCCCCTTTGAGTACTGTTATGACTTAAGGTGATTTATAGCTTCAGGGAAGTCTCTACTTTTTCGTTTTAAACCATCAGGTGTTGATTTTGACTTTACCTGCAGTCCAAACCAGACTTATGAAGTTCCCCTGAGTCTGACCATGAAAGGTGGAGACAATTATATTGTCACGGACCCTATAGTAACCGTCACCGGTGAGGTCAGAACATGAACTCCAACTTTGGGTTTCATCAATACTAATATCTAATCATTTTCAGCCCTCTTAACTTCATAAACGCTTCTTGTGATGTGCAGGATATTAACTTACTTTGTTTGGGTGTCCTGAAAAGCAACAACGTGAATATAATTGGACGTGAGTATTTTAATTAAGATTATTTTGTCAATTCATGCTTCTTATCCATATAGCAGCCACAACTGCTACATTGGACATCCAATGCCAGTCTTACTTGTCTGTTTTAGTTTTAAGTTTGAGAAATTATACATCAATACTATGAGAAAAACATGTACAACTTCCAGAGTTATTGCTGATGCATTGATAATACCTGCAATGTTTATCTTCATGCAGAGAACTTCATGACTGGCTACCGTATAGTCTTTGATCGTGAGAACAAGATTCTGGGTTGGAAGGAATCTAATTGTGAGTATAGTTCATCTCTACTGCTTCAGTACACTGCATCTTTTCCCCATTGGTTATTGTTAATGAGAGATGTTATTCACAGGCTATAATGATGAATTCTCTACTTTACCTATTAACCGATCACACTCCCCTGCTACTTCTCCTGCCATAGCTGTGAATCCTGAAGCAACATCTAATGATCCTGTGCTGTCACCTAATCTATCATTTAAGATAAAACCTACTTCTGCGTTTATGATGTCCCTTTTTCTGCTTTTAGCCATTTTTTGAGTATATCTTAGGCTATTCGGTGTCGTATAATTAATATTAGTATTTTTTTAGCACACACGAGAGAAGCATTATTACTACGCATTTTTTGGATTCTTAGTAGCATTATTTTGATATTGTGTTTGTAAATAACATAAAAACACGTCAGTATAGTTGTGAAAATATATATTTCCATTCTTACACTTTACTTGTATAGTTATTGTCCGACTTCATTTTTACTCGGTTTCAAGACTTCCACTGCAAATCCTCATAGTTGTAAATGCAGAATTGTGTTGACTCGTGACTTGGACAAGCACCAGTCAAACGTTGGTGATTGTGCAAGAAAAACGGATTAAATGTCTCGTGAGATTAGTTACAAATCCTCACAGTTGTAACAATAGTTAACCTTTCTAAATGTTGTGGATTTAAATGGACTATTAGATTAGCATAAAGACGCTTGGGATAGAGACTAATATAGTAAAAAACTAATTCTTGTCTGGATATAAAAAATTACCGAAATAAATTATCTCTTTTAATAAATTTTTTTTATATAGGAATTAAATATTAAACATGTTTAAAGAAAATAGTTATTCACATGAGCTAATGATTTCTAACCTCAAACGTTATCTTGGGTATCTACACAAGGAGGGCCTACCTAGCCTGCTTAGTGAAAGTTACATTTATTACAAAATTGATTTTTATTAATTCTCATTAATTTTCATTAACCCTCATTAAAAGCATGTAAGAACCACATAAAAGATCAACGTGGGATGAAAGCCCTTCAATCTTGCTAATTCAATAAAAAAATGTCACCGACCAAATAGGCCGTGCATAAACCAGGTATACCAGTTATGAACACATTGACCATAAAAAAGAGTTATGAACTCTTACCAGCCGCCATTAGATTCAACAGTTGAAAATAAATTTATTGTGCGAGAAGTTAGTTTTTCAACAATTGACATAAATATCAGATGTTATTTTAAGCCTATTGAAGTAGTTACAATAAAAGCTTGAATTTAGCACTCCTCTTCCATCTACAATAAATGTTTGTAAGAAAAAGTAATGCTATAGCAGATTATAAATTGAGTCGGTGGGAACAATTACATAGGTTCAAAAAATGATGCAAAAGGTGGACCATCAGCACCTTTTATTTGAATATTTTCTCCCACCAACAGCATCCTTCCCCTTTTGCCCTTGCCTCTTGAAATTTTATATAATATCCTCACACCAGGTTCGGTCTACTTGTCATCTTTGCTTGCTCTATCAACTCCATCCACAACTTGGTTCTTATGTTTTGTCACTTTCACTTTGTGCATCCTTCCTCTTAACAGCATCTACTTTTTCAGTTGCATCTTGATCAGTATGGCAACTGTTATCATTATCTGATTAACACACACAGAATAATAAAAATCCAGGTTCAGTACGAAGCAAATCATAAAAAATATAAATGCAATTCATCTATATATGAAAAACAATATGTATTTTTTTCGGAGTGAAAAGCTAGTGATACTATTAAAAATTAGTTAAAGGAAGTCAACTAGTTAAAGAAAATCAATTAATTAAAGTGTTGGTTTCAATTCAGTTAGGAATAGTTACTTTGTTAATTAGTTTCTCAATAAGATACAAGTAAATAAAACATCACTTGTAACTGATTCAATATTAATTCAATATGATTTTATTAATTAGGTCTCACGACTCAAAAAGCACCAGTAAGTACTTATGAATGACTTATAAACGAAATTTTCTTATCAACAAGATTCAAATTTAAACGTAAGCGAAATATGAATGATATCTTTAATAACCAATTGGCTGAAAACTGAAAAACAATATGTATGGTAATACGAGTATCCATTATTCTTAGTCTAAAAGAAGATACGTAACAAAATAGACAAATAGTATATACACAGGTATTGCAAGTTAATAATGCACAAAAGCATGTTAACACAAATGATATAATTCTGGTTCACGACATGGATATTTAAATAATTTTATGAATAAGCGCATCATCTGGGCATAACTAGAACATAAAGCGGTACATTCAAATCCTCACGTCAAACTCTATGAAAGGTTTTTTTACAAAGAAAAAAGTGAAAAATGATCCACACATTTCCAGTAAGTCAGGACACAACACATAGACCCTATAGACACTGCATGACATACATAAATACACAGATTGATACCGTCTTAAATAGCCCATTTCTCAATCGAAAAAAAATAAAAAAAATAAAACTTAAATGTAGTTTCAATATTATTCTCCGATCATGATTGTTCATCTTTATTATGTGAATTATCGGAATAAAATTTTAATTTTAATTAAAAAATAATAACATAAGTAACTGAATTTAAATTTTATTCAGAATAAGAACTCCACTTCACTGTAGACTTTATTTCATATTAAACCTAATCCCCCACCCCCCACTTTTTTTTTTTTTAAATGAGTTCCAACTATCATGTTACACATTACTCATATCTATTTTTATAATTTAAACACCTTACTTCTCTGACCAAACATCTCTAAAATTTTCACTAGATAAGTTTCACAAAGAACCTCATATCCTTATGTTTTATTAGTATTTCATAAAAATACACGCACATGAGACCCCACAACAACTCTTTATTTATTTATTATATAACCTTTTTTATTTTAAGAACTCTAATGACTAATATCCTTATTTAAATAAGCAATCAGTGCTTAATAAGTGTGTATCGTCATTGGTGGTGCTTAAACAACACCTTGTTAAGTATTTCTCCTTGATATATGAATTGGGATGGAGATACCCTAAGTGATAGAAGGGGATACCAAAGGAGGGGAATCATAAACTAAAGTTTTTTTTTTTTTTTACAAAAGAGTATGCTTAATTTTGGAAAAAAAAGTAAAAAGAGAGAAAAAAAAGAATAGAAAATGAAATATATTTTAAATTGTTTAGTAGAAGAAAAAAAATGAAAGGAAAGAAAAATAATTTTTTTCTCTTCTCTAGTTGTGTAGAAAAGGAAAGAAAAATAATTTTTTTTCTTGTCTAATTGTATAGAAAATGAAAGAAAAGAAAAATATGTCAATATAAAATGACATATAAATACAATTCCTCTCCTTCCTATTCCATTGAAACATCAAATTAGTGTGGGATATTTTAGTAGCACCTTTTCCTTCTTTTGTTTTATACTAAATAAAGAAATGATTAAATTTTTTTTTCGTTTTATCTTTCATTAATTCATCTTTTCCCTTCTATGAAACAAATGAACCATAAAGAAAAAAAGGTGTTCAGCTCTAAAAGTTACAAGCTGCCTTGTGATGGTATAGATTGATTATGTTATCTTAGTGATATTGTCGAAGTTGATACTTACAAAGATTTTGATGTTCGAGTTAGCATTTAATAGAATGATGATTAGTTTGTGTAAAAGAAACATGCATAATGAAAGTGATTGTGATGATATTTATAGGAGTATATAGGTGGCATGTTTAGTGATTTAACGATATCGTTTTAACATATTTCACGAGAGTAATGGTTGGAATTGTAGGTTATGTAGGATATGTTCCATTCACAAGGTTCATGCTTATGTTAAAAATAATCGAGTAATTTTTTAGTAGGTAAATGTGCCAACCCAACAAAATTAGCTAGGTTAAAATATTGAGTAATTATTTAGAGAGCTCTCCAATGATAAATAATTTTGCGGAATGGTCAATTAAAAACTTTTAAATACATATACATCAAAGTGATCATGGAGTAATAGTTAACTTATGTTGATATAACATAATTAAATTTCCGATAAAATCTTCAAAACGTAAGAGTTATCTAAAATAAAAAATCTTACTAAATTTAAGATATTATATCTTACTTTAAAGATTAATCTTCTTACAAAATCAGCTTGAAATATATAAACAAACAGATTTGGCATATTACTATAAAGATGAAATGAATTTTTATTATGAGATTAAATGATGTTTGGTCCAAATTATTAAATGATGCAATGTACCAACAAACTGACAGGGTTGCCAATTAAAATTGTACACAACACCAAGTTTAAAATACATTTTACAGCTTTATTATCTCCTTCACCTATTTGGAGCCGTAAAACAAGTGTCTCGCGCACAATCTAAAGATAGATTACGATCCCAATCATAGACATTCTATTCGTATTCTAAATACGTCCATTGTCGTCTTAAATCACCCAATAACATTCTCATTTAATCAAGCAAGCCCCTTAACCAAAACATCATCTGATATCAGCAGCACATCGAGTTATTTATTTATTTATTTATTTGTATTGGTTGAGAGCAGCACATCGTGTGGGGACAATGTTTTGGACTAAATTCACATCATATCCCGATATCTGCTAAGATCACAACATAATCATCTTACATTCATTATCCTGATGAGATCTATGGAAAATACGAGTTATGATTTTATTTTTATATAAAGCCTTTACTTTCCCTATCTTATTAATAGTAATTTTTTTCTTAAAAATAATTAAAATCAAGTAACATTACAAAGTTACGAATATTGGAATTTATATTTAATCATTATCCGTGATTTAGAATTGTACAAGGCAACGACCAATTGCTAATATAATTTTAAAAAATTATAAAATAAAAAACATTATTGACTTTCGTCTTTTCTATACAGTGAAAAACTACCATGGATTTAGAATGGAAAGAATTAGTCCCTACAAAGTAGTGAATTTTGGTTTAAATTTTATTGAAAAAAGTATTCATATTTAGTGTTTTAATAATGCTTTGAGTATAGTTACTTCTTGTAAAAATCAAGAGAGAAGAATTTTGTAGATTTATACAAACAAACATCTACGATTTCAGACTTTCAGCAGACAATAGGAACTGCACAAACATAGCAGTACCAGCAACATCATAACTGGCCACATAGTAACATCATATGCATCAATCATAAACTGTAGATTATATTAACATTATACTATTTGCTTTTTACAAATGCACCACACTGTCGGACACAAATTAGTATCGTTAATAATTAGATTCCTTTGAACTATAATGCACATTATCAGGAAAGCTCCTACAACAATAATTACATTTGATAAGACCTGGCTACCATCATAACTAAAAAAAAAAACTTGCAATGCAAGCTTTGGCACCAAAAAAACAAAATTACGATGGCTCAACCTTAACTACCGCATACATTCCTATAACTGAGGCGCAGTTTCCTTTGCTAATGAAAACCACCGGTATATCTAGGTGCCATTTTCAAAACTATTTATTTATTTTCAATTAACAATATGTCTATAAAATTTGAAGATAATTAAAACAACTTCATTTAAAAAAAGTTAAAACTCAGAAAAGAAATAGTTTGAGTACTTCTTTCACAAATTAAGAATAGTAGTTTAAAAAGAATATGGTTTTAACAAAAAATTGATTCAAACATAATCTTAAAATAAAATATGACATGGACAGTTGGCCATGACTGATGGCCTCAATTTCCGTCAAAGCTCGCAGTAAAATCAACATTTCACTTCTCACATTAGGACAATACTTGAAAATAATGTTATAATCAAAGAAACATAATGATGTATCATGGGGGGTGACATTGTGATCTTACCAACTGTACTCATGAAGAGTGAAGACCATGAAACTCTAGCTTAAGACTGGATTTAGCTTGAATATGTAATTACATTATTCTGATTGAGTAACATACCAAAAAATAATAATAATAAAAGAAGAACATTATAAGCCACGGAAAGCTACCAAAGGCTTGAAAAGTTTAGGCTTCATTTAGTCCACGGGGCATAAAGTGGATTGTCTTTTTGTAATGAGAATGCTTCAACATTACTACTCCATTGACAGTACTACTTAACGAATTGATTTCTAGGGCCACATTATACAACAGTTAATCTCTTTTCTCTCTATAAAAACCCATTTTCCCCATCTTTGATTTCCACGGCTAAAAGCTAAAAATCATCAAAGTACTCAAATTAGCATGGCTGTCATGGTTGCATTCTTGAATTTGATCATCGTGTTTTCAGTAGTCTCTACAGGCCAGTCACTGAGCTTAAACTACTATGAAAAAACATGTCCTGATCTGGAGTTCATTGTTGCCAAGGTAGTGAAGGATGCCACTGCTAAGGACAAAACTGTTCCAGCAGCACTTCTTCGAATGCACTTCCATGATTGTTTCATTCGGGTAATGCTATTTTGGTCCCCCCATTCTTTTCTCTTGACTGTTTCTGTTTCATATGATGCATCATTCAATCAAATTATAATGTTTGTCTTTTTTCCTATACTCTTGAAGGGGTGTGATGCCTCTGTGCTGCTAAATTCAAAAGGAAACAACAAAGCAGAAAAAGATGGGCCACCAAATGTTTCTTTGCATGCATTCTATGTCATTGATGCAGCAAAGAAAGCAGTAGAAGCTTCATGCCCTGGTGTGGTCTCTTGTGCTGATATCCTTGCTCTAGCAGCAAGGGATGCAGTTTATGTGGTAAGAAAACTACAAAAGTACCAAATTTCCATCATTCAGGTCCTAACAATTGTTATGTCTTCGAGAATTGACAAATGCAGCTAAGGTAACTTGTATTTGCAAGTCTTGACTAATGGTATAAATATATTCTACAGTCTGGAGGACCTATATGGGATGTTCCTAAAGGAAGAAAGGATGGTAGAACATCTAAGGCCAGTGAAACCATACAATTACCAGCACCAACCTTCAACTTATCACAACTGCGGCAAAGCTTCTCTCAAAGAGGACTGTCAGGGGAAGACCTGGTAGCGCTGTCAGGTAAGTTATTCCTAAAGTCAAAACTGCCAAAACATAACCATTTTTCATTTATTCCAATTTATATCTGAATAGAGTTTAGAGTAAAATGTCTTTTGACCCATATGTAGGGGGGCATACTTTGGGTTTCTCTCACTGCTCATCTTTCCAGAACAGAATCCACAACTTTGACGCTACACATGATGTTGACCCTTCAGTAAATCCATCATTTGCAGCAAAACTGAAATCAATTTGTCCACTAAAAAATCAGGCAAAAAATGCAGGCACCACTATGGACCCCTCTTCAACAACTTTCGATAATACATATTACAAGTTGATCCTCCAACAGAAAGGCCTGTTTTCTTCTGATCAAGCTTTGCTTGATAACCCAGACACCAAGCATCTGGTTACAAAGTTTGCCACCTCACAAAAGGCTTTTTATGAGGCTTTTGCAAAGTCCATGATCAAAATGGGTAGCATCAATGGTGGGCAGGAGGTTAGAAAGGACTGCAGAGTGGTCAATTAAAAAGTCTTATTACATCAATTCAAGTTAAATTGATGTTCCAAACAAGTTAGAAGTATGAAATTGATGGATCAAATTTCCAAGAAGGCAAGAATTTATGTCCTTTTTCCTCTATAAAAGAAATATGTATATTTTATCTCAAGTTAATAAAATCTCAAGCATGTCTTGGGAAATTAATCTAGAACTTAGATATAAAATATATCATTTTGGTAGTCTTGAGTAATGAGTCAGGAAAGGTCCAGCTCAGATAGATGCATGTATCTCTATTTAATCAAGCAACTATGGTAAAAAGTAAGAGCTCAATCTTGTCAGAAACGTGTAACAAACCTAACTTAACAAAGACTACGATTTGGAAATAGCACATAAGAAACCATATATCTGTCAACATTTTCCCCCCATAGTCATGAACATATGAAATATAGCTTCGGACAACATTAATCTAGAACTTAGACATAAAATATTAATCTAGAACTTAGATATAAAATATATCATTTTGGTAGTCTTGAGTAATGAGTCGGGAAAGGTCCAGCTCAGACACATGCATGTATCCCTGTTTAATCAAGCAACTATGGTAAAAAGTAAGAGCTCAATCTTGTCAGAAACATGTCTAACAAACCTAACTGAACAAAGACTATAATTTGGAAATAACACATAAGAAACCATATATCTGTCGACATTTTCCCCCCATAGTCATGAACATATGCAATATAGTTTCAGACAACATTACTGGTGCAGACTGTACTTCTAGGCATGGTCCATGTTTGAGCATTCAATTTCCCACTTGCATCCCAAAACTATTGTTGGTTGCTAAATGTAGTTTTTGAGATATAAGGATGAAATGTTGCGAAGAGTACATATGAAAGTAAAAGAAACTGTGTATTGACTAAGTTGCAACAGTTTTCATTGCAGAAGAAGAATGTCTTGAATTATGAACTTGAAATAATTATATGGCTTTCGGGCTCTAGCCACTTGACAGCACTGCAAATAACAACATTTAAACATCTTTTATATATGTATAACAACACACCAGAGATTCTTAAAGGTAAATCATTTAAATCAATCCCAAATGTAACTCAAGAACTTATTGAAATAAATAACACTAGAGGATTCCTCAACAAGTGCCATCCCAGTTACCCATCCAAAAGGATTGATGCTTGATACCATCTCTCAACATTTAGTAACCACAAAATAACGAGGAACAATGCTTTTTCTTCATCTATGTAGAGCAGAAAAGTATGAACTTCATTTTAGGAGGCATTCCTGTAGCATGATCATGTCCTATTCAATTGTTTGATCATCTAGATATGAGATGGAATTTTCTGAGGCAACAAGAATAACATATATAACAGCAGCCGCATGACAAAAAAAACTGCTAAATTTTATCACAAAATTTTGAGCTACCTCAAGCATTCTCTTTTGAGATAAGAGCCAACTCTGCCAATTGAATGTTACCACTTAGTAGTGATGCTTTGTAGGATGGAAGGAAGGAAAACCCATCCAGAAGCTTGAGACACTTTAATCCCCATTTCCCCATCAAAAACTCAATAAGATGATGCCCACTGCAAACAATTAGATAGCCAAATTAAAGAATAGGGGAAAAATATATCAGATGCAGGTTGAAGAGCTAGGATGAAATTGCCTCACAAATTCTGAGCGTCGTATAGAATGAAAAATACCTTCGATTATGGTATGAAGTTATAAAAATTGACCCAGGAGAATTTTGGAGCAGGAATGTCACAGTCGCAAAGAGGTTATCAAAGGCTAAATAACAATACATAAAAACCAATACTTTAGTCCAGTAGACAGAGGAAGGTGACAGATAACTAACACAGCTCATTTTTTCTCACCATTTGAATCGTACAAAACATCAGCCCCTAGAATAATTGTCGGCTGTAAACTGAATATGGACGAATCCCAAACTCCCCATGTCAATCCCAACACCTACAAATATAATGCAAAACATTCAGATACCAAAAGCAATACGATAAATGAAATTTCAACATCATGAATACACACAAACAAGCATTGTTGGAAAACCTCCTCTAATTCACCACCTTCTAGAAAATCCATGCAACAGACATAGTACTGTCATAATATTCTACTAAAACATTAACACATTCAACCAAGCACTATAATGATAACTTACATTGCACTCAAGTTTGTTCAAGTCACAAACTCTTCTCAAGTTGTCAAGAACCTGCACGCCCAAAAACAAGAAGCAGTCACCTGATAGATCTATTCACTTTCAGGATCTTATTAATTTAACCATAAGCTTATAACAATCATATAAGAATTCTATTAATAAAAACCAACCAATGAGTCATATTGACAATTAGTTTTTTTTTTTTTTTTTATGGTACGAGGCTACATATCCACCATAAGATACTACCGCTGAGTTAGATAAGAATAATATAATCAACAAAGTTCTCTCTCTAAAATTGTAATCGAATATTTAAATTTAAAATTATAATTAACCAACTCTTATAGTTGATCCATTTTATTTGAAACCTTTATAATAGTAATAATAATAATAATAATAATAATAATAATAATAATAATAATAATAATTAGATGGTAATAATGTAATACCTCTAATCTGGTGGAGTCATCGGTAAGAGTGACACGGGCACCGAGTTTTGCTGCAACCAATCCAGGCAAGGAAGTTCCAGCACCTAACTACATGAATATAATAAGAAAAAAGGGGAAAAAAAGAGCACAGAACACAGGAATTTGAAAGCAGACCTACCTCAACAACGGTGGCTCCAGAAAATCGGTGTTTGTGTTGCCAAACGTACTCGGCGAGAACTACGCTGCAGGGCCACACGAATAGGCCATAGTCGTCCTTCATGTTCTGCGGGGAAATAATAGAAGACTAATTGTTAGTTGGTTGGGAATTTCATTTCAGACTATAGTGGGGTTGGGAAGTGAAGGACCTCGATTATGGAGATGGAGAAGCTTGGGCTTTCAGAGTCATCGCCGAAACAGTGCTGAGAAACGGTGCTCATGGTGACGGTGTCATTATCGTCCCTATCTTTCTCGTCCATGGCTCCCCCGGAAAGGAGTTAACTCAAACCTCCAAATTTCGCTACGTCGGGGGAAAGGGAACACAATAATCGCCGCCTCAAAACCTTTTCTGTTTTTCACAAGAGCTTTTCAAATTGTGTCTTAATATCACTTTATCTTCAAAATTAATAAAACTTAAAAAATTTATTTTAATTATTTTCATTCTCTTCTCATCGAAACAACTCTAAGTTTGCACGCACATCTTATGCCAAGTATTTCTCTAAGTACTATCTTGCAAATTCAATTCGATTTAGTGTGAATTCTGAGGTGATTGGTAAAAGAAACTATTCACCCATATAATATTAAAAATAACTGGTATGTATATTATTAAAATAAATAAGAAACTAAAATCAAATCATTATTTCGTATATCATAGTCATCTATTAATTTTAATAATATATTACATGATATTTTTAACATACGCATAAGGATTTTTTTATTACTCTTCACCTTAAAATTCAGATTTGTTTGACTTTCTTTCCTACAGTACCATGTCTCATTTCGAACTAAAATAAAAATAGAGGGCTTAACAAGAAAAAAAAAACTAAGATAAAAATTTGTATGATTCTAACAATGGAATAAAACGATTTCCGCATCTTAAAACACTTCCGCCTTTTGCTACATTGCATTCATGCACACTCTTTTCACAATCTCATCTTCTTTTACTCCCACTCTCTGAAACTTAATTTTTTTTTTCATAAAATGTTTTTTAAAACTTAAAAATAAAAATACAATAAAACACAACCTTATCTAACATTAATCATTTTCTCCGTAGAAAATTCAAAATTTAATCCAAATTACCGTCAGACTGCAAAAAGCACTAAGCAATATGGTGTTCATTAACCAATCTCATCTAATGCAAGTCATAAAAACCAAAATAAAAAACCAAAAGTAAATAGTAAACACAGAAAAAAAACATAAAATAACATTTTTTTACTAAATTGAATCAGAATTTATATTCAATCTAATTTAAACTAAACACTTATGCATACATATAATTTTATTTGTGACTCGTTCAATATTTATACAATTATATATTTATGAAACTACAATATTTATTGATTTTTTAATGAATAATTATTATTATTACATTTTATCATATCAGTATATTAATTTCGAATTAATTTAAAGTTGTTCTTGTGGTTCATATTTTTCTTTTATATATAGTTTTTATATTTATTATAAAACTTAGTTTAAATAAAAAAAATAAGAAATAAATTCTATTATTCATTATCTTCTTACTAATTAAAATTATTTTAAAAAAGATATTATAAAATGAAACATTTAATATACTTTCAATTGTTTTTCAAATCCTCTGTTATACTGGCTTGAACTCTTTTATTTTTTATTTTTTGGTGAGTTCTTGAACTCTAATTCTTGGGACTTAAGGCTCAGTTTCCTCCAAATCAGGAAGAATATTTTGCAGAAGTGTTTCAATCATTTACTAGCTACTTCTTGAAAACTTTAATCCCAAATCCGTTATGGGAGTATAAACATGAGTGTTTTATCGTAAATAAAAGATAATTATATTAGTTGAATTTATATGATCTCTTAATTTAAAAACTATTAAACCATGTGAAGTTTTTAAAATAGTTGTGAATTTTATAATCATGTAACATTTTGATACTTTATAAAATTGAGCCACTTGTATAAAATCAAATGTTCTTCATTCTTGATCCACGCCTTACTTCGTAATTCGTATATCCTCCTTGCGACTGTGCTGAACTGAGCTTGTATATAATAATGCATCTTGAGTATTTTAAAAGATGAGCTGTTATTCAAGCAACTTCTAAAAAACCATGAACACGTGAAGAATTTAGTGATATATTTGAAAGGCTGTTTCGTTAGGTTTGCGTGCCCATCGTTCAGTCTACCCATAATCAGGTTAACATTATTTTGGTGTTTTTGGATTTTTTCATAGGGACCACATTGTAGAACAAAAAACTTGAAAAGTAATAGCAAAATAAAAGGCACGTAAGATTCAAAATGAAGAACTTGTGAATTTACAAGAATTAACTCAAAACTTATTCTCTCCTTTTATTTTCTTTTACCTTATTTGTTAGTAAATAAAATTACGTGGACATATTTTTAATTTTAAAATTTATAAAATCATAAGTAAAATTTAAGAAGTGAGATTCATTGAATTTTATGTTTTTTTAATATATTTTAACTAATAATAAAAAATATGTTATGATAATTTCTCTATAATTATTCGTGTAAAAATAAATATTCCATTTTTGGCGTAAGGGGACATAAATAAAATAATACTATTATTTATTTGCACGTTACTTGGAAGCCATGACTATATTTCCATGTTATTTCGTTTTACTTTTTCTTTGGACTAAAGTTACGTGGAAAATGCAAGCACCTTTTTCTCGTTAAAGGAAAACACGACCATACTAAAAAATTAATGATATTAGTTGTAAGAATTAATTAATTGATTGAATGGTTTGACAAAGAAGTTGTCGATTTGAGGCTCAAATTTTTAATTGCAGTGGGTAACTCAATGCTTTTGGATAGAAAACACTGGGAACATTAACGGCAGTCACAGTAACAGCGCTACGACGCCAACAGCGAAAGTCGTTAAGGAAAGAGAATGGAAATAACGTGGGGGCATTTCGGTAATCTTGCGCGAGCAGAAGAAGAAAACCTGGCATCCGAAGCATAGCACAATATTTCGTCTGAAACGCATTCTTTTCTCCCACGCACACAAACAAACGAACCGAGGCTCTTCTTCCCTGCGATCAGATCGCTCAAATTTTGGAACCCTAATCTACTGCATTTCGTTCTCGACCTTCGTCCAAATCGCAATCAACACTCTGAGCGAATCGAATCGAATCCTCTTCGTCACGTCGATCATCTCGTCGACTGAGTCATTAACCCTAAGCGTTCGGTCTTATACATGGCCATGACCGGTAACCATTCCCCTCGCCATTCCTCCGATAACATCCAATCGCGCCGCGCCGCGCGTCTCCCTACTTCTCCGCCGTGGAACCAGGTTGTCCGCGGGGAATCGGAGTCTGTTGCGGCGGCTCCGTCTTCTTCGCCGTCTCAGTCGATGGAGGTTTTCCCCTCGGCCGCCACGCCGGTGGACGATTTTAGCTCCGCCCCGGAGAGCTCCGACAATGGCGGCGCTGCAAAGAGGCCTGTCTGGAAGAAGCCTTCTCCCAATGGCGCGGCGGCTTCGGAGGTTCAGCCGGTGATGGACGCCCTCTCCTGGCCGGCGTTGTCGGAGTCCACAAGAGCTGCTATGAAATCGGAATTGTCGAAGGGTTTGTTGGATGGATCTTCTGTGCCAACACAATTGCAGGTTTGGTTCGTTGCCATTCACTCTATTGTTTCAGCTGTTATACAAATTAATAATTAATAATTCCTGCAATTTTAGTGTTTGAACCAGTTGCAGTTAGTTATCTCTGTTGCGTTGTTGAATATATGTTCTCAATTGTGTTAAGTGGCTTTACTATCTTACTAACATACTGACAAGGAGTATATAGTTTTCGTTTCCGGCACAATTTGGAAAATGCATGTTATGTACCTGCTGTACTATGTGGAAACCGGCATTAGATCAAGTTGCTGCTGCGTATTAGGAACTGGATGGATTGTGAAATATTATATGTTACTTTAGTTTGCTTGCGTATATGTTTTGTTTCTATTGTTTGGGTATATCCGCATGGACATTGCTATTGTTTTAAGAGCTGATTGTAGGGTTTGGAAAGTGCGTCTTCTTCCTCTCCACAGAGGGAAGTCGGTGATAATGCAAGCACCAACAGTGTGGTGCTGACTCGCCAGAAATCAATCAAGCATCAAAGTTTGAATGCATCTTCTAATGGTGGCCACCCACAACAGTCTGCACCCCAGGTTTCCATAGCTGCAGCTGCAACTGGGTCCCGTAACTCCTCTCCGAAGGACCACACGCAAAGAAGTGGGTTTGTGTCTAATGATCATCCACAGCAGCGAAATTCATTTAGAAATCGCAATGGCGGTCCACACCAGCGTGGAGATGGTTCTCACCATCATAACTATGGGAACAGGCGTGATCAGGACTGGAATAATAATAATCGAAGTTTCAGTGGTAGAGATACACATATGTCACCAAGAGCTGTTCCAAGATTTATGCGACCACCGCCTCCTCCTAATTCTGCTCAGTTTTTTCACCCATCACCAATGCGGCCTTTTAGTGGCCACATTGGATTTCACGGTATGGTGTATTAATGTCATGATGACTTCTTTCAGGATATGAATATGCTCTGATGACTGTATTCATTTCCAGAACTAGCATCTCCGCCACTGGTATTTGTTGCAGCTCCACCTCCTCCCCCGGATTCAATAAGAGGTGTTCCTTTTGTGCCTCCAGTGCCACATCATCCCATGTTCTTTACAGGTCCAGACCCTCAGTTGCACAGTAAGATAGTCAACCAGATTGACTACTATTTTAGGTACTGCTTTTACTTTGGTCTGACAGTATTTTTGTTTTTGTTATTTTCTTGTCTTTAATTGGTTTAGAAAGTTGACTGTAGACATACCACAACTTGTCTATTGCAGTAATGAGAATTTAATTAAAGATACGTTCTTGAGGCAGAACATGGATGACCAGGGCTATGTTCCAGTAAAATTAATTGCAGGCTTCAACAAAGTGAGTTGTTTGGGATATATGATTGTTTTTATGTGTGTTTGTGAGAAGGATTAAATTATACCTGTAGGTTTTTTACATAAATCACTAATCTACTGTAGTGTAGAAGGATTAAATTATACTTGCTGATGATCATCTGCCTTTTACTGGATTGACTGGATTGGGTGTTTCTTGGCTAGGATTTGATCATGATTGATGCATATGAAGTGTTCTTTATTTTGATCAAATTATGTTTGTACCATGGTTGCTCCTTCCAGACAATCACAGAATAACAAATGTTGGTAGCATGTGGTTGCACAGTTTGTACCATTTCAGAAGAAAATATGTTAAAAGAGTGGGAAAAACTTGGCTCTCTAAGATCAAGTTTTTGCATTGAAATCATCAAAGTAACATTAAGGTACATTGTAACTGCCACATTTTAAAGAGGGGACTAGGATGCTAAAGCTGGCATCCTACACCATGCTAGTTTTAATTTTCTGGTAGTTAGTCCCCTCCTAGTTGTGGGGGATTCAAGTTTTTATCATTGATTTTTCTTCAATCCTACTCTAGTTTTCTCCGATATGCAGTAATGCAGTTCTGTTAAAGGGAAATGGACAAAAGTTTTGATGAATTATGTTGTGTATTACTAAATTAACTTGGAAAACAAAGTAGTTATTGTAGTGTCTTGAGGAAAAATTATAGCATTTAGACAACAATGTTTAAAAGATTAAGCTAGGTTCTGATTAAATAAATAAAAACTTATTTTTGCACGATTCTTCTACATTAAAACCTTGTTTTTTTGCATAATCCAAGTCTTTTTTAATCATTGGTATGACGAAGATGCCTCTGACTGGATATCATGTGTTGACATGAAAATTGTTTGCTTCTGTTCGTTCTCTTCTCATAAAAAGGATAATACAAATGAAAGCATGGGTTTGAATGTTTGATAATAAAATTTAGGTTATGCATAAATATATGCATAATTCGTTAAAAAAAGAACATTGAATTTTAAATCAATAGAACAGATATAAAAGGTGAAAAATAAAAGAACCAAACTTAGCTCATTATTTTTCTTCCTAAATGTGAGATGTCTCGTAGTGGGTATCATATATTGACATGGAAATTGTTTGCTTGTGTTGGTTCTCTTTACGTAAAAAGAATAATACAAACAAAAGCATGGGTTTGATAATCAAATTTAGTTCATACATGAATATGTGTGTAAAGCACCAAGTCTTTGATTCTTTTATTTTTCACTTTTTTATCTGTTCCCTTGGATTTAAAATTCAATCTTCTTTTTAATGTATTAAATAATATTGTCATTACTATGATTACTGTTGCCTCACAACTAATTGAATGGCAAATGTGATGGATATAATTACTGTCATGCATGTAATACTATGGTTATACACCATGCGTGGAACAAAAAGGCTTTGTGGTTTGTTATTCCATAGTTCAATGTATTTTTGGTCTAGACTTATTTGCTTTTTGGCTAAACTTGAGACATCTTACACTCTGGTGTATACAGAAGTTGATCTCACTAATTTATCTAGAATCTTAATTATGACTGACAGGTGAAATGGCAATAGAGTAGTGATTGTGTATGATCCTTTTCGGCATAATGCCTACATTATTATCCAGTTTTAGTACTTTGTAATGTTCACTATTTTATTGTTGCAGTTCTTTAATTATCATCTAAATTTTGTAATTCTGCAGTTCAAGTTATGCATCCATTTAAAAGTTTCTCCTATTTGGATGTGAGTTGTAGCTTTATTTGTTACCTAATGATGAATTTTTTGTCAGGTTATGCATTTGACTGACAATATCCAGATTATATTAGATGCTGTTCGAACTTCATCTGTAGTCGAAGTGCAGGTATATTTTTGAATCTTGCTTTGGAGATTTGAGTTTATGAAGTTGAATGTAGACATGATTTCATTGGGAGTCTTTAGGAAAATAAATTCTCATTTTCGCTTTTTCCTATTAATTTCTTAAACCTCTTGTTTTATCATAGGGTGACAAAATAAGGAGACGAAATGATTGGAGGAGATGGATCATGCCTCCTCCTGTTAAGTTTTCTAAATCTACAACCCTTGGAGTGTTGAATCCTGACACGCTGGCAGAACAAGTACACAATATTGCTCTGGAGACGAGTACCTATGATGGTGCAGGAGGACTAGATGTTCTACCTGATATTTCACAACGTAGATCTACATTTGGGGATTTTAGTAGTCCATTGCAGCTCTCCACTAGCGATGGTACTGGTCAATTTGGTATTCAAGGCTCAGATTACTCCATTTCAGCAAGAAAATAGAGCTGTAGACGTGCTTTAGCAATGTTTTTTTGGAGAGCTCTTAAGAGGGACACGGGAAGCAGGTATCTAAGGATGGTCTCAGTTTTTGCTCATGGCACAATGGGAAATGATTTCTCTCGACGCATATTTTAGGTTAAACATGATTGAGAAACGGAAGGAAAATACCGAGTTTAAAACCAAAAAAAAAAAAAAAAAAACCAAACCGTAACAGTCCCCTCCCCCTCTCACCAAAAGTACAGAAAAGGCACTTTTTTTTTTTATTTTATGTTTATTTTTGGTTGTGGAGCTAGTAGCACGACTATTGTGAATACTCTTTTTATGGGTATAATGTTCTCACTCTTAAGGGGAGATGGTTTGCTTCAATATGGGGGAATTTTTGTCCTTGTTTCCTGACTGCCCCTCAGCTGCTTTTTAATATCTTTGGGGTCAGCTTCCCACCCGTTTTAGGAGCATCAGTATATTTAGATAATGGGTGTTGAATGTGTTTCATAGCTACGTACTGCCACTGAGGGAAGAGCAAATATAGCTTTCTGCCGCTGGAGCTTTGTCCTACTGCTGCTTTAAAGTGTGATTGAATGATGTCACTTGCTATAATATCTCCCGTTACATCATATCTGGTATGACATTGATATTTATATATTTGTCTGTTAAAACCCTCGAAAATTCTGATGCCATAAGTGGTCCCTGTGGGGTCATTAAGACTTTAATTAACAGGTTACAGCTGTATAAGGTAGATATTCCTGTCTATTTAGACCCGAGATTGCATGGAATCAGAACCTATATTTGATTATTTCATGATGCCGCCTCTTCTTTTATCCCTTTCATAACCTGTGTTGATGTTATTAGTTATGACGTTTAGTGTTGTGGTCATAATCACCAATCAGTTTTATTCAACATACTGGTTAACTTTGACTCTGTACCACTCGATTGTTTTTTAATTTTATATTTATAATCTATTTCAATTTAATTATTAATATTTAGTACGGGCATGAAATAGTTTGTTCTAAAAATGCTCATAATAAACAAATTTTAAATAATTCCTGAACGAGTTTTCAAATGTTAGAGAAATATGTTTTAGATTCATAAAGTACAGCAGAGACTCATTTAAAATTCGATATTATTATTATTTTTTATCAATTTTATCATGTTAATATTTGATTCACATGAATATAAAGAATAATATTATTTTAATATTTTTATATTTATACTAGGGATTAATTACATCTCATGATGGTACTGCATTTGGTAATTATATTAGTTAAGGTTATTGATTTTCTTTTTTGTTTTAAACAGTTTGTGCATAATAATGAATATAGAAATAATTTATTATATTTCTCTGCATACTTCAGAAAACTTGAAATTTATTTAGAATGCTTACAGGTTATATTTGTCATTGATATTTTATTCTATATATTATATTATACTAAGTTCCTTTTTCGTTGTCAACAAGGCGGTCTACATGGAATAAATGGCTGTAGCCGTCATCGAATTTGGCATTAAACATGTTGACGAGGTTAAAATTTAATAAAATATTCATTTTCAATCTATTCGAATCAAATTTTCATTCTTCTCAGAGGAATTGGTTGCTGGCCTGGTAGAGGAACTGGAGGGAAGCAATGGGATCAAAACCAAAAAACAAGTCTCTTGAAATTCTTTCGACATATAGCTAGGTACTAGCAGGGGAAAGGAAGGGGCTAATGTAGCCAAAAATTTGCACTAAATAGATGTTGAGGTGCTTAGAAGCATACTCACCAAATAAAGGGATAGCCATAGAGGAACTTACAAAAGTTCATATATATCTTACAAAAGTGTGTATCTAGAAAAGTCGATTTCGGTAGCATTAACAATTGAGAAATGTTAGTTATAAAACAAATTTATACAATATTTTGTGCAAAAAGGAAAAGAAAGACAAAAAATGATAAAATGTGTGATGCAATTGAGAGAGATAAAGGAAAAAAAATGTTATGAGAAGTATTCTAAAAATGTGTTGTAAGAACAATTTTGTTTACTTCGACAATCAAGTTTGCAACTCAGGGTTAAGATATATCCCTATAGGGTCGAACATTGATAAAACAAGTTGGAAATTGATCTAGGCTAAGGTCAAGGTGTTTTGGAATAGATGTGTTATAGTGTCAATAGGGTGGCACGTTTGGTTGGTGAACGAACATAGCCACATAAGTTTTGATATGGGAGCAAGCTCAAAACAAGGAAGGGTTTGAGAGAGTGGCCTTGAAGTTAATTAGTTGTTAGGTGGCGTCTTGGGAGGTGAAGCAGTACGTAGTAGATGACGATAGTGCTAGGTGGAGAGTGGAGATAAAGGAAGCCAAAGAAAACAAGGAAATTAGCATAAGACCAATGTCCACGTCGATGCCACCTCTAATGCTCAGTGCCACGTTAGCAATTGACAATTAAACAAGCCGGTATATTAATACTACGTAATATTCTTTTTATAAGATTTCTATTAAATATTTTTAATTACTTTATATAAAATCTCATAAATTAATAAGATAAATTTATTTTTTTACGAGGATTAAGAAAATGACTAACACACTAATTAATTAGATGAAAATAATTAAGTGAAAAAAAAGTAAAATTATGAGTCTTAATAATTTTAAGAATAATTTTGAAAAATAATAAAAACTATTAATAAGTTTAATATTACTAGTTTAATTAATTAATTTTCTATGAATTAGTTTAAAAAGTTTTATATTTAAAAAACGGTGGTAGCACTTGAGAAGGATTTGTTTTAAATGACTGGTTATTATAGTTTTAAAAATAAGAAAATAAAACAAAAAAAATACATTTTCTTATTTGGAGAAACTATAACCACTCATTAAATTTTAACGACTACACAATTAATTAACTATGCAAGATTGCTTTCGGTGAATAATGCATGTAGTTTGTAAAAAAAATTGTAAGTAACTTAAAAGAAAATAGTAACTTAAATAAATTTGAAAAAAAAAATCAACTTAAAAGTATAAGTAACTGGAAAATAAAATGAAAAAGTTATTATAAACAATTAAAATCTAACAGTTTACGAAAATATAATGTAAACTAAAAAATGAAAATAACTAATAATGATTTTTTTAAAAATAAGTATTAAATAATGATAAAGTCATGTAAAACAAAGTCACAAAGAGAATAAAAGTAAAATAAGAGATATCTTTATATTCAAAGATGAAAACTATAAAATAGGAATAAATTTGAAATCATAAACTGAAGAAATACTTTATTTCATTTATTAAATATTAATGCGTCTCAATATTGATTTTATAAAAATATCATTAAATTATTTCATTAAAAAATTAAAATATTATCATGTTCGTCTTTACAGCAGCTTTATTCAATTAATTTTTAAAAATATAAATGTTATTAAGTTAATCTGTTTTACTACTTTAATACTTGAAGCTAATGTCTCTGCTTATATATATATATATATATATTCTTGCTTAAGAAGGTTCATTGGGTTCTCTTAAGTTGCAGGTCCTTCATGATCGTCATTTTACTTTTTCAGCAGCAGGCTTGTTAGCGGATTGGATGGGAAACTGGGTGAGTTCTTTCTTGTCTTTTTCTTTTCCTTAAACCAAATAATCTTCTATAGAAACGAACTTTGAAATTAATACGAATATATAACGTGACATGAATTTAATGATGACATGTACGTGCATGACGTGTTTGATACGTGTAAAATTATTACAAGATTTTTTATTTTATTATTTTTTAGTTATATTCATTTATATTTTTTAGTAATATAAATTAGTTAAAAAATAATTATAAATTTTAAAAATTTACTACAAATTAATTAAAATTATTTTTTAATTTATTTATTACTTAATTTATATTACCATCAATATTATAATAATTTTATAATTAATTATTTTTATTAAAAATTAACTACAAAATAATTATTAATTTTAAAATTAATTATAAAATTATTTTATAGTAAATTTTAAATTTCCTAATATTGAATGGATTAACTTCGAATTTGTAAAAATCTGGGAGAAGTTATATGAGCAAACATAAACAGGAATAAGAGGTATTTTTTATATAAAAGGAAACTTACGGAATTACTATCCTTAATTAAAAGAAAGTTACCTCCGGTATATAAGAGATATTTCGAATTTTTGCTTAAGATTTCATTTAAAAAGAATTAAATATATACTATCGGAATTAACTATCCCGAGTGTGATTGGATTACCGCTTTAGCATCATCAAACTCCCCCATTCGCACCTTCCAAAGCACTTATAAATAGAAAAGCAGCAACATTGTTAGATCGAAAAAAAGTGAGGTACTTTTAGTCAAATTGTTTCCCAAACACACTCTCATCAGTTCTTTAACAATTATTTATGTAATTCTTGTTACTTTATGTGTATAATATTTATCTTTTTTTAATGTATAATGACGTGGACACCCTATTTTGTCCGGACGACGATAAAAATTTCTTACTAAGTCAACTCAGCAAAGGTTGGTCAAAGATAACCCAGTTAGAAAAATAAAAAATAGAAGAAAGAAAGAAGGAATGACCAGACTCACAACTTTGGCTAAATAGAGAAAGGTAATGGTAGTAGAACCTAAAAAAAGCTAAAAAAGGATATGTACCTTACTCCCTTCGAACTCCTGCAAATGATGACAGTAGTGGCACTAAGGAAATCTCAGGAACGTCATCTGGCGAAAAAGGGGTAATGCACATCTGGCATAACTCTAATGGGAAAGACAAAGTGCCTTAACTCTTCCAAATCACTCAAACTCGACAGTACACGAGATAGAGTGTCTTAACTCTAATGGGAAAGACAAAAAAGAATGCACAGTGAGATCCAGACCAATTATCCTTGTTAGAAAAAGGAAAGGAAGACAGGTGAGTACAGAATAAAAGCAAGTCAGCCCCTGTATGTTGTCGGACTTCGACAAAAAGAATTAACATAGACGTCTTGCCGCACGATAGGAGGCTCCATCGCAAGGTCAACTCAAGATAAGGATGAGTGGTTACCACCGTATTTAATGTAAATAAGAGAAGTAAACTCCTGAGAACACCACGTCATTTGATGTGTGAAGGAAAAGAGCCTTCGCATTGATGTGGGAAGATCTCTGATGAGATTTTTGTATTGATAACCTTAAAAGGCACCAAGGAAATCGAAGAAGGGACGACAATTTTTTTGTGGAAAAGGAGAGAGAGGAAGAAGAGTTAGACCAATAAAAAATACAACACTAAAGAGAAGGAAGTTTTGAAGATCAGTTCCTCTAACAAAGATTGACACTTTTAAACCTTTCTTAAAAGATCAAGCAGTCTCATTCTTGGATACCAGGTTAGGGGACTAGTTTTAGTTTGTGTTCATAACCACTAAATCGTAGGGTACCATTAGTTAAGTAATAAAAGTCTCGTTGACACCAAGTAACATTGGACTATGCTGAGCCCTCATGTCATTAATCCCAATCTAAAGTTTAGACAACATTTGACCGGCATCTCAGTCAATAATTTTTTGAGATAGCAAGAGTTTTCAAATTGCTTGTCCATTAACTCTTTAATATTCCTTTCTCTTATGTAAACATTCTTTCGAATAAATGTAAAGTATATGTGATATGAAAGTTCATTTATATCATACATCTAATATGGTAACTACTTTTTAAGTGGATGTACTAAAGGTTTCACACATCTTATGGGTAATCGATTGTCGGACTTGAACTTGAACTGTAATTTTTAGATTTGCCTTATCCAATTTTTGGTTTTCTATTATTTTTCACAAAAATGTTGATAACGATTCCTTTTATTTTTATCTTTCCAAAAATAAAAATGAAAATAAATAAATTTTATTTTTTATCGAACCGTGGTGTTTTAGGTTCCAACAAATCACAATACTAAATTTTAAAATCTAAAATACAAACTCCTACCATTAAACTCACTCAAATACTTTTTTCTTATATATGTTATATCTGTGGTACATTCATCACTTTTTTTTATTAATTCAGGTAAGAGAAGGATGAATTGGTAACTTGTTCATCAAGTTAACATTCTCTTGGTTAGTTTGTTGAAATTGTCAAATTAGTGTTTCTAAAATGATAAACAAAAATTGGCTTTTTTAAGCAAGAAACAAAATAATTGCTGGGTAACATGACATTATCTGTAGTGACAAAAAAATAATATAATATAATGGATTTGAGTTCTGTAATATCTCTCCATATTTGTATTCTCCTGATAACATCTGCCTTTTTTATTTTATTACACAAGTTAAATTGTTTTTTTTTTCTTCTTATTTAATTATTCAATCAAATCAGATTTTACTTTTTTTAATTGTTGAGTGCATAAATAAACTGATTTCAGTTTAACTAAGGATCTTAAGTTTGAATTTAGGTATAAAATTATGTTAAATATTTAAAAAATATATTGTTCATAGTTATTCTACCGAATTTGAAAATTTTGGCTTTTATCGAAGATATTTGTAGCTTCGTATAAAAAATATTATTTAAAAATAAAAGTTTCCAATTAACATTGAAACATGAGGAGTTATTTAGAAATGTGTTGGGAATCCTTTATACGCGTGTCAAACGGTGGGGATGCAGTATCCTTAAAGGCAGATACCATTTGGTTTCCGTCTACACTGCCACGTAAAAACTGTTAGCATGGAAAAGGTTGGTGGAACTGGAAGTGAACAAACATGCGTTGGAACGTGCTTCGGCCAAGTGTTGTTCTTTAATGATCTTCCTAGACACGGTCCTTTTGGAGTACCTCGCTCACTGTTTCTTTGCTTCCAACCACGTAGGACTCTAGGGGTTCCTATATATGTTCTCTTCTCTCTTCTCTATTCACCCACGAATTCTGAGCCACACAACTGTTACTAACCAATTCCACTTTTGAGTTTTCACCACTCACTGAACAATACCACATTGCCCGTGCTAGCTGACAAAAATCCATTATATGCTGTGACAAAAGATTTGATTCTAAGGTACAAAAAGGAAAAATAATATTAATAAAACAACGGTACATTTGCTTTTCTTTCAAAGGAACCAACCAAGCATATTATAATACTTAATACACATACATTCTTTAATTTTAATTTTAATTTTAAATGTAACTTTTTTTTTACTTTTTTTAATTCGTGTATTTTTATTTTATAAAAAATATTTCTTAAAAGTAAATTAGTTTTCTAAAACAAGACACTGTCTCTGTCTTTATTCTTTAATTGATGTTGTTTCTGAGCGCTTGTACATTAACTATAGTGCTAGCTTGATGAGTCTCCATCAATCAAACCTGTTTGATGTGAAAGGTTTCGTTAGTACTATGCATTATTGAATCTTAAGAAAATTGGTAGCTATATATATACCCTTGTTGTTCTAGGATTCTAGGTAGGGGTCATTGATCCTTTAGGTAAGTCTCTAATTTTCAACTGTTAATAAATTTGGTAATCCCAAACGTTAGTAGAAAGGGAAATAAAAACGTTGCACGATTTGGTTTGGTTTAAGTAAGGAAGAGAAATAGGGAGGGGGTGTCTGTGTCTCTTCTTCAAATGGAAAAGATGGGTGAAAAATGGTAAGTGGGAGAAGAAGAAAGGAAAAGAATTAAAGATTAGTTAAAGAGTGAGTAGTAGGCAGAGGGTAGAGATACTTTTACGGGAAATGAGGTGGGAACAATGACTGGTTAAAGCAAAAGTGAGTGGGTCCTTCTATGCAAAGGAATGGATTATTAAGGGTACACTAATTGAGACGTGGGGTTGTTCCCCAACATTGTGTGATGTTTTGTGGAAGATATTCACAGAGTAAAAGTAGACAGCTGTCTAGTTCTAAGTTGACAAGCTAGCCTCAAGACTCAAGACTAATGTTTTGTTTGGACATGAATAAAATATACAAAAATTGGACAAATTTTTATTGTCTTAGATATCTTTTATATTGTTTCGTGTAATCATAAATATGCAAGTGTATCAATCATTTTTTCATTTTAAATTTATTTTATTTTATTCCCTTGATTTCATGAGATAGGAACAAACTCAAGTGGATTAGTATAATTTTTCTTCCCTTACTTGCTTTTCCCTGTAATTAAATGAGAAAAATATCAAAATAATATAATTCTTTTTTTTTTCTCCTCTTTTCCGTTCAAATATGATACGTAAATAATGTTAGTTTCACGTTTAACCATGTATTGATTTTTATTTTAAGAGTTTTTATTTTATAATTTAATTATACGGTAACTTTTAATTTAGTATGCGTTTAGCTAAAAGATTGCTTGCAAAAAAAATAAATCAATTACTTAAAAAATGGTAATTATTTTTAATAATATAATCTATACACATATATTTAACTTTTAATTATTAACGTGTTGTTATATTATTTTTTCATATTTTTATTACTATGTTTCTTTTAAATATTAACATATTATTATGGCCTCCGATGCTGGAAAGAAAAGCTTCAAAGCCAATAAAGAACAAAGAAGATTTAGTAAAGAAAGAAAGAAAAAGTTTTGATGAAAACAAAGGCAACTAATAAGACATTCTCACAAACAAAATAAAAAAAAACAAAATCATAATAGGGAAAAGGTCACTAAATATTAAAGACCAAAACTAAGACTAAAGTATTTTATGAAACACACCAAATTATAACCAAATAGGACACAAATAATTAATTTAGGTGATTAAAATAAAAACGAACTTACTAAAAAATAACTAAATGAACCATTCTTGAAAAAAAGGCTTTGAATAATAGAAAAATAGTTTTATGCTAAAAAGTCATAAAAGACTTGAGTTTTAATCCCAAGAGTTGAGCCCACAAAGAAAATTTGAGTTCATTGAGCAAGAAACAAATTTTTAGAAAAAAACTTTGCTAAAACTCAAGTCTTAATAATAATTTTTTAATAACAGAGCTAATTTTAATCCAAATCTTTTATTAATCTTTTGAAATATTTTTAGAAAAATAAGATTAATCTGTTTTATATTAAATAGAACCTAAGTAAACAATTTTTTTATAAAACAAAAGGAAAAGAAAGGATAAAACCAAAAATTAACAGAATTGGCAAGTAGGTAAAAAAGTATTTATGTTTGGTTAAGAAGAAGATTGTTAGAGCTTCAATTTATGTTATCCTCACTATTTAATATAAGAGATATAGGTAGAGGCATCTTAAGTAAAGTTATCAAGTAGGTTTTCTTTCAACATAGAATATTTGTATCATATTTTTATATTGAACATGTGATCCTTGAGGACTGGATCAATAGTGTTTAGAGAGAAGTGTCCCAAAGAGGTTGTCAAGATGAATGATTTTAAGTATAAAAGATTTGTTACTTTGAAATTCTTTGATTTAGTAGAAAATCTCAAACACAACTTGGTGATAAGACATATATCACAAGTTAAGATTGAATTAATATAAATCTTGACCCACTTTCTTATATCCCAAAATTCGTCATTACTTTATATATTTGTGTTTTAAATATTTTATTGGATTGGGATTTGAGATTTCTCCTTTTAAAAAATGTTTCGTAACAATTAAAATTGCAATACGAAAAAGCGATTTTAAAAAGAATTTAATTAACCTCTCTTAAATTATCGAAATCACTTAATTAACAATTATCACATTAACATTTTAAAAATGTTAATAAACAAATTATTCTCTTCAAAGCTAAGTTAACAATCATTGCATTGCTTACTAAATTTTTTATTCTTTGAAATTATATAGGACAGAAGTATTTTCTGAAATACAAGTCAGGCATGATGAAACTTTGGTTTTCAATACACAAAGTTAGGGAGGATGAAATTCTGGTCTTAGGTGTTTGTCAAAGTATCAAATCTTAATACTGCACGTACACACTTAATTAAAGGCATTAGCATATTAATTATTTTTATTGATTGTTTATTAATTAGCATTAAAATCAATGGTTAGATAATCCTATAACTAATATCAATAAAAATACATTAATAAAAATTTAATGTCTTAACGAGAATACAAGTTTTGCAAAGAACTTGTGAAATGCATATCGCCTACAAAACACAAGCTACTCATTCAAGGTTATAAAAAATAAATATTTTCTAACGTTTTACTAGAGATTTTATTTATTTAAGTGATTCTTCGCACTTGTCTATAATTCTCTCATCCTTCTTGTAGACGTGAGTTAATGTTTTTTTTAGCACTTTCATTTATATAGTAATGGTGAGGTTTTTTCGTCAAGTAAAAATATTTTTTTCTTCACATATCTACAACTTTGATAATTGTTATATCCTTCTTTAAAGTTACAAAAAATGACTGTGAACTCATTTATAAGTCACAAAATATGTCTACTAAAATAGCAACTTGTTACACATTGAAAATCACTAATAGAAAAAGTTGAAATTTTAATTATTATTCTTTAGGAGTCTTGAAGTTTTAAAAATACTAACATTTGCCTTGTTTAAAGAAGATAAGTAGAGAGAGTTCGAATTTACAACTTGTCTCATGCAAGATGATGATTATACTTGGTAAAATTGTTGATAAGTTAACTAAAAATAAAGAAGTAATTAAATATTAAGCTAGTTTATTAAATTTAAAAATTTTAACAAGCTGATAAATGACATATTTATACATATTTTATTTACTTTATAGACTAATATTTGTATGCAATTATAGTTTTTTCAAAAAAAAATTTAACACTTTGTAATAAACCAATTATCCCAAAAGTGTAAGCTACTCTTTTATCATTATGTTGTTTAATCATCAAATACTACAGACAAATTTTTAATGTAACTATAGTTTTTTATTTTAATTTTGAACACTTTGTAATAAACTATTTGTAAGCAATACTTTTAGAATTATTTTGTTTAATAATCAAATATTTTATTAAAAAGTTAAAATAAATAGTATAGTGGTGTAATAATTAAATAAATAGTATAATATTAAATAATAATTATTATTAAATATTAATTTTGAAAATAATATTAAGTTATAAATTGCAATTTTTAAAATTTATTTTAAGAATTATTTAAAAATATTATAAACTAATAAAATAATTTTTTTATTAAATACTTTTATCTTAATTAAATAAATATATAAAGTAAATGAAATACAAATTAATTAAAATAATTAACCAAACACGTTCATCTTACTCCGCTCAATGAATTTGTAGGAGCTAAAGTTATATTTAATTTATATTAGAATAAAAATAGAACATTTTTTGTACTAAAAATTGAACAATTAATTAATAAGTATTCACAAATATTAATTAATACAATGGTCTATTTTGAATAATGATATATGAATATTTATATATCACAAATATTTTTTTAATATATTCTTATTACATCATATTATTTAATATATTAAATAGGATGAAATTTTGCACGAATGTTGCAAAAACAAATAGTTAATCGATACACTAAATTTTTATAACTATTAGATAATTACGTTTAATTATGTGTGACTTTTAGTAATATTTAAAAATATAAAAAGATTATTTATTAGTTTTGATAATATTTAATAAATAATATATTTGATTTATATTATAAAATGTCATTAGTAATATTTATATTAAATAAATATATTAAAAGTATAAAAAATATTGATAATATTTTTATAATAAATATTACTAACATTAAATGTTATTAAATAAAATAATAGAATAACTATCGATTAAAATATACAGTAAAATAAAAATCTAGGAAGAGGCTACTTTTTGACCCACAGTAAAAATAGTCGAAATTTGGAAGTATATTTGATGAGATGATTCATGAACCTATCCAAAAGTTATGCATATTAATTAATATTCTAATTCTTTCGCCTCATGTGATGACGTGATGTGATGTATAAAGTATAAACGGTATTATTAGGAGCAGGTGCACTTGTGGTGGGGGACTCTCCGCCCTTAGCTAATACCACCTTCGTCCCTTCTTCCTTTCTCAAATCATAACATCATTGACACTGCCCCCAACACAATGCACTACTCCCTCCACCAATTATTTTACTTCTTAATTATTCTTATATTAGTATATGAAAATAATTAAATTAAAACATGCACATGACTTATATTTGACACTACGTCTATTAAAATTTTCAATAATATAAACACAGTAATATAAAATTTTCAATAATATTTTCGTCAATTGTTAAATACATTGATCATGTGTCTCGGTATCAATTACCAAATTTAATGGAGATATTTTCTACATCTAATGTGAATGATAGATGTATTTATAAACTAATGTAACTACGCTTTACATTTTTAAGAATTAAAATAGTTATTTATCTTTTATGCACACGTCCCTTTTTGAATTTGTCCTATCCAAATATTTTTATATAAAAAATAGGAAGAGAGAAGATTATACCTAATTATTTATCATCATATCTTTCAATTTTTTTCTCTAAGCTTCTTTCTCTTTTTTTGTTAAGGAAAATCTAAATGTTTTCATCCTTTTATATGGATTAGAATGGAGAAAAAGAATAAAAAATAATAATTTGATAAATAAGATAAATGGTTTGTTGAAACAAAAATATAATAAAAATAAGATGGAAGAAAAATTGAGTATATATTTATGATAACTCATTTTATTAAACCTTACTTTTTAAGGAGCGATAATGAAAAAATCATCATTTAGTAACCGTCCAGACATGTTTATTTTAAATTAATAATGTATAAAGTTTGTAATTGAAATTAATTTAAATACAGGTTTTAATTATATATTAAATTTCAAACAAACGAACACTTACACTCTGTTTAATTTAGGTGAGAATAAAAAAATTTAAAAGGAATTTAAGTAAAAAAAAAAGTGGTGAGCAAAATAATACATTTTAAAGTTATTTAGAGCATGTTGGCTGGAGGGGGATTTTTTTTCAATTTTTAGAAAGAGATAAGAAGAGAATGAAAGGGAAGGAAAAACTCTTCTCGACTAATTTTTGTTCCCCTTGAAATTTAGAAGGGTGAGAGAATTTAAAATATTTTAAGTATATAGATTAAAATATTCTTACTTATATTTTAAATTTAAAAATTATAAAAATATAAAAATAAAATTAATTTTTAAAAATTTTCTCCTTTAGACCAAGCAACCTATTAAGATGAGAGAAATATAAAAAGAAATAAAAAAAATATCTTTTTACTCTTTAGTTTGAAAAAAAATATATAGAGGTAGAAAATAACGAGGTAATTATGTTCCTAAAATATAAGTTTCTCTCGGATACAAGAACGGGAAAATATAGACGTGAAAATGGAAATTTTAAGCCTTCTTTCTCCCAACTTTCTCATTAATCTTACTATGATTAAAAAAATGTGGTAGCCAGCATTTTTTTTTTCATGTCTTTCCTAATTCTCATTAACCCAAACGAATCCACTTTCTCTCACTCTACTTTAGTTTTCACCTAATCTCATCTAGCTAACATAAGTACCTAACGTGCAGATTAACCTTTGTTAATATAACTTTTGTTTAGTTTTATACTATTAGTATCATAAGATATATTTATACTAGCATATATTATAGTAACAAACACTTTTATTGATATAAAAAATTGATATATAAAATAAAAAATAAATTATATACTTATGATATAAAATAAATTTACCCAATCATTTAATAACAAATTATTATATATAAAAATATTAACTTTTACCATTATTACCTTAAGATCATTCTACCAATAATTTTGGATTGGTTGAAAATATAATATCTATACATTATCATTAAACTTTATAATATATTAATGTTAATATAATGTATCGGTGCAAAACCGTAACATTTATACTACAAGTTTATTTTGTTAGATAATGACTATTAAACAATGTAATTCTAACCATTAACATTTATTTTCTATTAGTAATTAATATTTTTTAAGTATTAGTTACATATTTTTGACACATTTTTTTATTATAAGATATTTTTTAATTAAAAATCATAAATAACAAGTAAAACTTATTAAATAAAAAGTAATTCTTATAAATTTCATTATTTTCAATAAAATTTAGTCAATAATAAATACTATTTAAAATAGTGTATTAAAAAATGAATTACTAATACTTACTCTCCTATTCTTTATGTGAGAAATGTTTAAGAAAATATTGTGTTTAGGTAAATGAATGTTTGATAGTCCTTAATGTATATACTTTTAAGGTAGAAGAAAGGTAAGGAAAAAATGAGAGAAAAAGATAAATGTGATGACTAATTTAATAAGAAAATAAGATAGAGATGAAAAATATGTTGGATTTTGGAATAAACATCATAGATATAAAATAATTTTAAACTTTTTAAAATCTTAAAATTTTGTGAGTATCCATGCTTTGGCCATAAATTGTGTTGGGAAATATACCTTTTTAGTTACAAGAATAAATAATTACAATTTTCTATGTCAAGTCATGTGACAACAAGTGTAACATAGCATCAATTGTCTATTGGTATGTGCCCAGATACAAAACTTTTATTCCTTTTTTTGAAGTGCTAGTGGTGGCCAGGAGATGTTCCTTACTTTTGAGAATTTTGATGTCATAACTTTCATCACATTATTTTCAACACTTCTTCTCACACTATATTAGTGTCTCTTCTAATATATTTAGATAGCAAACCTTAAAAGGTAAGCAACGAGGGTTCAGTGATATCAGATTATAATTGTAACTAACCATAGTTGTAAGCAGAGTCCACCAAATATGAGTTGATTGATTTTTGTCTTACTAATTTTTTTATATCTTGATCTAATTAAAAATCCACTTGAAATAAGCTTGTGACATAAGTATCCAAGTCAACCTATTCTTTGTGTATGACCTCCTATGTTTCCATTAAGTTAACAATAATATTAAAATCACGTTAATATCACAAATAATTAGCGAAATATATAACATATCGCTACTACCTATATAATAAAAATGTCAAAGTAATATGACATATAACCTACTAGTGACTAATGTTAGCATGTTGTCTTATCCCATTATCTATGCACTTGAATTGAACACAAGACATAATTATGTGTTGTCCTTACATAGTTTAGTCTTGATTTCTTGATTTTTAAGTAAACTTGCAATGAATAATACTAGGGATGATTATATAGTCAATGATCTCACTCTATCAAGGTGTTTGATATATAATAACTCATGTCATGTGGTAATGGGAAAAAACAATAAGGCACTGGAAAAATCAATAGTGCACCATTAATGTGGTGATAACGCAGTGGATATAAAATTTTCTAACTTGCAAGAATCTATAAGGAGTAGTCTCAAATAAAAATGGCAGCAATAACGAGAAAAATCACGTAAGGAGATACCAATATTTTTTAACGGGGAAAACCCCCTCAATGTGAGAGATAAAAACTACGGGTAGTCCAGACCAAAGAAATCAATCTACTATAATCAAATAAGGATACAAGAGTGTTCAAGTCAAGGGTACTATTTGTGCATACAACCAGCCAATACAAGTAAGCAAACAAAGCTTGCAAATGAACAATAAGAAATAAGGAACAAGAAAGTAAAGAACTCACAAAATCGCGCTACTATGCGAGCACGATTTCCTACACCATAGACTTCAAAATCAAGATCCGAGTGGTCAAGATGTAGAACTACGTGTGTTGAACCTACTATTAAATTTTCAACTCGATCCAACGATTAACGAAGTAGGTATTGCGATTTTGACATGACTGTTCTGTGTAGAGATGAAAACAAAACATTTTTTTTCTCTTTTTCTCTATTTCTCTCCCTCTCTCTCTTCTCTCTTTTGCCTTGTGAAAATCCACACTTTCTTTCTATCTTTGTGTTTGTGTGTGATTCCTCAATTTAACCTTTTCTCCTCTTATAAAGAAAGACCTAGTGAACTTAAGAGTATTATGCTTTTGTCCATATAGTTTGGAGTCCAATAAATTAAATTAACATGTGGAAGGGTTAAATTCCATCTAGTCACTCTCATCTCTCTACATTATTCAAAGCATGTTCAACAAAAACCTTTATAGTCATTGAGTCAGGCATAATGTTCAAATACATCACAACATATTGAAAATGACTCTAGATTAAAAGACCACGAAATTATTGTCACTATGAAAATAACTTATGACATTCATGTAATAATTTATGTAGTAAGCTAATTTATTAAATTATTAACCATTTAACGTGTTATTTTGTAATAGACTTAATATTTCATATTCATGACTTGTCAGATGCAATGATTAGTTTACTCAAATACTAGTTTCAATGTATTATGATTATCTTTATTAACAATAATACTTTATTAGAAACAATATAACAATGTTGTTGTGCTTCGCTAGAAAATTATGCCTATCAACAAATAAAAAACTAAATTGAATATTTAAGACTTAAAATATCTTCCAACAAACAATATTTAGCATGCACTAATATCATTGAATCCTTAATTATTTGGATAACAAATAGATGTGATGTTCACATTAAGATTAAATAAGATGGAAAAAGGAAAGGAGAGAAATAATTTTTAAAAAGTTCAAAAGAATCTCTAGACCAAAAATAATCGTAAGTAAACCTAAAGCATATGGTTTTACTAAGCAATTTCTAATGTTTCCCCTTTTTTTATAACTTATATTTCTTTTAATTATCAATTACTTATGCATGTAACAAAAAAAGCTTGTTTAGTAATCGAATGAATTAAATGTGTAGATTTAGATTTTGTTTACTAAATTAGTTAGTGACTAACAAATAATGGTCACTAAAATCATAGTCTCTAACTAATTCAGTGACCAAATTTATATTTTAATCGCAATAATAAGTTATCTAACAACTGAACTTACTTGTCACTAAAATGACTATACATGCTCATTATTGTTGGTTGCTAAATTTAATCGACCCCAAATTGAACAACCAAATTTGAGGTTGCCAATTTGATCAATCTTATTATTCACTTTGTTATTTGTTATTTCGATTGCTAAAGTTAGTATCACAATAGTTATTATCTGGTTGATAAAAATAGGGTTTGTTTGAGTATTTAGCCAATTACAAACCTAGCATAGGTTGTAAATTATAGTCGGTTGAGCTAAAATAAACTTATATTTAATTTGAGATTCTAAAATGAGCTTCAAATTCGATGAAAGCCTAATTTTATACAAAATATCTCTGCAAATTAAGTATAGGTAATGAAATGATTGAATATGCTTTAAAAAAGGCTACATTTAATTCTTATTTAAAAATTAAAATTAAAGTCTAACATTTCATCTAGTGAGTTTGGATTAGGCTAATTGCAAACTTGATGCATGTTGTTGGCTATAGTAGGTCAAGTCATAAAAAAATATATTTTATTTAATATTTTAAAATGAGACTCGAGTTAAATTTGTACATACTTTTATAGGTTAAAACTAAATAATAACATAATCTAATTTAGTTAAAAAAAAGTCAAAATTTAATTTGTATCCAATATTTAAAACTCAAGTCTTACATTTCATTAGACATGTTCAAGTTGATATGGTTGAGCTAACTTATTTTTTCATATCTAATTAAGACTAATCAAGAGATGAAAGAAATTGGAAAAAAAATAGAGGATAATAATGAATGAAAGTAGCAAAAGAGATAATAACTTCAAAAAATTTAAAAGTAAAACTAAAAAACTTTTTATTTTAAAAAATAAGTTAAAATAATTTTAAATTTTATTTATAAATAATTTTAAACTCCTTTTAACAAAAAATTATTTTATTTTTAAATTTAATATTAAAAATTAAATATCAAAAACTTAGTTTGTTTAATAATAAAAAATATAAAAACAACAAATTCCAAACCTAAAACCTTTTGCCTATTACGTAAATTCCTCGCTAAGTCGACTCACTTCAGTAATTCTACCAAAAGCTTAGTTTGTGATTTCCAAAAGAAGAAACTGGATTGATAAATTATTAATCCAAAACTAGATTCCAAAAATCTCTTAGAGCGTCGATGCTAACTCAGATTTTCTTATTAAGAATTGCGCTCCTCGACAAAAACCCATTACTAGAGTTCGGTCCTATTAAGCACTGGATACTTAACATTATTTGCGAGTTACTGTGTATTTTTAATTAATAATAATAAATATAAATTAATATAATATAAGAAGGTGAGATTATTAATTCTTCGTTTAGAGTGAAGATTTGCTTAAATTAAAAAAAGAAAAAAGAAAAAAGTAACTAACAAATAATTGTGAAAGTTATTTAAAAAGTAAAAAAAAAAAAAGAATTACTGGAGGTAGATGGCATGAATGAGTCGTAACTTAACAGGTGGAGCCAGCACGTTTAGACAGTGCATTACATGCCTCCGACAATTCACTCAGATATGTCCTTCGGCAACTGAAGCACGTGTCAAATCAGCGTGTCCTTAAAACATTATGAGCGGCTCTTCTCGTCGCTCAACAAGTGGATTAACATCAGCCTTTCTTTTATTTTTCGCCCTTTTTTTATTTATTTTGAACTTTATTTAAATAGATTCGTACATATCGTGCTAGGGGTAAGTGTACAGTTTTTTTGACGATAAAATATTTTTTCGTCTTTCTTATATAGTTAGAATTTAATTTTTATTTTTTTCAAATTTTGTCTAATTTAATTTTTTAAACATACAAAATGTACTATTTTTTATTTACATATCTAATTTGATTAATTTAATATTAACATTACTAATAAAATTCTATGTGATTACTATAAATATGAAATTTTGAGTAATATGAAATTTTGAATAATGTGTAATTTACATGGCTGCGAACTTACAAGTGAATTTTTCATCCTTACAAAATTTTTAAAATATAATTTTAGTTTCTATAAAATATAATTTTTTTAAATAGTATAAAATTTAAAAATTTGATTTCAATACTCATAAAATTCACAAATTTAATTTCAATTCTTATATAATTTAAAATTAATTTTAATTCTTAATTCAATATTTATTTATTAACACTTTCATTTTATTGACAACATCACATAATATCGTTCATATTATTATTAAGGATTAAAAACATAAAACATTTTAGATATATTAATTAACATATTTTAATCGTGAATAAATTTTCAATTTTCGAGTTGATGTGATTTTATCTCATGATATTATTAGTTGTGGTCAAGTTAGATTTAAACTCAAATAAATAATCTTACTAAAGTCAGGCTAATAAAGATAAACTCGTTTTGTGCTCACCCCGGCCAATTACATTAGGAAGTTATAAATTTAATATTATTTTTGTATAATATTTCTTAATATATTATATTAAAAAAATACAATTTAATTATACAAGCTTAACAATGAATCAATCTCAATTAAATCATGAAACTTTAAAAGATTTTAACTTTATTATAATATTATGTGATGTTGACAATGAAATGAAAGTATCAATAAATGAAACTTTGAATTAAAGACTAAAATAAAACTTCAAATTTTATAGGAACTAAAATCAAACTTTTAGGATTTTATGAAAAGTAAAATCAAACTTTTTAAAATTTTAAGAGGATTAAAATCAAACTTAATTTTATAGAGATTATAATCATACTTTTAAGAATTTTGTAGAGACAAAAAAAAAAATTATTTACTACATGACAGTCATATAGATGTCACACCATCCAAAAATTCACATGTATAACATTTACATAGAACTTTATTAGCTATGTCAGTATTAAGCTAATACATTTAGACATGTAGATTAAACATAATAATTTTTTTATTTTAAGGGATCAAAATTAAACAAAAAATTTGAAGGAATAAAAATTGAATTCCAACTATTTAAGAGTACTGAAAAACATATTTTTTCCCATCTCATAACTGCATTAAAGAGTTTGATATAAAATAGTTTTTATTAAATTATAAAAATATTTCAATTTAAATTACAAATTTATACTATTTTAATAAAAAAAAGGTTATATACTTATGTATGTATTTAATCCACCGTAAAATTGATAATTTTTTGTTTTATTGCTTAAAATATTTTTACTTTAGCTTTTATTTTTCTAAAATTTAAAAATTATTAATTTTATTTTTATAAAATAAAAAATATAATCTTTATCTTTTAAATTTTTTTTATTTTTTTATTTTTCAAAATTTATAATAATTAATTTTAATATCTAACCTTCATTTTAAAATAAATAAATAAATTTTTAAGGTTAAAAAATATTTTAGAGAATCATGTGATGGCATACACTAGATACGCATCGCTGAAATTTTCAAAATTTCATGTAATAGTCATGGGACATCAGATAAGCATGTAACTGATGTAATGTAGTGGGCAGCGAACTATCTATACATAATAAATTATAATTAAATAGTAATATAAAATATTAGTACATCATCTATTTTCTTATAAAATTAACCTCAATAAAAGTCAAAAGGAAAACATTTTATTAATACATTTCAAAGCCACTAGCTGATTAAACTACTGCTGTTTTGTAAATTCTTTTAATTATTACAAAGTTACAAATAAGTATTTATTATTTTAAATATTTAAAACATGGATTCTTCTAGATCAATTAAAATTTATTAATTATGAAATTTATGATCAAGTCTATAAAATCTATATAAACAACAACATCAACAACACAAATGAGCTTCAAATAATTATTAAATTCTACTAGTACATTATAAGTAGCTACTAATATTACATAGATGTATTAAAGAAACTTAAAAATATAAAAAAAATCCATTAAAATATAAACATTATTCATTCATGTACAATAAACTAACGCAGTTCCATTATATTTTTATTTTTTTTCAGTTTGTATAATCCACATTCAGATATATCACATTTCACATTCTTTTTTTTTTATTTGGCCAAATTTAGATTAATAACTCCATTAAGCATTTATTTAACAATTTTTAATCACATAATGACTTGTGTGATAAATTTGACAGTAAAAATTACTAGAATAAATTAAAAAGAACTTATTTTGACAAGTTATAGTACGAACTTTATTAAAATAAGTTTTAAAAAAGGATTATAAGAGTCGTAAAATATTTTATAACTTTAAGTAAGTTTTGTATAAGCTATTTGAAATGTTCCCTTGATTATAAATAAAATCTGTTTATATAATTCTCATATTTTATTATTTTACTTCGTCAAATTCTTACGTAACTATTTTATTAATTATTATCTTTTATGAAAGGTATTTGAACTTATTAATTCTATTAATTATTATATAATTTTAAACATTTTCGCTTTTATAAACCTTAGAGTATACGCTCTTAAAAATGATTTAACATTTTAATTGATTTTCTTAAAGAAGTCACTATCATTCTTGACTAATAATTTTAAATTCATTTGAATAAATGGTACACATTTAGAAATATATTTTTATTTATTTTTTAATTTTATGACTTACAAATTACTTTTTTACTTAGGTTAAATTATAATTTTGATCTTTTATTTTATAATAAAAATTTGTTATTTTTTTATCCTTTAAAAATTTTATTTTGATCTTTTAACTTTTAAATTTAAGTCAATGTTGTTATTTTGAAAAAAAATAACTGCATTCAATTTTGAAACATAATTTTAACTTTTTTTTATTGATTTAAGATGTGAAGTTTATATTAGACTCATTTACATGAAAACTACAAAACCGACTCATGTTTAAAATAAAATAGGCCACAAACAAGGTAAAAATAATGAAAAAAGGGAGTTTCAAGAATAATCAATAAATTAAAAAATTTAATATCAATTATTTTTTACATTATTTTCACATTATTTATAACTTTTTTTTTATTCGAAACTTAATTGATTTCCATAATTTTCATATAAATAAATTTAATGAGATAAGTTTCATGTCTTCAATAAATCAAAAAACAGTTTAGATTGTGTTAAAAAATAGAAAATGATTATTTTTTCAGAATGACTGTATTAACTCAAATTTGAGAAGTAAATAACTAAAATAAATTATTTTAAAAAATAAAAAAGTAAACTAAATTTTTACTATAAGATAAATAAACAAAGTTATAATTTAACCTTTTATTTATTATTATGATAAATAAATAATATAATTCTATATAACATACATGCCTCTATAGAGAAAATCGATTGATATTAGGTATCAAACTTGATAAATAATAAATTTGATAATTTTTATCTAAAATAATTTTTACTAATCCAACCAATCAATTATCTTGATAATAAGTTATATTAAATTTTATATAATTTAGACATGTAATAAAATATTAATTATTTAATTACATGTGAATGTCTAAATTATATAAAATCATTTATTTATATTTAATATTTATTGATATAAAGTATAATAATAAGAGAAAATGGGTTGTAAAGTTAATTAATCTTGTATGATAAGTTTTATAATTTTATAATAATTATACTAAAATTATATTAATGATGATTTATCAAAATTTTGAATTTAATGGGCAAATTAATAAAATTTACGCTTGGTGTTTTTACATACCAAGAAACAATATTAACATTGAACTAATAAAATTTACAACAGTTAATATAATTTAACGTACCTACTAAAAAATATTTTTAAAATATAATATTAATTTTAGAATATTATATTTTGATGCTTCTTTTAAAATAAATATTTTTAATGTAAATTGAGTTTATTCTAAAGACAATTGTGTAAATTGGATCATGATTTAAAATTGACCGTGCCGATATTTTAATTTAATATTGTTAGTGTCAATATAATTGAACACACAAAATGAATTATCTTAAATTATGGTCATTGATGTTGTCATAAAAAGATACTAAATGTTGATCATTATTTGGCAGACTTCATACTCGTCCTTTGAGTTTATTTTATTTTTCATTTAAATTAAAATTTTGGAATACACATATACATAGATATTGATACGTAAATATAACGATCTATTTTTATTAGTTCAATTATATTTTAATACTTCCACCTTATTATTATTTAAATCCAAGAACGTAATTCAAAATAGAGATTGAAATGAAAAATCAAAAAGGCACTAGTGAAAAGTGATTAAAATTAAGGAGCCTAATCATAAAATTAAAAAAAAAATCAAAAGATGTAAGATACAGGCAGAGAAATCATGAAACTGTAAAAAGAAAAAAAAATACTAATAAAAAGTAGAAAATATTACTGGATGGGAGCATGAACTAAGAAAAGAGGGACCATCGTAGCAGCTGGTCACGTTAGACAGGTATCTCAGACTATGATTTAGAGTAAAAGAGAGTTCAGTGTCCTCTAAAGTCTAAGCAAACTCGGAGAATGAGGGTGTGTTTCTCGAAACGATTTGAAATCGTGTGTTCGAAGAAACAAACAATTGCTTTTTTGTTTTTATGTGAATCAAGATTTTGTGGAGGTAGATTCAAACACACAAAAAAAGTATGCAAATAAGAACAGGATAAAAAAAACTCCATTGGCTCCACTGCTATTTTTTACTATTGGAGGCAATAATTTATGCTATAATCATGTGCTATCCTTAAGGGCGTCAGAGGTGGGCGAGGGGAAAATCAACACCAATTTACATTAAAAAAATTATATAATTAAAATTATCTTAAAAATAAAATAATTATTAGTAATTAATGATTATAGGTAATGTTTTTACTTCTCAACAAAAAAATTATTCATAATTTTAGAAAAATAAATTTATAATAATATAATTTATTACTTTAGTACAATATTAAATATAAAGAAAAAATTATAATATATTATTTTTTTATTTTTTCTCATGATGATTTTTTTTTTCATAATAATAAGGGTCTTAAAAACCTCTAAACATATAAAATTATTTAAAATCAACCTCTTTAAAGATAATGTGATATTTTCACGGCCAACATGAATATTAAATTTTATATCTTAGTTAATAAATACAAATATCAAACCAGTTGTAATAGCAATTTTAAATCTTATAAAATCATATTAACGATTATAATTATAGCTGCATCTACTAAAAAAAATTAAAATTACTAAAATCTTATTTATAATCTATTTTGTTTTAAAGGAGATTAAATTTTCTTCCTTTAGTTTTTATTGAAAATGATTATTGATTATAAGATTTTTTTTTCTCAGTTCGCTCGTTACACTAAAAAAAATCTCTCAAACAACCTTGATATAATCAAACCTATCCTTAATAAAAAAAAATGTTTTAAGAACAATAAATAATTAGCTATACTATTATCTAGTAACGTTCAAAGTTCATGATTTTCACTGACTAAAGGAAATAATGGGCTTAACGAATCTAAATAAAAAAGCAATTCACAAATCCATTATCGCCCCCTCCCTTTGGAGGCCAATATGAAATTCTTTAATTACGATAAATTATAGACTACAAAGCATATGCAGTATTTTAGCCGTAGATTTTTTTTTTTACCATAGTAAACTACATGCAAATCAACAATTAAACAAACATAACATTATATGAAAATTGCATATATACATACAGTGTATGCACAAACATAATATGATTTGTTATTGATCTCCATTGAGTGATTGAACACCTAAGTGTACCTACAAACGTTCAAGAGACTAATACTACAATATTCAATCATCTACTACAAGTGTAAAATACTTAACTGAAAGCACAATAGTTCAACATTTAATTGAATATAATATAAAGCCAAATACACACCAAGGTGAATAATCTTTTCATCACTTATGAACAAACAAACAAAAACAAGGGTTGCTAGTGTTGGGCTAGCGCTGGCGATGGTTTAGCATGTAGGATCTAAGTTCTACTAGTGTTGTTGGCTATGAAGCACGGTGGTGGTGGCGTGGGGGAGGGGCCACAATTTGCACAAGGAAGAAAAGATTTACGGGGAAAGTGAATAAGATTAAGGAGGAAGATTAGAAGGGATAAGCAAGATATGACTTATATTTGTTAAAAAAAATGGTTAAAGAACAAAAGCACCATAATATATGTGTAAAGACTATGTCCTTTGTAAATTAAATAAATTGCCAAAGTCTAATAAAAAAAATTATGAAAGTGGTGGAACTTGATAATTATTGAAAATTAAATTTATTCTAAATTATTAAGTATTTATTTAACTATAATTTAAATAAACAATTTAAGACTTAATTCACTACAATTCGTATACATTTTATTTTGTGTCAAGAAGTTCACTCAAGCAATGATTGAAGGGTAGACCCTCGATGATATTAAATGTTACTTTAACCTATTGTAAATTATTGAGGACTTGGTCAATATAATTCAATCAAATTATTATGAGCTCAACCTATTGTGATTTGTATTTTGTCTTTTCTCTATTTTTGTATTCACTAGAGATTTTATTAAGGACTTAGTTTTCAATAATGAATTTGCACAACAACAAAATAATTTAAAATATGAAATTGGAATTTATCATCGATTAAACCATAAATAATTTTATTGATGACTAAAACCTATAACATTAACAAAGGTTAAGCCCTCACTAATTTAAACAATTGTTGAATTGTGGCCTTCGATGAAAAGCCCTTTAATGATGCAAATTCACACTATAGCCTAAAGATTAACTTATGTCTATTATTTTTAATGGGGTGTCCAAATTATCACTTTAAGTACTTTGACACATACATGGAATGACCTTCATGTCTTAGTTAATAGGAGCTAGAGTTTTACACCTTCATATTTGTCGTGACTCCATTTTATGCTGCTTATTATGATAGTCTCAACCTTTGAGTACTCAAAAAGCTACATAACTAAAGGGACTCCTTAGTCTTGAACAACAAATCAATTTTGGAACTCACCTTGAAATCTTTCGAGACCACATTCATTTCTTCTCCACCATTTTATCTGAGCTTAAACTGTACTCGAACGTCAAAGAACGAAATCCAAGGTGAAGGAAGTCCTTTGCCACACATCATATCAAGGTCATCTACCATGCTTTACATGAACCAAGAACACAATGCTGTATGGTCAAAATTAAGTGTCTTTCGAATATTTTGGTTGAAAAAAATTGTTATGTCTTTTCTTCACTCAAAAGACCCTTATTCCAAGTTCTAACCCCAACAAGTCATTTTTATTAATTTGATTTTTTTTCAAAAACAAGAAAAAAATCAATTTACATTTATATTATTTCTATAAGATAAGAAGGTTCAATTACAAACATGTTTAGTTACATTATACACACTCTACATTTGGAGGAGGACCAAATAATTTAATAGGAGTTGTTGCTGAACCATACTTGTTAATATACCCAACGTTCTTTTTCCTATGTGATGAAAGACTATTATCCTTAAAACAAAAGATCCAATATTGGTAATGCTTTGACTACACGAACAAACATTTTCTTTTCTTATTCACACAATTCAATGACCATATCATTAGCTTGTTTCTTCCAAATACTCCCCTCGCTTACATGAGATTTAATAATTAATGAAATTTAATTTTTTTTTTTGTGGGAATGAGATTCCCTCTTTTCAATCAAACATAATTAACATTTACACCTTCAATGTCAATTTTTTTAGAAATTGTGAACATGTGCAAGTTGTAGAGAAAAGATATATGCAAAAATATCAATAATAGTTTTTATTGTGAACATAGAAAGTTCTAATGGTTCACATTGTATTCTTCTAATAAAAAACATCTAACATTGACATGTATTGGAAGAATAATACACAATGATTATTGTGCATAAGATCAATCATTGACATGGTGTTACATATCATATGATTGTATTCTTTATCCTCTAGAGCTTAATAATTATTTTGATTTGACACATGACAATGTTTCACCTTCCAATTTCACTCTTTACAATTTAAGTAGGGTTTGAAGTTAGAAAAAAATGGTGGAAAGAAAGAAAGAAAATGTGATATCAAGAACTTTCAAGGTGAGTTTTAAAATTATTTTATTGTTACAATTGTGATAGTCTCTTGAATTTTAAAGCATTTTGTGTTTCAAGAAGAAGTAGAAATAATAGTTGCATATTATGCAAAGCAAAAGAATAATAAATATAAAGTTACATACTCTTAGCTCCTAATGTTTAGGACATTAAAATCATATAACAAGTAGGTTACAAAGGAAATTAAAATGCTAACTAAAATAGTTCATAAATGAAATATAAATTTAAGCACTATTTTTTATTTATTGTAAACTAAGTACTAATATGATACGAAGTGAGGGTGAAATTTAGCGACTAAATAGAGTTTATGGCTATTCAAATGTATTCTTAAACTTTTAAAATATGGTACTTACACACATAAACATCATGGATGTGGCACATTAATTATATGTAATGTAGATGTGACACAAATAATCAAGTGTAACGTTAAATGGTGTAATAAAGTTAACAAAAATAAATTAATGGGTAGATTAAGATACCAAAAGAAATTCAGGTTCAGAAACTATTTGATGGTTTGATTAAATTTAAGAAGCGAAGCAAGTGCGAAATTGAGCAAAAAGAGAGTAAACTGAGGGGTGGGAACCTCGGAGGAGGGTGTGTTATGATTTATGGGTTAGGGTTTGTTGGCTCCGGCGCGTGTCACGTGTCAAGAGTCCGATATGACTACTCACACAAAGTGCACAGAGAGCTGCAAAATATTAAGCAAACTAGGAAGGATACTTACTGTAACGGTACTTGTCCACAACACAACACAACACAACTTCACTTCACTCTACTCCTCCTCTGGCCCTGCCTCCACTTTTTTCTCTATGCCTAGCTAATAGTAATAGCTATGATGAACAACACCACCTCTCTTTCTTAATATTGAGTAAACCCCAAATCCCACTCATTTTGACAACATTACATTACCCAATAGCACCATAAAAAGAAAATCACAACCATGGAAGAGGTGTGGAAGGACATCAACCTGGCTACCTTAAATGACCAAAATGCACGCCCAACAAGAACCACTGCCCAAGCCAACTTGGGAGGCGTAATGTTCCAAGACTTCCTGGGCAGACCCTTCACCATAGATCCACCAAACACCATACTTTCTTCAGCTTCTTCAGAAACTGCTTCTCTTTACTGTCCTTGCCCTGCTTCCCCGGCCCCACCTCTCGTCACTGCTCTCAGTCTCAGCTCTCACCCTCACTTTCACTTCGATCATCATCTTACACACAAACCCTCGCTTTCCCACCACCCTTCACCTTCCCCACTTCACACCCTCGCCTCCGCCACCAAAACATTCGCCCAACCTGCTCCCGATTGTACCCTCGGCGACAGAAGAAATAAGCGTATGATCAAGAATCGTGAGTCCGCTGCACGATCAAGAGCTAGAAAACAGGAAACTATTGCTTCCTTCTTTCACTCCTAATTAATTATTCACACAATTCTACTTTTTTTTCCCCCTTTTTTACATATACTATACGTATTTTGTACCATGGCTTCAGGCGCGAGTTAACTGTAATAACAATAAAACAAAAAGAAAATGAAATGTTCATTACTGTTGACAAAATGGAACATATATATAACCGGCTTATATATATTACGCAGCTTCGACCGTTTTTTTTTTTTTTTTTTGCTTAACTAACGTGTTTCCCTTTTTCCGTTTCTTCAGGCTTATACGAACGAACTGGAGCTTGAAGTTGAGCACTTAAAGGAAGAGAATGCAAGGCTCAGAAGACAGCAACAACAGGTATATATGAATATGATTAGAGAAATTTCATTTCTTTAATCGGGACAATTCCAAATTCCTTAATGTTTTAATAATGTTATTAAGAAGAAAGATTAAATAAAAGGATGAATAATATTTTTTCTTCTCGAATATAACAAATAAATATATTTTATTTTATTTAATAAAATTGTTTTTGTAATATTTGTCTTTTGTTATAAGTTTTATTTTTAATATTAAATTTTAAATGAGATTGATATAATTAAATAATGTTTAGTTAATTTTAATTAAGGTAAATTATTATTTTGATTTATATCCAAAGTAAAAAAAAAAAGTATTATTAAGAAGAGAGATAGATAAAAAAGAATAATGAGAAAATATATATTATAAAAGTAAAATAAGTAGTGTGATTATCCTGCGTGACTTCATATACTTAAAATAGTGGTTGATCCATAGAGTAAATGTGGTTTGACAATGCACTAGTAGAAGGTGATTGGTTTTAGGGGATTGTCCTGTCCCTATGTGATTGCAGATGAGTGAAGCCGCAGCCCGTGAGCAAAAGAAGAAGGGCACTCTATCTCGAGCATCTACGGCTCCCTTTTGAGGTGTCCTCGATCACTCCAACCACATGCCCTGAATCTCCAGTTTACCCTTTTGAGTGATAATGATGTAATGGGTTTTAGTGCATTTCTGGATTTGTGGCCGCTACACTTCCACGTTTAAATCTTCCTTCCCTATATAGACATTAGACACCAATTTGGGGAATGTTGTGTGAGAAGAACAATGTGCTTTTGCCTTCCCTCCGGGGACCTCAACCAGCGACTTATATTGATGGCTCTTTTATGGTATTGCCCTTCTAACTACTTTTTGCCTTTTTGCATTTCTTTTTCTTCTTTATCACTACCACTCTATTTCTTATACAATAAATAGGATAGAAATTAGAATCAAGATTTTAAAATTATGAGTTTCGCGTGAAAATAATTTAATGCCAAACAGGTCAGAAATAACGGGAAAATGTTTTTAGCCGTACTGTGCTTCGTCAGTCTTGTAACAAAGAAAATCAATTTTCACTTTCTAACAATTGATTTTTAGTTTCTAATCAAATTATTATTTTTTTATTTTTCTTAAATCAAAACCCTAAATCCTAAATCCTAAATCCTAAACTTATTTTTATTCTTTTTATTTCTTTTTTATTTTCATTTATTTTATTTCTAAAATATTTTCCATCCTACTAAACATACCAAACTTTCTTCAATGTATAAAGTAAAGTGTCTGTATGGTTAACGGTTGATTTAGTTATTAGTATCAAATAAATTTATTTTTATTTTATTTTTCTTTTATATCTTTTTATTATTTTTTATCATATCATTTAGCACGTAAGAAATATTAACAATTTACTTTTTTTTAACATTTTCTTAAACATTAATTGAAATTTATTAATAATCACAAAATTATATGGATATCACCTCTTATTTAATCAGTCATATTTATAATTTTATAATTTTTAATAAATTTTATCTAAAATAATTAGAAAAGTATCTTAGAATATGATGGTAGGTTGTATTTATTAGTTTATTATACTCATTCATTTAAAAATACCATTAAATACGTAAATTAATTGACTTGAAGTGTTCTAACTTAATAAGTAAATTCATGGTCTATACAAATATATATATATATAGTTTATTTAATAATTTAAAATAAATTACAAAAAATATATTTGATAAATCATTTCAAATAATTTATAATTTATTTAAATTTAATAAATTGACTTATTAAAGTTAATTAGAAGTTTAAATTTATTTTTAAAATAATATTTTTCCTATATAAAAATAAAAATTAAATAAAACTATATATAAACATATTTTTGTTTGATTTTACATTTATGAGTTATTTAATAAATAATTTTATTAAATGCTTTAAATTTAATAAATTAGTTATTGTTGACTTGTATCTAAAATCTTATAATTGGTTTTTTTAATTTCCAATAAATTCTTTAATTTCAATTAATTTATCACTTTTTTTTGTACGTACATAACTTAATTAACGATTCCGGGAAGTGGGAACAGCGCGACCAAAAAAGAGTGTTATAAGCTGGAGGATATTTGCACAACAAGACGTTTTGTTCTCTTCCCCACCATGGCAGGTGGCAACGAGTATTAATATATTATTATGTCCGATTGATTCAGTTTATTTTTCTTTTAAAAGAAATATAAAATTTAGTTTTTAAAAGTTACCAAATTTGACTTTATCATGACACCATAGACTTGACATGAGGAATTGGACAAAAGTTTAATAGTAAATGTTTTTAATTTTAAAATTTAATAAAAATATATACTTTTAATTTTTATACTTTCAATGAAATGTACAAGGTTTTCATACTTATATATTGATAAATTTAATCTTGAAAATTTTAAAAACATGTAAATTTAATTTTTTAAACTTCAAAAAAATAATGAATTCTAATAGGATAGATTAAATCTACAATTTTTTTTTAATTTAAGCACTAAATTCATTGATATAAGAGAAGATAACCTTAACTGCATTTAACCAAAAGTGTAAAAACTAAAACTTCATATTTTATTCTAATAAAATTGATGTTACAATTTTTTATTTGAAAACATAAAATTAAATATAAAAATATTTTTATTTGAAGAGTAAAATAAAAATATTTTTAAATATAAATAAATTTTGTGATTAGGTTCCACACAATGACTATTAATGAATTTATTGTTATTATTTTTATGAGTAATATTTGTTTTTTTTTAAGACACAAGATTGTCTAAAGTGATATCTACTCTCAAGGTCGTTATATTCAGATAGATCTTTTATGTTTTTTTATTAATCAAACTGTTTAGAATGATTAAGTTTACTTTTATTATTTAAATCCCAAATTTCTTTTTTGTTGTTTAAATGTTTAGGTTCATTTTTCAATTTTTTTTTTCTAAACATACAATATTATGCAAATAGATAGTCAATCAACTTACGTAATGAATCATGATAAGAAAATAATTAAAATAAAATACTAAATATTTGCATAAAGAAAATCACAAATTCATTAAAATGTCAAGGACTATGATCAATCTTAGAAATAAGAATGACTACTCAAGCATGGGTAAAAAAAAGTCAAAGTAAGAAGAAAAAACATTCAAACATGAAGTAAGGAGGAGTAGACTATTTCCACTTATAAATCATCGCTCTTGCAGAGTTTATTGTTTTTTTATGAGTTGTAAAAGATCTCTATTTATAGTTAGGATACAAAAAAGGACCAAACTTAACCAATTTTAAGTAAAAAAATACGGCAAAAAAATGTTGATGTCACGCCACAATTGTAGGGAATCCCACACCATGGTTTGACACATTTTGAATGTCATTTAAGCTTCGTGAAGCTTGTCATGGCTATGAGAATTCCCACACCTTGGCTATGGTGCATTTTAGTGTCAATTTTAGGCTTCTTGATCTTGCCACATTTGTAGGGACTCCCTCAACTTATGTTGGGTGTCTTTTAGTTATCATTTCTTATAAATTTCTTCAATTCTATTAGCTTTCTAGTATGTCAAATTTCTTTTGTTCAATCTAAGATCCAACAAGCTCTAAATTGTCCTTCTCTTGATCATAAATCACTTCAATTCTTCAATCTCTATATTTCAAGGCAAAATCATCTAGTGATGCACCTTCTTGAAACCAAAAACACACAAAAGACACTAAAAAAGCATAAGTGACAAAATTAAGAAAAATAAAAGTATAACTAATTCTAATTAACACAAAATGCATGCAAAACAACTAAAAATATTGTGAAATGTGCTACAAAATACAATGCATCACCTATTTTAAAGGATTGAGTTATCCTATTGCAGTGTGATGATATGGTGGTGCTAGGATAAAGTTGGTGCAATAGTGGTGCAAAATGGTGGCTTGATTTAAGGCACATGATGACTACGTTACTTGGGTGTATATTAATCATTATTAGTCCATACATTCTACATGGTGCATGTGACTCTATTGGGTGATCAAACATGAGTCTCCACTAGTGTAAGTCATGATTGTGGACTATATGGTTACAAGTGGATTTGACCATGGTGACTCTATTAGTATGTTTTCAATGCGTGGTTCATGTTTCAGGTATTAAGTTGTCTTGTGTTGTGTTATAGATTGAGGATTCATGATATGACTTTGTGTGTGTGTTGTACATTCTTATTGTGTGATGATGAGAATGTGCTTTCTTTTCGAATTAAACTTAAAGATTAAGATTTAGATATTTCACGTAGCAAACTTAAACATATATTTTTGTATGCATGAGATAAGTACAAAGTGTTTATGACAAAAAGAAAAAACAATAACTAAAATATGCTAGAGAGCATAACAAACTTAAACTTTGATACAATAAAAAAAATATTTTATTTCTTTAGTTGTTCAAGATGGATGTGAAGCGTTTCAATCATTGAAGAATTGATTGGATTTTTCTTTTCATAAACACTTAAAAATGAAAAAGAAAATAAACTTCTTTCATAAAATTCTTTTAAAAAATTAAATGAGAGAATTTTTATAAATTAACTTATATAAATTAATTTTAGTTTGATTACAATTTAAAATACACATATATTTATTTCATGAAACACAAATTCGAAACTCATTCTCATATTAAAACAATTGTTTCGTTAATTGAAACACAAATCACCATTAAACACTAACTAGACTCTAGTTGATAACTATGATGAAGTCGATCATTATGAGTGTATGGTTTTGTTATCTCACATGCATGTAATTTCTTACGTTTGATTATTGTTAATATATGGTCCATTTGCTTTTTAATTTAAGTGAAATTTATTTTACATTGTAATTTTTTTATCTTATCATCTAATCTATAATTGTCACATATATAATTATTATTATCATATAAAATAGAAAATTTAATTAAAATACAGTTAAATATACAAGATTTTTTTTTATCGTGCTATTCACTGAAAAATATTATACAAATTAATAATATTATTTTTTATAATAATCACTTAAAAAATAATATCTAAAAAATAATAACATCAAATAGGGAGATCAACTAATGTAAAATTATTCTAGTTTAAAAAATAATCTTGAGATTAAATTGTAAATATATAATTATATTAAATACTAAAAATAAATTTACAGTTTAGATTAATTTCGTCTTATCTGCAGGTTCTATTAAAGATTTCTATAGTCTGAATAAAAAATATATATAGTCTAAAAAAAAGAAAAAAAAAAACATAGGCGGAGCATATTTTGATTGGAAGACATAACGGATAAGTTGCGTACCCAAAGCATAATTTGATCATCGGATTCAGCTCCTTCATAATTTGGTGGGTGGACCACACTGTGTCTAATTGCAAGTGTGTTTGGGAGGGGCCTAAAAGAGGTTTTGTTTTTTCCTCTCTTTATCGAAATAAATATTTGAATTTGTGACGGAATCGTTGTCCACCAGCATCCAAGAGTGGACGAATACGTTCTTCCACACGTGGGAATGTCGCCAGATTAGGAAATTTATTCACGTAGACTAGGGCTCCTCTCAATTATCAATGTCCAATCTTAGCTAATAGCTTTTCCAAAACCCAATAAGGTACCGCAAATGGGGAATATTATTCTTCATCTTCCAACTCAATATCAACGTTTCTATATCACACCACCAACCCAGGCCCACTCCCTTCCTTCACGAAACTTTGACTGCACCGCAACCTACAACAATATTTTTGTTCTTTCCCCCCTCCCAATTTCCATCACCTGTGTACTTAATTAGTTACAGTTCTGTTAAAGGTAGTTATATTTAATTAGTCAGTTATAATTTTGTTACGTATTTTAAAATATATGATTGGGTAAATTTCTTTATAAAAAGTTAAAAACAGAAACAAAATTATTTATAAATTAAAATTAATTTATATATAATTTTTTATAAATTAATATGAGAGAATTTTTATAAAATTTATGAAAAATTATTATTATTATTTTTATTTTTTATAAATATTTATAGAGAAATTTAATAAAATAAATTCAAGATTTTGTTGCATGAGTTGTTTTTATGAATAATAACATTTAGACATAAAAAATATTTTAATTTATATTTTATTTGATAATTTTTTATTATTTAAATATATATGTTGATAAGCTCTTAAGTAATTTTAAAATGTTTAGGTACATGTATAACAACTTATAAGATATTATCACATTTAAAAACGAAAAATAAATTATTAATTAAAAATAAATTAAAAATTTTAAAATTAGCTAAATAATTATTACAATAATATATATAATATAAAAATATTAAAAATAATAATTAATAGTTTAAACTTGACTCAGCTTGATAGACCACCGCGGCTGATCGATTTTAATCCCATTTTGTCACTTTTCTTACCCTTTTATCCTCTTAGTAATAACAATACTCATGTTCTTTTAAAGTATATTTGACCATGAAAATATAAAATTTAAAATAAAAAAAAAAAAAAGACTCAGATCAGTTTTTTCTTTCTTAAAAATTTATAATTTTCTCAAATGAACTTTTTATAAAAGAATTCTCTTTATCAAATTGTCTTATTGTAGTTTTTTTACTTGATTTGTCAGAATATCACCTTTTTCTTTTAATTCCTATAAATATTACAAAAATAATTTAATCTCTCATTAGAGAGACTAAATGGAAAAAAAAAATAGGGAGAATAATTTGGTAATAAAAAGATTTCATTGAAAGGTCATTTAAAATATTAAAAATAAGTTATCAATTGAAAAAATATATATAGATTTTTGAGGAACAAAACTTAATTAAGTCGTAATTTTTATTTTAATAAATGTTTTTAATTTAATAATATTTTAAAATAAAAGATACTTATTTTATAAATATAATATAACTCTCTTAATTTAAAAAATAAAATTTTATCTATCCTTTCCCCCTCCTAAACTCCATGACTTGCGTTCCCTTAAACGGGAGGATAATTCCTGCTATAGGAAATGTGATGCCTTTAATGATCAGGTTTACATAAAAATTCCATGATTCACTTAAAGCACAAGTTGCCAATTAAACTTGCTCATTGTTTGAATATTGGAAACAATTAATGAATCATTTATTATCTAATATTATATGATTCTCCAAGCAGTCATTGTTTTTTGTATGATTATATTTTCCTCGGACTAGAATATTACCAACTTTTCTTCGCCCCATCCGAACCTTTCTTTTTCATTTTTCTGTTACTTTTTCTATATTTGCTTAAGTCTTTTTCCTCCCACTCTTTTCATTTTACTATTTTAGTATTCATTAAAAGTTAAAAGTAAAAGTAACTTTTTTCCTCATAAATTTTATCATCTCACTTTTAACGACATTTATATTCTATGTGAACGTGAAAAAAAATCCAGAAAATAATAAATAATATAAAAAAAAGAATAGAAAATGAATAAAATTTAAAGATTTTTAAGCTGTTTAGATTATAAAAAAATTAAATTAATTTTTTATTCATTTAGTTAATTAAAAAATATAATTATGTTAAATCACATTTAAACTTTTATAATATAATAAAAATTAAAATACATTTAGCAAATTAATGTACAACTTTTCTTGTTTATTGAAAATGCGGTGGGTAAGGCATTCTAGTAATTTATAAGACTAATTTATAATCTAGTTTTGTTAAAACAATTTTATTTGATATACGGTCCAAAAGAGGAAATATATATAAAATATAAAACAACTAAAACAATATTTTTTAAGTATAAAATCAAATTTTTACTATTCCTTTATAATATAAAATTTTAAAATAATTTTCTAGATTTTTAAGATGATAAATTATTAAAATAAATTTAAATATTGCAAGTCATAATTATATACATAGAGAGTGTGTTAATAGGAAGTGTATTAAAGAAGACTTTTTATTACGAGTAATGTGAAATATAAAAAGTTATTATATATATATATATATAGATATATCACTTTTAGCTATTCTATAATATTTTAACACGAAAGAAAATTCAAATTACTTACAATAAAATATTAGCTACTATGATCTATGTTTTGGATAAATCCACAAGAATATCAACTGAATATATTTATCTTCATTTAACATATAAGACCACAAATTCTAGCTGGAGAGACAACTTTTCTTATTGCGAAGGGTTTTGTTCCTTTTCACATAAAAGGACTTCACACGAACCTCCTAAATATGATAATTTAGATTATTGTCAAGAAATAAAATCATCAAAATTGATAAAAATTCACACTCAAAAGACTCACATCAATATTAATGTAATAACATAAACCAATAAAAAGTTTAATTTATTTACATATTATTATTTTCATGTGAAAATTATGCAAAATCACACAAGAGTAATAGATGAAACAAATTATACAGTTATTCAACTAATATAAATTATATACAAAAAATTCACGTTGAATTGCATTTTTGAATATTTTAATTTTTATCTATTTTTCGATATGACACCATAGGCAAATTGAGGAAGAAAAAACTAAAACTGGTCCAATAACAGAAAGAGTAGAATGCATAATATTCTAGGTTAAGTCTTGTCATTATTATTGTTTTTTTTATTTTACAAAAAAAGAGCAAAAAAGTCAAATTAGATAGTATACTGTCAATATTATGTTGTAGTGATTAGAAAATAAAATATCAAACATAGGTGAAGTATAAAATTTAATCTAACTAAAAACTTATAATGTGATATTTTATAATTTAAAAGATAAAAGTAGTATAAAAATATTACCTGTGTACGCATTTATAGATTGTATAAGAGACTAATAAATTTGTTAAAGAAAATTTATCAGAAATCCGTTGTCGTCCAGCGGTTAGGATATCTGGCTTTCACCCAGGAGACCCGGGTTCGATTCCCGGCAACGGAACTTTTTTTTATTTGTTACTAAATAGGAGTAGCCTTTGTGTGTTTTTTTTCGTTTGTGAGTAAATTCCCAATAAAAAAATTATATAAATAATTATTTAAGTTTGTTTAATTTATTATTTTAAGGAATATATAAGAAAAAGAATAATAATTGAAAGTTTAGTCGTTTAATGGTTTATAATGCAAGTATTTTTGTATATTTGGTAGATGGATTATGGGCAAACTGCATGTCATGCTACTACTACGTATTTCTTTATTCATGTTTTGTTACAATACTGTACTTTATGTTATCTATTTGAATATCGAAAACAAAAATATTATTAAATTAAATTAGTTTCTGGGTCTAACTTTAAAAATTAATTCAACTGAAATTATATGTACATATATAATTTTATTTGTGAAATTAATTTTTCATACTTATATAATTATATATTTATAAAATTACAATACTTAAATATTTTTCATGATTTTATTTTCAAAATTACATATTATTATACGCAAAAGATTTTTTCCACCTCAAAAATTTTTCTATAATCCCATCAACATACGCCTCTTGTCTTCCTCAAATTTCTCTAAATTGTTTTGTGGCATATGCTCTAAGCTATGGTGATAGACTGTATATTTTATCCCATCCTCTTTAATTTCAGATATCACACTTAGTGATCATGTGTGGAATTAAACATCATAATAAGAGCCATTTAAGAGTCTTTTTAAGGACATACGTGATTTTTTAGTTTTTGATTTTTAAATATAATATTTAAAATAAAATATGTTAGGATAAAATAGAGTTGAAATAATTTTTAATTTAATTTCAAAATAACTTTATATTCATTTTAAAAAAAATTATGTAAATTTAGTTTTTAATTTTAAAAAATATTTTAACAATTATCATTCTAATTAACAAGACCATTATTATTATTATTACTACAGTCTTAAACTAATTTTAATAAAATAAAAATATTTCAAAATAAATTTATTTTATAATTATTTTTTTTTAAAAAAATAAAACTAAAAACTGATTTTAATTTTTTAAAATTTAAAAAGTTGAAACTAAAAATATCCCTAAATTAACTAATCTATTGCTCGGATGAATCTTCCTACTCTGGAATTAGGAAAGGAGTATGTTCGGTTTAAAGGTATTCTAGGTAATAAAAAAAATATAAAAAGAGTAATAATGGTACGTTTATCTACTGAGTGATACCTTTATCAATTACCTGACTTTTGCTTTCAATAAGCGTGTTTATAAATTTAATTTATACTGAAAAAAACCAAGCAAAAAGCTAGAATTGAATACATTAAAAACCTAACAAACTTAACACTAAATAATATTTTTTATTAAATTGGATTAAATCTTAAATATGATTTTGAAAATCGATATAATTCAATTCAAACTGAAGCTTATATGTACATTTAGCTTTATTTTAAGGATTTTTCATACTCATATTTATATAAATAAATATATATGGATTTACTATAGCAATTTACTTTTTCCATAGTCTTATTATCTAAATTATGTCTTATTATTTTAATATTTTTAATTATTAATTTGTATGTATAAATTTATACCAAATTATTTTAATATATTTTCTCATAGACTTATTATTTAAATTTTGTCTACAATAAATAGCAATTAATTTGTAGCATATACTGTTAATTTTATGCATAAATATGTATTTGTATTATTTGAAAACTTAAGATGATTTGAACTAGTAATTTGGACCATGTTATGACTAATGATGAGATACGTAATATTTTAGATAAGTTTTTTTTTTTATATTTATTGTATATTTAATGTTTTATTTAACATGTGTTATCCTAAAAATAAAAAAAAAAGTAAAAGCCGAATTACTTATCTAATTTAACCGATAAATAATTAAATCAAATTAGATCAAATTTAATATTATATTGAAATAAATCCAAATTGAATCACATTTTACTTTTATAATCAAACTAAATAAGTAAATAACCTTTACTGAAAAATGGAGTGCAAATACTCATAGGTTTCAGTATGTCAATTTGATGCAGTAGCCTTGACATATGCATCAATTGCATATATATGGTAGCATTTTAATGGGCTGGGCCACTGTTCTTATATTCTCTGATCGGGTAGGTAAAAAAGAATTGTTGCTGAACCATCTTTTTTTTAATTGTGCATTGTTCTAATTACGTAAAGGAAGAGAGTTTAGTTGATGTTAACTTCTTAACCCATTTTGATAGCTCTGAGACTAAGGATGTTATAGTAGGATCTGCTAATATAAACCAAAGATCTATGATCAGGTTTGTATTTCTTCACAATCTTTAATTCTTGCAGCAGTTTTTCTAATCATAGATCTCTCTTTGTCCAGCCGCAAGTGACATGTGAATTTACAACCTGAGCACACTAATGAGCTAAAAATCACATATCTTAACCATAATTACTGCATTTTACAAATAAATGAGTAAATCTATACAATCATACATGAAAACTTAAAATTGAAATATACTCAAATAACCATTTAAAAAGTCACACAATTACTTTAAAAAGTTAAATGACTTTTGAGATTTAATTTAAATCATTCATAAGTAATTATATAGCCTAATTTTTTCCTTCTTATCTTTTCATATAAACATTCTCTAAAAGGTGAATTTGCTTTGCATCTATATATATAGTAGACATGATAAGTAATAACAATTGGTTTAAGCTTTGCTTGAAATCAGATTCAGAAGCCTTGCATCAACAAAACTTGGAAGCAAAGCAAGGTTCTGTTTGTGGAAATTAAAACTACATAGATTGAGTGGTGAAACTTAGATGATTACATACCAGCTACATGGAAAGAAGAAAACCATATTAACATCTCTTCGGTGAACATTTCGGCACGATGAGACTTGTCCTGGGGTCCCATTGAGAAACGGCAGAGTGGACATGTTTTGTGGCGACCCTTAAGCCATCTATTTACACAAATCTTGTGGAACTTGTGGGAGCAAGGAAGGACACGAATTTCATCTTTGGCTTTTAACCTCGACAAGCACACACAACACCAACTATCCTCATTAAAATTGGATGCTGCAGATTCAGATGATATCATGTAAGAGGGTAAAGGGACATCGTTGCTCCTTGGTCCCTCAGCTAGACCAATTAAATTGATGACAATTGATACCAAGCCTTTCAGACTCATCTGATTCACTGCTGGGGAAGCATCTCTATTTGACCCTTAATAAGTAGTAGAGTTGCAACTAATGCTCACACTTTCACAATTATAGTTCTCATTTACTCATAGTTGTTTTGCTTCGTTTGAAAGGGTGGTTAGATAATGTTTGTGACAGTTTCTAGCGTCCAAACACAAAAGCGGTTACACCAACATAAGAGTGTTACACTTGACCTAAATAGTAGATACCTCATTCCTTTGAGGGAGAATAATACTATAAACTACTGGATTCCTAACTCCACTCTACCACCTACTGCCCATGTACTATGTGCTTCATTAATCTTTTTTTAACATCATTTTTCTTATTCCTCATTGTTTCTTACATTTTTATTTTTTTCCTGTTGTTTTATTAATTAGGGATGACGTTCCAGGAATGTATCGTATCTTGTCATCCTCAATTGAGATATAGATGTATTTTTGATACCCATGGAACACTCATGACGAAATTTTTTACCAAATCTTATACACGTCTTAATTAATTAGAACTTAAATATCAGTAACATACTCTGATATGCTTTTTTGAACATATTTTTTATTATTAACTAAAATTTATTAAATTACAAATTTTGGGAAGTCTTATTTTTTTATTTAATAAATTTCTTCTAATTTTATAATTATAATAAATTTTAATTAATAATAAAATATGTGTTGAAAAGTACGTTACTAAGACTCTTCCACGTATACTCTTCACTTGTTATTAGTTTAAGCTGTGTTAGCAAAGATGCACAGGTCCTGTTAAAAAAAATTATGCACCGGTGTATTTTTATTATCTGTAGATATTTAATTTTTTTATTTAAAAGAATAAACGGGAGAGAATAAAACTCTTGAACATTTAGTGCAAAATAAGCTTGCAAAAGGTGTTTGTTATAAAGGAACTATCCCTAACAAAACTACCGAAGCAATGTTAGAAGGAGCGGCGACAACATTTACGCAACAAGACAACTCACATTGCGAAGAAATAAATATTGATAAAACTATTGTTTTGGTCCCTGGAATTGTAGGACCATGTTACAAGTAGTCTCCGAAAATAGAAAAATATCAAATAAATTCTTGAAATTAAAATTACTATAATTTTGTCCTCTACGTAAAACTTATTATATTATAGCCTCTGATATTCCTTAGCTACTACAGTAACATAAGGAATGAAAATATTAAACTAACATAGTAAAAAAGTGCAAAGATTAAATATGGTAAATATGAAGTCAGATTCTCTACTTGAATTTCTCTTTGCCGCTGATCAAAGAGCTTTTGCTGCTTCAGAATTTGGCTTTGTGATTGCTCAGCAGCGACTTGAATTTTATGAATGCAGTCCTCTATTTTTGTTACCACATTAATCTTCTTCTCCTCTAACACAAAATAGATGACTATAACAATTAAAGCATTTTCAATGTTCCTTCAAGGTCCTAGAATATGTTAAACACAGGGCATGTTACCTTTTTACCTGCCATTGCAGACCTGTTGCTTTGAGAAACAGGATCTCTTCAAGTTATTTTTGTCTGAGAAGTTACATGATATGCCGTTAATGGTGCCCCATCAGGGATCAATGTAGAATCAACAGATCAGGATTCTCCACAACCTTAAAAGAAGAATACATTGTGAACAGACAATAACCAAAACTTGAAACTATGCTCTAGCTCACCTTGGGTAACGTGTACTTCACATCTTTCAATCAATTAAAAATTAGCACTTAAAATTACCCAAGCAATTAAAAATAGCATTTGTCGTAAGAGTAAGGAAAAACTTCAAATTACGTCAATTTTCAATGAGGTTGATATTAGTCAGACATCAAATTATTTTCTTCATAACTCACGCACACGAAAGATACAAGAGTAGGAGATTTTTCTTTCACTCGAAAATTGATCTTACAATTTGATACCATGTCACAAACTTCCAATTGGGTGGCAATAAGTAACAAGTTCTCAATGACTTGAGTGTCGAATAGTAGTGTGCAAGATCTAGTATCTTATTTGCCAATGATTCACAACTATAAGGAAGAATCTGTTCCATATAGTCAAAAAGTAGATCTGGAGAATTCCCAGTTTCATTTGTATCATTACTGGAAAAACCTTCTTGCACAGTTTGTGTTTAACATTTATTGTCAACGTGCTCATTTGAAATGAGACACCACCTATGATATATTGACTACTACTTTGTACCATAAAACATTCAATCATTATTTATATTCCTAGTCACTACATGAATATATAGGATACCAAAACAGGTCCAACATTAAAGGATTTAAATACATGCTTTGTAACATATCATATACTCTATATAGGCCTAAGCCAGTGAAGATAGAGATGAAAATTACAACCGCAATTCATGTAGGGAAGGAAGTAATGATTATGAATATGGAAAAAATGATTGAACATTTTATGGCACAGGTATCTCATATCAAATAACACTTTGTTTATAATAGATAAACACAATATAGTGCAAGAAGGTTTATCTAGTGATGACAATGAAACTGGGAATCCTCAAGATTTGGTTTTTGAGTATTTGAAACAAGATCCTCCATACAGTTCAAATATTTGACTAACATGGTACCAAATTGAAAAGTTATGATTTATTGCCGGGTCGGTTAGATGTCTGTGGCATGGTACCAAATTGTAAATTAAAGTTTTGTCAAAATTGTGTGGTTGGGTCCCAAGCTCTAACATATCAGCAATGCTTTTGCTCGAAATTTTTACAGAAAATCTGCATCAATTCAAGTTATTGGTGTTAAATTGAGGAAAAATCGAAAATCAGAACGGGAGAAAGAATGTAAGTCATAGTTATTGTTAACAATTAGCTAATAAAATTCATGTGTGTTATAGTATAAATTTCTAATTCATAGTTATGTTAACAATTTAGCCAAACAAATTCAAATATATTTTGGTACGAATTTCTATTCATACAATGAAGAAAAATCTGTTATAATTAATTATATGAAATAAATTTTATGTTTAGATGTGTTAGGTAAAAAATATTTTAAAGATAATTTATTTTATTTGAATTATCTAAAAGAATCATTTTCTCAAAGTAAAATTACAGAAAAGATGTAGAGTCACTTGTAATAATTAGTTTTATATTTAAAATAAAATAAAGTAAAATTGCCCACACCATGTACCTGTCATTTTAATATTATTATATCATCACATGCTTTCTTTCTAGTTTATAAGTGCAAATTAACAAAAGAATCAACTCAATCAAGGATCAATAACAAACAACGTAAGCGAAAGTGCTAAATATATAATGTAGAGACAAAAAGAAAATATTGCAAGTTAGAAGAACTGAATTTCATGAAGGTTTTGTGTTGGAAGAACTGAGGAAGATATGTTGGATGATACCCATGGTCCCCATTATACATGCAAGAGACCATTAGAAATTGAGACACGATCAATAATTATTATCCTATCAGATCATATTCTCTCATATTTTTGTTGTTGCTCATAACAATGCTGAAATCTCTAGTCTGATAGATGTGCAAAAATATCTCTTGTTCTGAAGTAACAGTTAAGAGAACTCAGTGGCATGAAGAATAAGATGATTCCTCCAATTCTAATATAATTAAATGACAATTGTTCCATTGCTGTTGTTCTATGGGAAGCCAACTGCTAGCTGCATATACTGCATGGAGCTTAGAAATGGGCAATTATAATTTTCAAACAGGGAATGTAATGGAATAAACCCAATAATACTTTTAGAAGCGAAGAACAATGAAAAGAACTATGATGTATACAAGTACAAAATGTTAAAAAGAGCACATGGATGATAATTTATTATCACTCTTTAGAAATATAATTGCAACCAAAAGTTTCTATCTAACCCATGTAAAGTCTATTTCCTGATGAACAAAAAAGTTCATGTACAAAATCCAAATGAGATCTTACCTATTCATTAACAGCTAAAAGGATACTAATAATACAGCCTAAATTGCATAATAGGGGAAGATCTCTATGCCATCTAGTTTTATTCCCTCTCATTTCCTTTAGTACAACCAGAAGATTTTCCTTTGGCTTCAAGAACGCCTTGGAATATGAACCTGTGAAAACAAAGATTGAACCAAGGTTTCAACTTCAACTACCTTTACTACATATAATTTAGAGTACTAGACAGTTATTATGGTATATATGACACATTACTTACACAGGCTGAGAAGGCTTTCCCAAATGATAGAGGTATGATGACCAGTAACGGCCAATACTTTTCCCATTCAAACAAACCATACAGGCTTTCTTTCTAGTTTGTAAGTGCAAATTAACTAAAGAATAAAACTCAATAACAAATAACGTAAGCAAAATTTAAAGAAAGTGGTAAATATATAATTTAGAGACAAAAAGGAAAAGATTGTTAGGAATGCAGACAAGTAAAAGACAAGTCTGTTGAGGCAGACCATTGTATTGAAGATCAAGAAAAGTTATCTTTTCTATCTGCCTTTGTATATATGTATACATGAATGACTTTACCTTCATTGGTAGCATTAATTAATACTAATGGACGTCAAAGAAAAAATTGATATCCCACAGTGGATGACTTTACCTTGATTGCCATCAGTAATTATGGATCAAGGTTATTGATATTATAATCTTTATTTATATCAAATACCAAAACTTTATATCTCTTCTTGCTAAGAATCTTTATAATCTTTATATTGGTAGCATTATTATCAGGTTTTGATGCATTTTCTTGGTCAAGAATCTTCCAATCTCTTAGAACCAAGCAATGCAAGGTATCCCCCATTTTTTATCTAACAAGCAGGTAAAAAGAAAAAAGAAACAATGCCAAGAAATTATTCTTTTCAGCAAGAACAATGCCAAGAATTAAATGGGAAGAAATTAAGCAGAGAAACTAGAACGTGGGAGAAGAAGGTTTCTTGTTCTTGAGTGTCAAGAGAAATGAAAAAGGTGGCGGAACGAGAGTGAGACAGATTCGCTCTGTTTACAGTTTTTATAAAGGATTAACAATGTTTTCACTCTTTCAAAATTTATAATTTTAGAATTTTGTCTTCAGTCTCTGAAGTCAATGGATCTTGTTACAGTATTTTATTCAAATTCCAGTCTTTAAAGTTAACATTTTCCCTCCTATATAAGAATTAATTAAAGTTTGACAATATTAATAATGGTGCAAATTTTGGATAGTTTGCGGAAATTACTCTTAGATTCTAATATTATTATCACTGCACACAAAAAATTAAGATTTTACAAGTTAGAGATCAAACTTCAAATTAAAAAAAAAAAAGAGAAGAAACTAAGAGCATTATTAACTTTTTTTTTTTTAAGTATAACTTCACCCTAACATTGTAATATTTTTTATAAATATTAATGAAGAATGTAACAAACAAAATTTTAAAGATAATTTTAGTATAATTCAAAAATATAAATTGTTTTTTCTTTTAAATCACTCAATATTTTAAACAAATATAAAAATACGAGTAGAAGGGTTTTAACTTTTAACTCCTTATTTTCACTTCTTTTTCTTAAATACAAAATGATTAAATTATAATAAAGATATATAATATTAAAAACATAAATTTTTATTTTATAATATTATAATATTTATTTAATAGTAATAAATATATGTATATTTAATTCCTCAAACATTTAGATTATATATAATATACTTTTTCATATATATACCAAATAAATTAAATGTCTTAATAATTTTTGTGCATGATTATTTTTTATGTTGCAGCATAAGGTAACAAATTCAAATCTCATTTCATTTATCTATAAAAATCTAATACCTGACAGTTTACAAATCTCCCTTTTAACATTATTCTTTTTCAATTTTTAAATCATATTTTCGAGTACCATGTAATATGTAGAGTGGTCTCATCTTAACATACTACGTTAGTAAAATTTATGTTTAACTAAATTCATGTTATTTAACATTGTTAAAAATTTAATGATAAATTAAGTACTAGGTTGAATTTTATTAATTTTAAAAATATGAGTATTTGATTTAAGCAATTAAAATCACATGAATTAAAATCACTCATTTGATAAATTATATGAACCAAAAACATAAGTTAAGCAATTAAGCCTAGTTTATTTTGTTTGAATCATCTAAAAGAATCATTTTCTTATAATAAAAATACTAAAAAGATATAAAGTCATTTGTAGGAGATAGTTTTGTATTTAAATTAATCAATTTTTGTGGATAAAATGAAAAAACAATAATTGAAAAATACTCTGTTAGCTTTTAATCACTATCTAAAATTTTGTTTATCATAAAAAAAAAAGCTTTTAAGATTATGATCAAAAATAATAATCACATTAAAATAGTAACATCAATAGTCTTTTTCATTTCTGTCAATCAACTTATAATCCTAAAAAGTAATACAATCTAAACATGATCCTACTTCTCACCCTAGCAATTAAAAACACCATTTGTCATACAAGAAAAGGAGAAGTTAAAATTACGCTAGTTTTCAATAACTCTCCCACGCCGAAGATACGAGTGTAAGAGATTTTTCTTTCCCTCAAAAGTCAAAACTCGATCTTACAATTACATACCATGTCACAAACTTGCAATTGACTCACAATAGAACTTCTCAATGACTCTTTCCCTCAAAAGTCAAAACTTGATCTTATAATTACATACCATGTCACACAAACTTGCAATTGACTAACCATAAAACTTCTCAATGACTCTTTCCCTCAAAAGTCAAAACTTGATCTTATAATTACATACCATGTCACACAAACTTGCAATTGACTAACAATAGAACTTCTCATTGATTCGAGTGTCGGATAGTGGTGTACAAGATCTAGTATCTTGTTTGCCTCTTTATGCAAAGCTATTGATATTATACATCTCGATATCAAATACGAAATCCTTATATCACTTCAATAGAGATTAGTATTCTCAACACTACAAAATTTCACAAGAGTGATAATAAACCTTGACTCATGTAGTTAGAGAGAGAACTCTCGGAGATACAAATCAACTATTCAAACAATGAAGAGGGAAGGGGAAATTGAGAAATTTATTTGTTCAAATATTTTTCATTGAAGGAAAAGAAAAAAAAAGTTTTTTTCCCCCGAAGTGTAAACAGGGTAACTTCTTAGTGACATGAAGACACGCATAGAAAGAGCAACAATAACTCTGAGAAATTGAAGTCTAAACATAAAAAATGTTACATCTCATCTTAGACACTTCTTCCTTGATTCTCTTCAGATAAATTGGTAGCATTATCAGGTTTTGATGCATCTTCTTCTTCAAGTATCTTCCCATCTCTTGGAACCAAGCATGGTATCCCATCTTTTATCTAAAGGGTAAAAAGAAACATAACCACATAAGTCATCACCAAAACTATATGCACATTATTTACATGTAATTATGTCTTGTGTGTAGGTTTATGCTTGTAAATTTCCAGTGCTATCAGCCATATGTATTATTATTGGAGAGAGGAGTCTTTGAGCTGAAGGGGGGGAAGGGGTAATTTTCCCTGTAATAAACATTCCAATACAAACATTTTATAATTTTCCACAATTCAGAAATTAACAGAAAGAACAATCTACAAATTGATAAATGGGGTACATGCAGTAACCTTTGCAGAGACAATCAGAACTTCAGCAACTAAACAACATTGTTAGGAAACAAGGAACCTTAAAATTCCCAAAGAATCAAAAGGAACAGTGCAATTGTTAATCGGTGATTGAAAGTGAAAATTGAAAGGAAGGAGAAGAAGGGAGATAGAACCGACGGGAAAGGAAACGCCAATAGCATCACTGATTAGCGAATTCGATTCTTCACAATACCTAAACGAAAGAGAGATGATTCAAGTTAGGGAAGAAAAGAGGAAATTATTGTTTGCAGTAAAAAATAAAGATAATAAAATTGAGAGGAGAGACCTCAAAGGTTGTTTAGAGAGAGGGCAAACGAGAATGTCGGATAGGGTTTTGCCTGCTTTTTGCAGAACCTCTTTGCTTACTCTCACCATTTCCTTTCGATCTCACTCCCCTTCTTCTCAAGTGCTTCACGGTACAGTGGTAGACCGCTGAAATTATTTTTTTAAATTACAAAATGGTCCTCTATTAAAGTGAAGATGAAGCATCATCTAAGACTAAAATTTACCTTGTCACCATTAAAACTTAAATTAAAAATAAAAATTACAAATTTTTATTTTTATTTTTTTGTGGGGAAAGGATTAAAACTTAAATTAGGAACCGCATAAAAATGTTTACTTGAAAAATAAAAACTATTTGAGAGACTAAATAATAAAAAGTTTAATTTTGAAAACTAAATTAAAAATCATAGAATAAAAAAATATATAAGCATTAAAAAATTATAGCAAGAAGGTAAATAGGATCCCTAAGAAAATGGCAACGCACCGTTTAGGTCGTGAAGAAAAGAGTGGTGTGTGTGAAGTGTAGAGAGCGGAGAAGAGAGGCATGTTCGTCAATGGCGATTAAGGTGTCAGCATCAGAAAAGTGTGAAAGGCAAGCTCCAAATGAATGGCCAGAGTCTCCACGCGACAACTCTTCCCATTCCTCACGCGCTCCATCAGCAACACTTCATCTTCGCTCCATGAAGCAAAACCAAGATTCTCTTTCTTGTCACCCCTGCAATTCGAAGCGCTTCTCCAAACTTCATGCCGAAACCTTAGCCACCTCCTTCAAATCCAAGCCCTCCTCGTTACTTCCACCCTCTTCCGCAACCCCTTCTTCGCACGCACCGTTTTGAGCCGCTCCTCCCACTTATGTCACATCGATTACACCCTTCTCATCTTTCGCCACATTAATTCCTTCGACACATTTTGCGTAAACACTGTGATCCATGCTTATTCTAACAGCAATGTTCCCCGCCAAGCTCTCGTCTTTTACTTTCGTTCTTTGATGGCTGGTTTCTTCCCCAATAGCTATACCTTCGTGCCGCTCGTTGGTTCTTGTGCGAAAATGGGTTGCATTGATTCTGGGAAAGAGTGTCATGCTCAGGCCACTAAGAACGGGGTTGACTCTGTGTTGCCGGTCCAGAACTCTTTGATTCACATGTATGCTTGTTGTGGGGGTGTTCACCTTGCTAGGGTTTTGTTTGATGGCATGTTGACTAGGGATTTGGTTTCCTGGAACTCCATCATTGATGGGTATTTTATTGCTGGTGAGTTGAATGTTGCGCACCAACTGTTTGATGCAATGCCGGAGAGGAATTTGGTTACTTGGAATGTTATGATTAGTGGGTATTTGAAGGGTAGGAACCCTGGCTATACGATGAAGTTGTTTCGAGAGATGGGCAGGTTGGGGTTGAGGGGTGATGCTAGGACTATGGTCTGTGTGGCTACGGCCTGTGGTCGGTCTGGTAGACTCAGGGAAGGAAGGTCGGTTCATGGGAGCATTGTTAGGATGTTTGTGAGGTCGGGTTTGATTCTTGATACGGCTTTGATTGATATGTATTGTAAGTGCAGGAGGGTGGAGGTGGCAACAAGAGTGTTTGAGAGGATGAGAGACAGGAATTTGGTTTCGTGGAATGCGATGATCTTGGGGCACTGCATTCGCGGGAGTCCTGAAGATGGACTAAGCCTGTTTGATGGAATGATTGGGATGGGGAAGATGGAACGTGGAGTTGAGAGTGAGGAGAGTCCGAGGTTGCTCCCTGATGAAGTAACCTTCATTGGCATTCTCTGCGCCTGTGCTCGGGCGGAGCTGTTGGCTGAGGGAAGGTCTTACTTCAAACAGATGACTGATGTGTTTGGTGTGAAGCCCAATTATGCTCATTTTTGGTGCATGGCAAACCTTCTTGCGAATGTGGGGCTTGTTGGTGAGGCAGAACAGTTTCTGCGGAGCATGGCAAAATTTGATGGGGATATGTCGAGTGAGTCGTTGTTATGGGCAAGTTTGCTTGGTTTATGTCGTTTCAAGAGGGATGTGTACTTGGGGGAACGGATTGCTAAGCTTCTCGTTGACATGGATCCTAAGAACCTCGCCTGTTACCAGTTTCTACTGATCATCTACGCCGTGTCTGCTCAATGGGAGAATGTTTCTGGAGTGCAACAACTGATGAAGGAAAGAAGGTTGGGGATTATACCTGGAAGCAGTCTTGTGGACTTGAAAAATATTGTTCACAATTTCAAAGTGTCAAATAAAGGCCAAGAGGGAATTGAAGCAGTAAACTTGATGATGGATGAACTAGCTCATAGATTCAAGTTGCCAAGTTCTGATTTGGGCCAGAAAGAAAGTACTAGCTAGAATATCAGCAAAGATGAAGGTGACAGATAATGCAAACCCTTGAAGAAGTAGCGTAAGAATTCAATTCACATTTTTTTATAAGATGTCTAGATTTTTGTTGGTCGTGACCTCTACAGTCTACTCACTCAACAACCATGTAGGATCCCAGTTTTATGGAGATCCAAGTGTCTCTAGGGGCACGCATACGGATACTTACAGAAATCCCAATTTTGTATTGAGGTTTTGGATTTATGATCAAGCTTATAATCTTGTTTAATTTTAGCATCGCTTGTGCTGGACTTGCTCTCTTGCATCATGGATCAATAGAAGGATTGGTTGTTGAAATTATTAGTCTTCTTATTATTGAAATGGATTACCCAGAAGATACTAGAAAATATGAATTTATTTAAATTTTGAAAAATTATGACAAACTGATATCACGACACCCAAATACTCGTCACGTGAACAACTAAATTCACTTTATGCAAGCTACTAGAGTTGCCTGGTGAAGAAAAAATATTATATTATGGACAAGATATTAAGTTCAAATTTTGCAGTGGCCATTGTATTTTCTTATTTTACTGAAAAAAAAAAATCACTTTATTAACTCGGGCTCATTTACTAAATAAAATCATTGTAAATTAGCAAGGGACTTAAATTTAAAGAAAATATATATATTTAAATCTAATTTTTTTTATCTCATTTCAAAGCAATAGGAAAAAATAATTATATATGAAAATATTAAATTAGAAAGAGCAAAAATTCCGAGTTTATAAACACAATGAGAATATTATGATCCTGCACTCTAAACTGGATAATCCAGTGGCAACCCCGTGGACGAGAGATTTCCCACCCTTATTGGGGCTCCTTGGTACCTCACTTAACCCTAATCAACGGCCAACTACTATTCTATTTCACAGATGAAAATGAATCACGTAACAAGTCATATTTAAATTTGTATCTAGATAGAAAATTTGAACTATGATCTTATTAAAAATTTAATATAAGATCCATTGCTTTCACAGACGAAGCTATTCCTGCAACAAAAGTGTATTAGACTATAAAGGGAGACAACTTGTATAGAGAAATATAAAATTTTAAGGAATTTAAAATGTATGAAAATTTAAATGCGTCAATTAATTTCTTTAAATTTTTAAAAATTTTAAAATTACTTGTTTGGATAAGACAATTTACATTCTTTGAATTTTAAATTTTTGGATAAAATATTTAAAATTTCTTACATTTTAAATTCTTTGTTTGTGTAAAATAATGTAAATTCCATGTATTTCAAATTATTATTTTTTCCAATTATATTAACAAAATATAATTTATCATATAATTAAGATTTAATTATTCATTAGGTCATTATATTTGTACCATATTTATGTCTTGGTTGACATGGAAGCTACACATTTAGTCTCTTATACGAATAAATAAACGTGTTAACATAGCTTACCTAAAAAACAAAATAAAGCTTACCGAAGAAAAATAAATAAATAAATTTTATGTTAGAAAATGAATGAAGAGATGAGAGAGACAAACCAACAATAACATGCCTCGAACAAGCAAGAGGAAAGGGAGCTCAGGCAAGCTAGCAAGAGATTCCTTCCTTTTAAGTAGAAATTACTTTTTTTTTATTTTTAGTTACTGAAGTTTCTCATTAAAATTCTCTATATTTTAAATTCTTCCTAATAAAATATCCAAACATTACATTTTATCATAAAAATTTTAAATTCCTTCTTAAATTACTTTCGCTATTTAGAACTCTTCATCCAAACACATCCTAAAAAAGTAAGTTGATCGAACAGGAAAAAGAAAAAGCGACTGTACTACTTAATCGGAAACGTAAAAATATCACAACTCTTCCATGTTGGTCTGGTCTAGGTAAATTCGTCTCCAATGTGCTCTACTTTTTAATTTTCAATTATCAACATGTGTTTCAAGTAGAACTATCAAGGTGAAATAGAGCCAAAGAATTAACTTGTCAAATAGACCATAAAATTTTACGTAGTTGGAATGTTCTTTGATGCTTTTTAGACATAAGAATGACAAAGTCTAAGAATTCGTGATGAAAAATAATATGAACCGACCCTGAAATGGAGCCACCAGTATAGCTTGGTAAAGATGATGAAATTGGTATCCGAATCTTGCTTTGCTGCACCGCCTTTATATTAGTAGAGCATACAGTGGCCTTAGCACTGGGACACCACAAAGGTGCATAAACATTATTACCATGTAATATATGGGATGACAAATTAGGAACCAAAAGTTGGCTATTATTAAACTGAATACCCTCGTGTCAGACAGAATCAACGCATCATAACTACTACTTACAATTCAAAGTGCTCTTAAGTTCATGAAGGAAGATAATTCTGACCCGTTAACACAGTCAACAGAAATAGTCTGAAATATAAATCAAACAAGTATATATAGCATAGGTAAATCTACAAGGAAGATCTTTGATAAACAAACAAGCATAGCATAAATCCACATGGCAGACCATTGTTTCAGATTTTAGGAGCTTAACAAAATCATTCAAATGCCCATTGGTTTTCCCGACGAACTTCCTCTTCTTCCTCAGGAGTGAAGTCATTCTTAATGTTAAAGGTCTTACGAATTTCCTCTGGAGTCTTCCCCTTGATCATGTCCGCTACAGTCTGGCATGTAAGGTCCAGCAGGCTCTTGATGTTCAAGTAGTTCGCAGCCTAAAAAGAAAACTGTCACATTAATATGCAATCTAAATAAACAGAGTATATGTGGCATTCCATTGCACAAATAATCCAAACATGGAAAATGAGGAAACATATTAGCAATTTGAAGTTTGCAAGTTTCAATCTGCAAACTATAAATAAGCATGGATTTGATTTCTCTAAGGTGAGCCTTCACTTAAGCATAAAAGCAGGAGACCTCAGCCATTGATGATAAAATTGATAGTTGAATAGACATGCATTCATGCACAACAAACTATACCAATCAATGAATTGCTAATTGAAATTACCAAAATTCAATATAAGTAGACTATAATCTTAAGGAATAATGAATGTCATCATTGTGAATCTACAAGTTTACACTTCAATTATTAATTTATTACCTTCTTAAGGTAAGTGTTTTAATTGCACTTTTACTATGATCAATGCACAAATTTCGGACAGCAGCACATAACCGTCAGCAACAAAAATGCTATGGCGTGACAGTGGGCAGTGGGATGACCACTATTCTAAACGATTTTATATAGTTTATATAATTTGTACTATACACATATAAATTCTTAGAAGTGATAAAAATTACTCAAAATTCATTAGAGGCGTAGTCAGCAGCAGGTTGCCAGAAAAGTAGCAGAAGAGAAGAGAAATAGCCAGAGAGAAGAGAAAAGACAGAATAAAACAACAGCACTGAGCACACGCCAGAGTAAACAGCAACATCAACAGAGAATAAGCAGAGTGAGGGTTTGAGAAGAAGAAACAAAGTTGAACAGAGAGAGAAACCAGGGCTGGATCGTCATATTACAAGCGTTAATTCTTTTAGAAAATGAAATCTAGGATAGCCCCCCAAAAAAGCCCTAACATTTCTGCTCAGAGGGCTTATACATACTCTCTGCAACAGCAGCTCCATGTGGCGGCCAGGGTCCCCTACACACTACTGTAGGACACTATTTAAAAAACACATGTAGCCAATGCTTTACATGCTGGTGACTTGAATCTACTAAATATGTCATTTAATTAAAACTTAAATATGAGATTAAATAAACCAAAATTATGAGTAAGCCAATTCAGTAAATTCTCATACCATTTAAGTTAAAACTGACACGTGACATCATGCAATTCTGTAATTAAGTCCCCCAAAAAATATTTGGATATCATAATTATAGACCTATATCACAATAACGTTGAATTTGGAATTCAAAACTCGACAAAATACAAAAAAAAAAAAAAGAAAAAGAAAACATCATATACACACATCAATTTTACCCAAAGATATATAAACAAATCATGCCTTCGTCTTACGAGACAATTAGAACAGCACAAAAGGGCAACCCTAATGCCACATCAAACTCAGAATCAACCAAAGTATAAAAGCTAGGGTTAACCTAAAACAAGAGGTCACAGAATAAAAGGTACAATTGTCATCAATCGCAACAAGTAACAGTAAAATTACGAACAAAAAGAGATTCAGAATCATTACAAATCAACGAAACTAACAAGAGACAAGAATTAAAAAAAGAAAAAGGAAAAACAGACCAGGATGAGATCGAAGAGCGTGGCTTGATCGACCTTGACGAAATCGGCGTCCCACGCCTTGAGATCTTCGTCGGAGGGCTTCTCATCGGGATTCGCAGCCTCAACGTGCTTTTTGCAGTACTCGATTACCTTGGCCAGGATCTTGCTTGTGACGTTGGGAAGAGGGATGCCGCTATCTGCGCAATCGTCCTCGATCATATGCTTGATCGTCTGCGATTCCAGCGCCACTGCCTCGTCCACCTCGAACGCCTCGCCGTCCGAACTCTTCAGGGTGATCTTCCTCGCCGACGACATGCTTGATTGGATTTCGATTCGAAAAGGGGAAAGTCACTAACCCTAACTTTTCTCTGATTGCATCAGAACGGTGGGGCTTTATTTATACCACTACGAGGACCTTTTTTTATTATTTATTCTTTTTTAATCTTTTGTTTCGTTTATCCACTACCTTGTCATTTCTTTTCCACGTTGCCAAAACTCCTCGTTTTTAAATTACAATGGATAATGGATGGATTCGTTTTCAGATACCTTTCCTTTTTTTTTTACTGCGTTAGATTTTTTTTTTCCTTTTAATTACCATACGTATAAATCATATAGATATGTTTTGTTTTATTGAGAGATATGGATATGGATTTGAAAATTTCAATGTTATTATTTTACGCTAGAAGAAGTTATTGTTTTAATATTTATTTCTGTTAAAACGGGATATTCACGGTAAAATAAAAAGTTATAATTATTAATTAAAAGATTAAATTTTTTTGGGAATTAAAAGATTAATTAATCGTTGAGATTTAAATACTCTGCATTTATATATTTAATTATTACCTAACTTGCTCTCACATTCAGTTTTGTTTTTAATTTTCTTCTATCAAATAAACGTGAATTATATTCTTTTTCTTGATGCAAATATTATTTGCTCTTCAAATATTTTCTCTTAGGATTTTTTTTATTTCTCTCTTCTCTCTTGATTTAAATTCTTTCATCTTTTCATTTATTCATTTATCTCTTTCTTGATTTTTTTTTGGGTCTCTTTCTTCTTATTTAAACTAATTTATTCATCTCATATCTGATTCACGAGGTTTTGTCTGATTTTTTGGATAAATTATTTTTACCTTTTTTAGTTATATTATTTTTAAATATATATATTCATTTAAATTTATTTGTCTTGTATGCAATTTAAATTTTTTTATCACTTGTTGGATTTAAATTTCTTTATCACTTACCATGTTTAAGTATCTTACTCCTCTGGTATTTGGGTTTGTGATTATTCTTATTTCTTGAAGATAATCTTTTATCTAAGAATAACAAAATATTGTTATTCTACTTAAATTTTTCACACGTTATTATTATCATTAATTGGAATCACATGAATTATAATTGTTAACTAAAATTGTTTTTCAATTTTTTAACTATTTTCATTTATTCTGTTTATAATTATTATATTCAGATATATTCAATACGAGGAGATTAAAAGATTATATCAAATATGAGCCGGAAATATAAAATAATTTTATGATTTGTAAAATTTATATATATATATATATATAATAATAATAATAATAATAATTTTAACGAATTTTGTGATTTGATTTGATTTAGTTGATAGTTTGACGGATTTAACTTTATCTTTAATTATTTATAAAAAAAATTATTCACAAATTAATTTTTTATATTTTCAATAATAAATAGTAATATATATGTATATATAATAACATTAATTTCAAAATATTTATTTTAATCAATTAATTGTCTTTTTAACCTAAATTAATTTATAAAATCATTTCAATTAATTTATTGTTTGATTCTTTTTTTTCAACAATTATTTACATAAATTATTAACAAATTAATTTATTTTTTTACAAATCCTTTTAGTAATAAATAATAAAATCATATATTTTGACTCGAGTTATTAAATTATTTTTGTTCAGATTATATAACTAAATAGTTTTTATAATTTATAAAAAAAAATATGACATATTTCAAAACAATATTTATTGAAATACAAAAAATAGTTTTTTTCTAATTTTTAAATGAATTAAAGGTATTTTTAAGCTCTTGTAAATATAATTATGTTTGATTGTAATTTAAAAAAAATAGATCTAACATTTTCTTAATTTTTGTAGTTATTATCAATAGTTTTATTTAGTTTAATAGTAATATAATATTAATTAAGATAATTAAGATAACACAAAATATTTTAAATTAAGATAATTAAATTAATTTTAAGTGTACAATTAAATTAATTAATATATTTATTATTTTATATAAAAAAATAATTACATATAATTTATTTTAATATATTACGAAAAATGATTATTATTACTTTTGATAATTTTTCTTATTTTTCAATTAACTAATTTGTTTTTAATTTGATACTTTTAAAAATAATTTACTAATATTCTTATACTTTTTAATATATTACTTTTGAGGTTATTTTTATATTTTAATTTATTAATTTTGAGTTATTATAATATTTTTATAATATATTTCAAGTAGTAATTTAACTCTAATGACAATATATAAATATATAATATCAAAAGTAAATTATATTATAAATAGTCAAAATTAATAAATCAAATGAAAAATAACATAAAAATAATATATTAAAATTAAATTATAAATCTATAAATAATTTGTATTTTAAAATATTATACTAAAATAAAATTAAAATATTAAAAAATTAAAATATTAAAAATAATAAAATAATTGTTTCATCATAAGGTCTTAGATTCTAACATTATTTTTATCATTATATATTTCTTATTTTATCAGAAAAATGTTATTTATAATAAAATAAATTATAAAATTAAATTATATGTAGTTACCTTATTAATATAAAAATAATAAATACGTTAATTAATTGAATTGGACACCTAAAAAATCTAATTATCTTAATTTAAAATATATTTTTATTACTTTAATTGTCTTGATTAGTATTATTTATTTTGTTAGTCATGTTAACGTTGAACTAAGCAAAATCATTTATGAAGACTAAAAAATACATTAAGAAAATGTCAATATTTAAAAATAATCTCTCCCACAATTAGTCCCTTAGAATAAAGTGGTACATTTATCTAATTACAACTTCATGCCTAAAGTTAGGGATCAAACTCCATACATTAATTAAGAAACATTAGTTTGGAACCATGTGTGATCATAATATTACGTATACTTTAGTTTTTTAAAATCTAAGTTTAGTAAAAAAATTTAATCAACAAATTTTTAAACAAATTACACCAATATATTTCTTAAAAATATGATGAAACGACTCTTCTTTATGGTTTATGGTGTGGAGTTTAAGATTTAAGATTTGAAAATTTTAAACTAATTACACAAATATATAAAAGATTTTATTTTAAAAAATATTTTTATTTAATACAAACAAACAAGGACATAAACTTCATTTTTTATTCTTAGTTTTTTTTATTTAACAAATTAAAAAAAACTAATTTTCTATCTTTCAATTAATATTACTTTGATACATTTATATCTTTCATAAATTATGAAAAAAACTAATTGTTTATATAATCTGAAAAAAAATAATTTAAAAATCAAATCAAAATATATTTTTTATTACTGAAAGGATTTGTAATTAATTTGTTGAGAATTTATGCATGTAACAATAAATTAATTCAAATAATTTAAGTTAAAGAATTAATTAATTGATTTCAATAAATATTTTTAAATTAATGTAATTGTATATATTTTACTATTTATTATTGAAATAAATTATAAAAATTAATTTATCAATAATTTCATAAATAATTAATATACAAATTTAAATTAATCAAACCATCAATTAAATCAAATAATTTAATTGATTGGTTAAAATTATTTAATTAAATTTCACAAAGTTTGTTAAAAGTTATTATATTTATTAAAATATTATAAACAGTAAAATATTATATATTAACAGTTTAAATTTGATATAACCATTTTAGAGTTACACTATTGTCATGTCATATCCCTTATTCTTATGTAAATTAAATTTCATCGAGATCATTATTTTTTGTGATCATATCACTTATTTAGTGACTTTGTGGATGGATAATTTTTGTTACAATTAGTCGAGTCTCCTCACCTATTCACATTTTGCTATTTATATGATTTAAATTAGACTTTTTTTTTTAAGTTATTCAAGCCTAGTATCGCCTATCCAGATCAATGTAATGCTTATATATATTATTTTAATTATATGATATGAATAATTTCTTATTTTTTATGATAAATAATTATAATCGTGAAATTTATATATTGAATTGTCCCATGCAATACAAATGATAAAAAAAACTACTAAATATGTAATTTACTGTAGTGTTAAATATGTTTTAAATAATTATAAATTTTAATAGATTTTGGATTTAGTCCTTATGCGTTATTTTCACTAGTTTTAGACTTCATATTTCTATAAATGGATGGATATGACCGCTCACCTGAACTCTATTAACATTTTTGCTTACGTGACTAATGGTCATCATAGGCGTCAAAAGTAAAGATTAATCATACCTTATTTCAAAAAGACGAAGAACAAAATTATAGTTTTTTAAAATCTAAGGATTAAGATTATGGTGAATTAAATATCCAAGTATCAAAATAACCACCTTAAAAATTGCATAAATTAATTAGGATAAATTTGGACGAAATTTTTAAAAACCAAAACTATAGTTTTAAAAATTATGATCGCATAAAATATATGCAGAGTTGTTAACAACATATTTTCTTTTAACTTAAATACATTTTGGATCTTTACAAATATAATTATATCTGATTTTATTATAAAAATATTTTAAAATCTCTATATAAAATAATAAACACATTAATTCTAAAAAAAATAAATAAATATATTAATTAATTGAACTACATACATAGATTAGACGGTGGTAATCATTAAATAAAATCAATGATAGTTAAAGAAGCATTAGCATATGTACAAATCATTAGAATTTAATACATTCATTTAAAAAAAATTACACGATTATATTAGTATGTAATTATATACGTTTACTATACTGGATAATAAATTTAGATCCAACAAATTAAAATTTTAGAGCCCAAAAAATAACTAAATAATTTATAAAAATACAATATAATACAATAAAATACAATATTTTGATAAAGATAAACTATATTTAGATTGTGAAAATTTTAAAAATAATTCAAAAAATAAAATCAAAATTAAAAAAATGTTGAAAAGCTTCTTAAAACTAGTTTGCAAAATTAAAAAGTAAACTCCCATCATGTAACATGGGACCAGCAGATCCTGTTCTATTAATTATTGATCAATCATAGAAGCGACACTAAAACAACCTCAAGTTAAAGGACACCAAAGGAATGATCTTACTGAAATGGTATCGCAAATCAATGAATGACCACGATTTTAAACTGTCCTCCAAACAATATCAATACTCTTTTGTAGGGTGATATTATGGGCAAAATGCTGCGAGATTAACACCCTCTCCTTAACTTTTTTTTTTTCCCCATAACAAGATGGTATTCAGACCATCAACCTAACTAATCTCCCTTATAGCCTCATATCAACCACTAAAGGATAAAATGCTCTAAAATATTTTGACTCCATACTCGAAGAGGAATCAATCTCACGACCTTAACCTTAGTTAAGGGATGAGAGTATCTAACCACTCACGTCAAGCAACATTTGATTTTAACCACTCAGTTTTTTTTTTTTTTGTCAATGTATCAAGAAAAATAATCGAATGAATTATGACATAAAAGAGAAATTTTAATTTTATACATGAGAAAACATGCCAAGAAATAGGTTTTTATGATACACCATCAACTATATCTAAAAGCAACTTTTTTTAGTACAACAAAATAAAACTACTATACATAGTTAAAACGAGGCCAGGTGCGGTGAGAATAAAAACACATAATTCCTGTCCAGTGATAATTCTAATAGCCAAATAGCCTCTCTATTTAATATGGTCTTCAAGGTACCTTGAATCCCTAAACAACCAAATGATAATCTCATTTGTTAGTTAAGATTCCATGTACTGAGAGGGTGGAGGGCTTGTTTTGGTCTTCTCAGGACCTGCAAAATGGTTTAACATCAAACATTTCGCATGCAACTTGAGCACTGATCAGCAAGAATAATTTGGAGCTGAAAAGAGAATGCCATAGTAAAATAGAAATAGAAATTTATAATAAGCTAGAATCAAATTCAACAGGCTTTGCTGAGAAAAGGAAAGACGACCAATACACCTGCAAGGTGAATTAGCACTTTGAACAAGAGAAAGTTCCCAATATTCCATTAAAGCAAGCTGAAGAATTAAGAGTACATACCACCAATCCCACGGATCTCCACTTCTCTCCACTCTTGCACGAGGGCACAACAGAAACACATCAAATGAGAGAGAAAATCATCAATAAAGCCCCCCTACCATAGAAAGCAGCTGTGGGTGAAAAAACATTTAAAGAGACTAGCAAATGTATGCACAATACTAAATTCCAATGTATGCTCAAATCTTAACAAATACATTATCAATATTTTTAACTCACCTTGAAAATTGGACAAACAACCTACTTTGAATTTTAAAATAATAAGAGTTGGTACAAATTGCATAAAAAAGGAATAAAAATACTGAATAGCATGCTTATAAAATAGGTTGGGATTATGGAATATATTCCATGGAATAAAATGTATACATTAACAATGAGCAATATGCGATCTGCATCTTAAAAGCTAATAACATCTAAAATTCCACAAACACTAGGTACCAAAAAAGAGGGGATGAGAGGTCATATTATGCAGAGAAAGAATGAAGCATTACTGTGATGTTCAACATCTTCCGAAGCTTCCTCCTTACGCAGCAAGTATAGCAACAACAAGACAAAATTAATGTATATGCCATCAAGTCATTACATGCTTCTCCAGAGGCTGAAAAAACACAAAACTGAAATCATAGTAACAGAACCTCAATAATGCTTGAAGTGTTTCAAACCACAGTTTGAAGGTAAACATAACAAGCAACAAAGAGAATCCTTAGCATTAGCTTGTAAGTTATGGAAAGGTTTGAATTACATAAAATCATTTCTTCATTATAGGTAAAATTCAAAATATAACACTCCATTTCTGATAGAACACCAGTTGTAATAGATGAAAATAGGATTAAATAACACCAGATCACAGAGAAATTTCTTCAAACCGAGTTCTAACATTATATTTATGAAAATTAAATCCTATTTTCCTAAAATAGACTTTCCAAATAGTGGGTCTCTTGGTCTGGGAGGTCTGAGTCCTTATCATCTTCAGTCTTCACAATATAAGAAAGTGTAGATAAGACTTATAAAAAATCTTCAACTAAGGTTTATTTTAGTCTGAAGTGAACATAAAATTAGGGTTCTCTGGAAGCATCAACAAGTGATCTCGTTCTGAAATGAAGTGTTGTGGCTTAGAAACCCTAATCTAATCTTCAGCTAAGCTGATGAAGTTAAGATTCCAGATTTCACCATTCTAGCTTCCCAAAAAAGTATTGGTAAACAAGAGATTTGAATAAGGTGCAAAATCTAATTTTAACCCATATGGTATAGTGTTAAGATTGATGTCAACTTGATCTACATAAATTCTAGCCTTGTTGGCAGGAAGCCAGGAAACATTTAAAATGAAACAGTACTCAGAGGTAGACTCATCACTTTAATACTAACACGGCACATTACAACTTACACATGGGCCTGTTTGTTGCAACAGTAGCAATCTTTGAAAATGTTCCACAAGGATAGAAGAATGTCTTTATACCTGCAGAGCAAATGTTATACTCAACATTAGGAATGAGAAGCATAGAGGTATTGGAGGCTCTCTTGAGCTAATTTCTTTTTGTTTATGCTATTTCCTTTTTCATTGCCATTCAAAGGACTACTGACCCTCCAGTTCTTACTATAATTTCTATTTTATCAAAATATAAGGGGTTTTCAATACTCAATAAGACTATCCCTTGACAATTATTCATGTGTGATTCAACATGCAAGTTAAAAACAGAGAAAAGCAGCTTCCACAATTACCACTAACAATATCTAGTCTGATTGAGATTCACGAAAGAAAAAAAGTGTCCGGCAACATAAATCTTCCTATTTCCTGATTCAACATGTATTCATTTTATTCCATGTGCATCACACAAGCCATATCCATCAAAAACAACAATATTCACTAAGACTTTTCCCACTAAGTGGGGTCAAGTACATACATCAAATAGCACCATAATATTTTATTATGAATTGTACTTATAAACAAATCATAAATCTCTTTATTAATGGTTTCACTTATTGTTTTCTTGATCTCCCTCTTCCTCTAGAGATAGGGTACCCTCCATCTACTCAACTCTCCTTGTTGAGGCTTCTCCAAGTCATCTTCACACATGTTCAAACTACCTATGGCAAGCATCTACCCATTTTTTTTCTATAATAGGTATTTATGACCCCAACTTTCTCTGTAATTCATCCATTCCTAGTCCTCTCTTGTCTAGTATGACCACTCATCACAACATTTTCATCTCTAATACATTGTGTTTATTCTCTTGTTAGCATTTTACCACCCAATACCCAGTTGGATACAACACTGCAACTCTTATAGCCATGAGATAAATTTTTCCTAAAGCTTGAGACATATCTATCCAATTTTCTAATTTTCATGCAGTTGTCTTTTTCATCCAATTAGGTGTTGCACAACATATGCAAACCACATTCCCATAAGTGAAACTTGAGGGAATTAAAATATGGTGAAAGAGAAAGAAAGTCTAACTTACATTTAACAAACATTTCAATTGAGTAGGATCCCAAATGCCCAAAAAGAAAGGGGGGACCACCAAATCATTTTACCTCAACAGAGACATGTTGATCATACAATAGTTTAAAACGATGAAAAATAAACCTCAACATGATGGCACAGATGGAAATAAACTAGAAAAGGCATTATCATTAATAAGGATATAAATACAGTGAACCATAATATACATAATAAAGGTAATAAACCTCAGATGAATAAATACCAAACCAAAACTAACGAAAAAACAAGCAGCGGAGAACATACAAAGAGAAGGTTCAGAACAACATGCGAGTAAATCAGTGTGCCAATCTTCCTGCTGATAGGAACCTCCAGTTGATACCAGATCCTTTTGTGCAACTGAATATCTGTGAGTCCCAGGCATATAAGTATCAATATAAGCTAGTAATAAAAAAGGTAAAGACAGAAATTTATTAAAAATAACTATTATTGACTGTGTGCCATTGGAATAGAGGGATGGATGAAGTAGGATCTTTAGAGTAATTAAAACCAAGGATAAACTTGACTTCCTAGATGACAGAAGGGTATGGTTCAAAATTCACATAAATATTCTGATGTTTGGTCAACTAGTTATCCTGTGTGAACCAAAAACACATTAAAGTTGAGAGAGAAATAAATTACCTTGATGGTGAATGCTTGTCAATTTTTTCATGGTATTTTTCATCAGATGAATGGTCCTTGTCACTGTTGGCATCAGAGTAACTGTATTCCTCTTTCTTATGACTTTTCTCTGTCGAACACTTCTCTGGAACAGAATAAGCTGCAACTTCTGTGACATCTAATAAACGTTGAATGACTTCACACTGATTCATATCCAAATTTGCTTGTGACCGTTGTAGCTCTAGTTTAAGCTTTTCATTTTCTTTTCTAAGTGCTTCAGTGAAAGAACAGTTGGGGTAAGAACAGGATAGAGTTTTCTTCAACACTGCAGTGTCATCTTTGTCAGGCTCAGGTTTAAAAATAACTGTCTGTGCCTTTTGGTCCTCATCATCCAATGTGTATTCACGTTGATCCATTTCTATTACTTCAAGTCTCTCCTGAATATTCCAGACAATGAGAGAAATAATATAAATGTTAACCATATATTCAGACCAAATTTACAAACGCAGATGCTACCATTAAAATGACAATATAAAGCAGGTCAAAGTCCTCATAAATGTTGGGAATATGCAAAATCCAGAAACAAAATGCTGCAACTTGCACAACAGCCTCGTATACATGCATACATACTGTCTCACACAAAGATGCAAATAGGACATTGGCTTACAACTTGGGCCACTGCCTTTTTTAACCATATGCGCTAATCCTGACTAATGAGTTGAATCATAATTTACAATAAAAGCTTTGCTGTCCTGATATCAGACAGTACAACAAAACATCAGGGGATATAGTTGTGTGTATACATGCAATGAACAAACAGGGTCCTTTTCTACATATGAGTGACTTAAAGCATGAATATTAATATGAGTTTCAAACAGAGTATTCATTTAAATGCTATTTAAGCAAGTTCTTTAAATAAATGGATCTATGAAGACATTTTCAAACTAATTTTCCATATATTCAAGCATACAAGCTGTTTTTCTGAATTATAGAGTATCAAAGTTCAAAACTAAACAAAATTTTCACAAGCCAGGTGAGAAGTTGATAGAATAATTCCAACGAGAATAAGATCACAAACTTTTTCCTCTATCTTTTTTCTTGGTGACCAACAATAAAATGATCATTCACAACAAGAGATAGCATATAATTGAGCACAGCAAAGTATAACAGATACCCTGACTCGGGAATTGTCCACAAGAGTAATGAGAGGAACAAGTCGCAGGTATCTGTCAATTTCATTCTGAGCCTTCCTGAACTGATAAACAATGTTCCATCCCATGGCCAGCAGATAAAGGTAGCTACGGTCCTGACAACTATTGACCAATATGTAAGACCTTCTGAGGGCATCTTCCAGCTGCTCCAGAGGCTCCCTAGTTTCTGGGTACTTCTTCAGCTCCGAGATCTTCAACTGCTCCAGCAAGTTCCCAATCAACTTCAGATGCTGTGCAAACTGCCTGCAGTTTTTCTTATGCATCCGTGCAGTGCTTGCAGCTCTCACAATCATCCCAATCAGTCGCACAGCATCTACGCCAGTCAACTGCGCCACATTTGCAAGTTCCCCCATTTGATCCCACGACGCCATGCTCTCTGCAAATCAACCTAAAATCCAGTCACATCAGCTCAGAACACCATTTTCCAAAATTGCATGTTAATCCTTAATTTCATCATAAAAATTGGAATAAATATTAATGGTGATTATAAAAAAAAAAATAGAGTCGTAAAAAATGGAATAATTTACAATGGTGATTATAAAAGAATAATGTCATAAAAATCGGAATAAATTAAAGTGGCGATTATAAAAAAATAATAATCATGTACCAAGAAAAGACATGCAAAAAGATTATTTATACCATGTAAAACAATAGAACTCATTTTACCTGAAATTTGATATTGCAACAGGCTGCTCCACTCGCACAGTCCAAGACGAAGTGAAGCAGAAAATTATCAACAATTGAATATTTCACGCCGGATCAAGCATTCGTTGGAAAAATGATTCTCAAAGATACCATTATCCTCGAAGATCTTGAATATTCAGAGACAAAGATACTGCAAAAAATAGCAAATGCAATTAAATCAGTCCAGAAAATAAATAAACCAACAAATCTTGACAACGAAGAAATCTAAAATCACTACATCCCAGCATGAATTCATAATAAAAATACACCGAAATCCGATTTAATTTCTCTATTTATTTATCTATTTTTTAACATTTATAAAAGCAAAAAAAAAAAAAAAAAGTGAGTGAGTGAGTTCAGAAGCGTGTTAGAAAGGAGGACTAAACATTTATACCTAAACAAAGGAAAAGAATAGACTACGCGGCGCAACACAAAATGCAGCGACGGTGCTTATTATTTTGGTTATGACAGGCTCGTGAAGCAGCGTGTGTTACTTACGTGAAATAGACGAAAGCAATGCGAAGAAACGAAAAAGGAGCATAGAATTCAGGTGGTGGCAGGCATTGCTTTGCGCGAAGGAGCTCTCGTCCTTGTGAATCACTCTTTGTCTCTCTCTTGCTCTTATCGCTCACAGTTTCGGTTCGGTCCTGTTTTTTGCAGTGCGGAGCTTGGCCGCATGTGATGCGCACCTCCCACTGCGCAATTGTCCTCCGTTTTTGCCTTTTATTACCGTAATGCCACTCTCCGTTTCACGGACTGCCTGACTGTAACGGCGTGATACGGACAGATTGACCCTTCCAGAAGGTATTCTGTGCGAGTGGAGAGTGAAGTGTTTTTAAATGCCCTGCCAGCTGGCACTCGTAATGTAGTTGAAGCAATGTGTATGAACAGTAGCATTCAGAGCTTGCCACCAAATGAAACGCACTTACCTAAGTGTAGGGGTGTATAGCCAGTATAGGTAAAGGTCGTAGGGATACAAAATTTATGTAATATAAAATAACGGGAGGGACAACACACTTTTTGATAAATCCAATTTACTCAAATTTAATTTATCATTTTTAATAAATAATAAAAAAGTATTTTAAATAGTGTATCAAAAAGTATATTGTTAGATAATAAATGTATTATGTTGTAAAAGATTCAATTATTAGTTATATATATATATAATATTTTGTTAAAAAAAAGACAAAATTTATTTTGGTATTCTATAAATTTCGAAAAAATATGTTTGTAATTTTTTATGTAGGATAGGAATTAAAAAGAGAATGTGATGTAATATTTTCTTTATAAAGTTATATTAAGTAAGGATTTGAATAATTGATATTTAATATTATTTTTCTATTGAAATATAAGGAAAAAAAACTCATATTTAACTAATTTTATCATATTTAATAATGTGATTTCTAAAAAAATAATTAAAGTTGTACTTTTAATAATTATTTTTTATTGTTATATCAAATTTTAATAATATAGAATAATTTAAGAAAATAGTTTATTTTTATAATAAAATTAAATTTTATTAGCTATTTTTATTTGATGTAAATTACTTATATTTTTCTTTTGGAAGAAAATATATTTCTTTACTAATGCAGTAATGTTATAATAAAAAATAATGAAAATGATTTAATATGTATAAGGTCCTGTCAATAAAGATTCTTGTGAAAGAGGTGTGATTGAGTAGGGAAAGAGATGGGTTGGTTAGATTGGAAGTTGAGAGAGGTTGAAAAGGAAAAGAAAAAGGCGAATAGCGTCATTTAAGGAGGAATAATGAGATTAATTATGAGAAAGAGGTGTTGATTGAGAAAAAGAAAAGGCAATTAGGATGGGGGGATATTCATATTCTTCTTGGTGAACATTCATTCATTGAAACAACTGTTCTCTCACCAATCAGTGATTGTGGCCTTCTGTCACCATTCTCCTCCCACGATCTACATGCAAAATAACTCCACCTTGTGTCTCTGTGGACTCTGGCTCTAAATGTATATGTATATAGACCCTTGCTCACGCTCTCCATCCTCTCTTTTTCTCCATTTTATCTTTTTTTACTTAAGATACTCAAAAGTTATAAGGATTTCAAAAATGTTTTATTTTAGTTTAATCATCGGACCCTATCCATGTAAAATATTATAATTTTTTTCTCTCATACGGTTTAGTATGACTTTTTAAATAAATATAATATACATCAGCATTTTTTTTTACATAATAATCATAACATTAACAATTTTAGAGGGTCATATAATTTCAAATTATTATTGAAATGATTTTTAAAAAATACAGTAAAAATTAATAAATTTATGGTATATAATTATTTGTAATTAAATGTAGATGTAATAATCTATTTTCTTAAATTATTTATACAAGTGTTATATGAGTTTGTTATAATTGAAAAAAAATTATTGGAAATGGAAAAAAAAAATTCTCTTCTGATCAATAAAAATTATTTTTTAATACACACCATAAAATTATATAAATAACTCATTTTTTCATTTTTGTTGTAAATTTAATTAGAGTATATCAATAATATAAAAAAATATTATAGTGTAATCTAATAATATATTATTATATTACTATAAATGGTTAACTTTTATAATAATAATAATAATAATAATTTTTGTTATTTATGAGTTTTTTTAGAAAATAAAATACTTCTTTTTTGAAAAATTTAAATCTTAATTCGTTATGTTAGGAGGAATTAATTTCTTTTTACTATATTTTTTTTTAGTTTTATGGCGATTACTGTAAATTAAGGTTATATGATGACTTTTAATTATTCTACATATTATTTTGTAACTCAAAAATATCTGTATGTTCCTATAAATATAATTGTATTTAATTCGATCTATCAACTTTTTTAAATTTTAATCTCTTAAATTTTAAAATATTATTATTATTATTATATAATAGTGTGTATATATATATATATAATATTTATGCAAATTATCTCACAAGTCAAGGCATTATTCCATTCATGCGACTTGAGATTATTTATTTAAGAGAAATACTTACCATTGATGTTCATAGCATGCAAAAATTCTTTCACGTGAACTGCATATACAAAACATGATTAGTTATTAACCCAATAAATTAATAAATTGAAAGAAACACGTGAGAGACTAAAAATAAATTACTCACAAATTTATTGATGGCCATTTGTTTGTTATCATATTATTTTGTTTTAAAACAAAAAAAAATTATATAAAAATTAATTTTAGCAAAAAAAAATTTAAAAAAAATTAAATATAATCATATTTATAAGTGTATTGAAAAGTCATATTAATTAGGATGACAACTAAACTTAAACTCGAAAGTACTTATCCTACATTTTTTCTTGACTTTGATGAAAAAACTTATTTTAATTGGAGGTTGGATTCAAGTTTTTTACAGCTCAAGAAAGCAAGATGGAGTATGGATATGTTAAACTCACCCAGTTATATATATAATTTAATTATATAATTATATATTTTATATCATATATAATCATTAGATATGTGATTATTTATATACTTTATGGTCATTAAAATATAAATAATAAAGATAAAATATATATTTAATTAAAAATAAAATTTGATCCTTAAATAATTTTTAAGTTCTTTATTATTAATTAATTTTTATATATTATTTAAATTAAAATATAATAATTAATGTAATATATTATTTATTTAAAAATATATAAGTAAAATAAAAAAGAAAAACATAAAATAGATTCTTTGCGAGTTTCTCCAAGCTTGCTAAAATCCGACAAGATTATAGTTGAATTTTTTATTCTTTCACACCTTAAATAAACATGCCCCTATCCTACATTGCTTTTTGTAAGGATGGGGACGGGTGGCCAAACTCCCCCTTCCCCGTCCCACCCATTGCCAAATCTAATGTTAACTGGCTTAGATTAGTTAAATTAAAATATTTTTTATAAGGCTCAAACATATTGTTGGTTTAAATTGAGTTTATTTTATTTTTTATTTTTTAAATTTAAAATTATTTTTTAGTTTCATATTTTTTAAAATAACTAGTTTTAATATTTTGTGTTATGTAACTAACAAAATACAAATCATAAGCTACTATTTTTTTTAGTTGAAAATTAAATAATATTGAAAATGAAACTTTAATATTAACAATATTATTTAATTTTTAATTATAAATATAATAAATAATGATTTATATTATATTTATCATGTAAAATAGTAAATAAGACGAATAATTAAAATTAATTATTTTCAAAATGTGATAAATAAAAAAATAATTTCAAAATTGATAAATGAAAAAACAATTTAAGGTTTTTCATAATTATGAATCTAAAAAGAAATAAAATAGAATTCCAAGTCAAAAGATAACTCGATAACTTTTTTCTTTATTTGGATGAGAAACCAGGGAACTCGTTCTGAAATGGAGTGTTATGGCTACGGAAATCCCCAATCTATTTCCCTAATAAAAAAATATAAAAAAATGGTACAGACCTATTTCCCTAGTAACATATGATCATGAATAAAAAACATAACATATATTACTCAATTTTTTTTTATGAAAAATAGATTATGGATTAACCGTGTTAAACAGATTTATATATACATTTAATTATAAATAATTATATATGGTAATTTTATTAACATTTTATATTTATCACATTAAAATCATATTAACAGTAAATGATAATATAAAATTACTCTGAGACCATTAAACTTTGTCTTACCTACATCTCTTAATTAAAATTAAATTTTATTTAATTATTGCAAGGAAGTCGAAACTCTTAATTTATAATGTTATCTAAAAATTGAAATCTTCGACCAGCTATATGTAAAACTTATGTAATTTTTGTTGACTTTCCATGCGCATGATCATAGTTTTGAAAATACATGTAGAGGAAGAGCTAGTACTTGCTCAGTTATTATCCTTAATCGTATAGAAAAAAGTACTCGTTATAATAGAGGTTAATTTTTAAATCATTATCAATATAATCAGATGAGTTTGCCTAGTGATTTAAAATTTTACTACGTTTGTATATTTTGTATAACTAAAGATGATATATTTAACGAGAATATTTATATTTTGATTTTTAAAATTTGTAAACACACAAAACGTAATTATTACATGAGAGACAAAAAAGAATTATTATCAATATTATTAGAATTTAATTTTAATATTTATTAATATAAATATTTTTACACATAGTTAATTAATTTAAAATATTTATATATGATTTTAAAATATTTATTATAAAAATTAGTAATTTTTAATTATATATAAATTTATAATTATATAATAATATAAAATATCTTTATACTATATAATTATATAATTATTGAGTTAAATGACTGAGATAAATAATATGATTTTCTTTATCTCTACATGCTAGGACATAATTACAAGGTCGAACTCTTTTATTATGATTTAGTAGTTATACGTCTTTTAAAAATTTAAGAGACAGTTGGATATGAGAATTTATTTTTATTTTAATATAAGAATAATTTTTTACTTTTATTTTGATATAATAATATAAAAAGTATTTTATCCATCAATTAAAATATTTTTTAATATAATCATCACAAAAATTAATAATTTTACTAAACATAGCCATTTAAGAATGAATTAATATTACATTACCATTCCATATTGAATGATAATGTAAAAAATATTTATATTTTCAGTATATTAAAAAAATACTATTTTATATATAGTTATTGAAAAATTGTATAAAAATAGTGAAAAAATGAAAAGTTATTTTTACTATTTTATAAATGATTGTGCGTGAAAGACAATGAACATGAGAAAAATAAAGATTGATTTATTTAAAATTACTTTTGTGTATCCACTCACCAAACACTTCGGTGTATAACATGGGCACTGATTAAAATGCAATTTAAGTGTTTTTCGATCAAGTGCGATATCTGTCCCCACAATGTCGTGGTGGGACTATGACATGGCGGAATGGCCTAAACCTTTAATAATTTTGAGTTTCTCACAAAATTTTATGAACAATTTAATTTGTATGGCATTGTAAAAGTGTTATGTTTGTTGGATAAAGAAAGAGAGACTTAGAAAGAGACCAAACTAAACATTGATACAGCATAATGAAGTCAGCATTCACGAAGGTTTGATTTAGGTAAATGTATTAAAAAATTGTGATATAAAAAAATAACTATAAAGTTGTTTTTATTAGTGTAATCTATATATTATATATTTATGTTAATAATATATCATATTAATAAAAAATTTGTTCATATAAAAAATAATACATGTTATTAGTGTACTCCGTATCATTTTATTAGTATAAATTCGTAATGATTGTATTAAGAGCAAAGACAAATATATAATATATTCGAAAGAAGAAAAGTTTCATATATGTATATAATTGGATGATAATAAGAGTTGATATTATTTAATTCATGGTAGTAACAACTTATATTGATTTTGGATCTCAAAAAAGGTTTTCATATGTAAATGAATTTGTTTATAAGCTAAAAACTCATAGAAAAAACTTAAATACAGTTGTTTTTTTAAAAATTAAATTTTTATCTTGATAATTTATATAATATTTTAATGTAATATTTATTATATAAAATATTAAAATAAAATTATAATTCTAATTAGATAACAATGCAAATAATATCTAAAATTTGTCTAAATTTGCGGCGAATTGACACTCTTGAGAGCCATTTTTATATATACATGCATATTTAAGTATCAAACATCATAAATTGTCACTTCCAAGAAAAAAATTATTAACTCTGGTAAAAACGTATATCGTGTAAGACTACAATATTTTATATGAAATATAAACATATTTACACGTCAATTTTTATTTAATTATTTATCAATGGTTATTATTGTTACTTTATTTTATAAAATTAATTATTTTAGTATAAAATTTATATTTAAACTTAGGTTAACTTATTATTATTTAGGTTTTCTAATTAATTTAAATTAATATTATTAAATAAGAAATTATTTTTTATTACTTTTGATGATTATCACATCAATCTGACAACCTATTCATAAGTAAAATAGACTACAATTTTCAACTTGTTCAAATAAGTCGAGTCAACTCATCTCAACACATTTTTGTTTGCGGGGTGGGTGAAAATGAGGCGAGTCATCATTTTTTTTGGTCCTAGTTTCCATCTCTAATTAATAATTTCATTTTTATCAAGTAAAATTATATCGATAAAATTAAAGTTATTTTTTATATAAAAAAATTGATGCTATTTGTTGATGATAAGATATACATTTAAACGTGATATTTCAAAATGTACGTCACATTATAACTAATTAATAATATGGACTATTTTTTAAATATAAAATTTGTAAGAATTAAAATTAACAAAGAAAGTTATGGATTATTAAAAATAAATTTAATCGTATTTACATAAATTAAAAGTATACTTAAATTTATTTTTATCTATTAATACATTATATTTTTTTAGTGTTATTCAAGGGAATTTAAATCTCGCCATAAAAACATTATATTCTAAAAACATACAACTTACATTTTTTTTAGATCCTTTCATTTATACTTTACACAATAACCATTCTGCATAGTGTATAAAGATCTGCACAAGGATTTAGAGCTAATTAAAATATAGCTTGATACATATGGTGCCCATTTTTCGTAGGCCAATAAAATGAAGACCCAAACAAACACTTGAAATTTTGTTATGCGGTGCGTTCAAGTCTGAAAATGCAAGGACTTATTAAAGAGCATATCAAGTTGCATGTTTTTCCTTTCTCTTTAGGTGACAAAACAAATGATTGGTTGTTCAACCTACCTTGGTGATCTTTTAGACGGATGACATAATTGACACGGTTAAATTATTTCTTGAGATTTTCTTGCTTCACGAGTATTGAAAAAAAATTAAGAAATAATGTGCAAACTATTCACAACATAGAATTTTTTAGCAACTTCTTATCCAATATTATTACGAAGGCTTGCTCCCCTTGAAGAAGAGGATGCTAGTTGCTAGTGGAGGTGTTATGCACATGGTACCAGTATTATCCACATTCACAGTCGACAAAACCAACATTAAGGCAAGTGTCATTTAAGGTAACCAAAATTTTTAAAAATATAATGGGACAATTTGCGAGCTATTTTTTTTATTTTATGAATAATGATACATGATTATTATTAGTTGGTGGAGTGATTTATCTATTTAACGTATAAGACCTAAACCTATTAAATAACTATGCTGGATTGAGATCTCGTTTGTTAATGAAATTAACTAGATATATTACTTTACCATCAAATAAGAACGATCATGTAACACCACATATAGAATCAAGCTAAATATAGTGAACAAAACTCTTGGTACAGCTCCTAGAGAGTTGATTTCTACTATAACAGTAATCTCACAACAATTTTACTTTTGCTAGGACACACTCTATAGAAAAATGAATAAAGTAAATGTTGCTGATCTTAAGTAACAAATTTCTAATTTAATCTTTCTTGTTGAACAATTGGTAATGAAACAAACTCAATCAGCTAGAGTTTGTGAAATTTATGTCGTTTTAAATCACCAACTGATACTTGAAGAAAAACTCAAAGAGCAAGTACAGTTAGAGAGCTCTAAAATATATTTTAATTACCATGATTATATTAAATATTTATATTGACAGTTTATATAAATTTACATTAGCATTCTGTAACTTTATATTAATTTTAAAATATTAAGTCAAAAACTTTTAAAATTATTTTTATAAGAAAACCTTTTAAGAAGGTGTATATATTTTGGGAGAGAGAAAAATTGCTACTAGATATGCACTTACGTGTATCGTGCTATCCATGTGACCCGCTATATCCACCTCACATTAGCACAGACTGGTGCTTTACGTGGCTGTTATCTTAAAATATGGAATGTGTTGATGTTTTTATATTATATGGTTGCGTTTAATAACTCTTTATAAGTACTTCTTGACCATAATCCTTCACATGAGACAAACCAAGATGCTTCTGGCAGGCAAAAAACATGTATCATAATTGAGCCTGGTTTTTTGGTCACGGGTGAAAAGCAAGTTCGGTTCAGGGAAGGGATTCTCTGTGGTCTGCTATATATAATTATATATAATATCATATATATGGAGACATTGGTTGTTGCAGCACTATTATATATATTCTTCTTAGCTTTGCAAAATATGTTTCTATCATATTTATCAAAGTTTGGACCCTTTAGATGTGGATTCCCGGATCATCTTTCTGACTCTTTCGATGAAGATATTATTGAAAAAACAATTGTTACTTTAATTTTTTAAAATAAATTGTTACTTTAATTTTTTAAAATAAATTAAAATATCTAAAAAAACACATGACATGAGGTGAAAAAGTATGTGAATGGATGGAAAACAAGACAGAGCTGAAGGCATGAAATGAAACCCACATTTGGTCTTTAGTTAACCATTTAGTTTTCATCACATTTAAGGGAAAACGAAGTGGTTATAACTTTATGTCTTCGTCAAAATTTATTTTACACCTAAGACAATCTTTTGTGTGTGGATGGCATGCGAAGAGCTATGATGAAGATGAGTTTTAACTTGTCGCATGCTAGGAAGTGCTAGATTGGGACCCATGCATATTTGTTGATCAGGAAAAAGACACTCAATTGACAAGATAATGCTAGTTCATGTGGCTAAAACAGTTGTGAAACAATAGTTATTTTATTATACTTTTAGGATATCTTTAAAGAGTTTTACCGTTTGCTAATTGTATAAAATATTCATTGATTTTAAATTAATTATTTAAAATTAATAAATTATAATTTGTGATTGAATAATTTATTTAATAAATTATTTAAATTATATGATTAATACATAATTTATTTTCTCATCTTTAAATTATTAATGAGTGAGATTATAAAAAAATGCTTAATTAATTTTTTTTTAGTTTTTTTTAAATGTGACTTTTTAATTGGACCCTTACTTTATTTTTCAAAGTGAGTTTCATAAAAGCATTTTGTTATCAAATAATTACTTCATCTTCTTTTGTTTTTTTTTACCATTTAGTCATTTCTAAATTTCGTGAATCTTTTTATTTGGTTTTTCTATTTTAGAGGGATCAAATAAACAAAATAAGGTATTTAAAAGGATTAAATGAGAAACTTTTAGTATTTAAAATGATTAAATGAGAAGCGAAAACAATACTTAATAAAACAACTAGTAGTGGAATTTTTGGGGAAAAAACATTTTACAAAGAACCAATTTAGAAAAAAAATATATTTGGGTGTGATATTTTAAGATTAAGTTGAAAATAATTTATTTTATTATATTGATAAAGTAGGATTATTTTTAGAGTGTATAAACAAAATATAATTTTTAGAATTAAAATATGAATCTATTTTACTAAATGAAAAGGTTAACCCATATCTCCCAAAATTAAATCTACTCACAGCTGAACTGATTTTATAAATCTCAAAGTGTTGCCAAAAAGAAATGTTACGAGTCTTGTCCTGAACATGAGATTGGTAGATAACCAAATAGACGACACTCATGTTTTGTTTGGTTTGTTTTGTAAACAAAATATTCTCATTTTCTAAAAATAAAAACACACATTTTAAGATAAGTTTTCTCAAAGTTAAAAAATCTTGCTCCTTGAACAAGAATTAAGTTGGGGTTCATTTTAGTTGGAAGATATCTACTCTTTGCCTTTTATACCTCAAAGGAGATTATGCCATATGATAGGTGGAAGACACTCCTTACAAAAGCAAAGTAAAATAAAATAAAAACAATCTTGCTTTGAATTGAACCAAACTCTATCTTTTTGGTGTATGCATCAACCGCGTGAATTTTCACGTCGTGATGGGAGCTTTTTAATCTAGTTTTTATGTTATCTTCTCAATAGAGGTAGTTTATTGAGTGCAATACGTATTTCCAAATACGTTATTAATAATATCAACACTCACTAAGTCAATAACACACAAAAAAATACATAATATGGGTGTTCTTTTTTGGTACATCAATTTTATGGGTGTTTGAATTAAATATAAAATATTATTTTACATAAGTTAAATCCTAATTTCTAGAAATATTACTCTTTAAGTTTTTATAATGATCCACCAACAAAAAGTGTGCATGCGATCGTCCATTGACAATTAATTGGACATCATTGTAGCTGTCGTTTTCCTTGTGATGGCCATTCGGTTGAGATGACAAAGGAATTCACTGACCTTTTAAACTGTTATAATTAACCCATGAGATGGTGTAGTGCCAACCGTTATGTAGGTAGAAAAGTGGACAACAAAGGTAAACTTGTAAAGCATAATTGAAAATCAATGTCCTTATTGGCCCCCCCTCGTCCTATATAGGGTAATCAATCACAAAGTTGAGCAAACACAGATGCATAAATTTCGGCAAAAAAAACTACTAGTATTCAACAAAAACAAAATCCTGAAAATACAAAATTTGATGTAGGTGCTGTTTATCTGCTATTGTCATGTTTGGTAAAAAAACTAAGCAAAAAATTAATTTCTGATGTAAATGTAACGATACCAATGTCACATGTTGTGATTAAAATGTAAACAAAATTATAAAAAATAATTAAAAATGAAGTTTAATTTTTTGTATATAAAATAAAACGAAAAACAATATCAGATATAAGGACTTAATTTAACAACATTATAACTTTGATAAATATTAGTGATTGATTCATAAACAATTTTTTATATGAAGACCAAAATATAAGATTTTTTATTTGAGAATTAAAATGGAAAATTGATATTAAATATGGGACAAAAATTATAAATAAACAACTACCTATTCTTCCCTAATTCATCATTACTGGTGTGCAGTTAGGTCGTACACTAGATTTTGTTAATTGGGTAACAGTCAATTGCGGTGTTTGATCACCAACCGAAGCTTTGGACCTACAACGTCATTTATGTTTGTGTTTAGTTAAATTTATTTGACTAAATAATTGTTTTTTTATCAGCTTAGTAGTCACAAGTGACCTGTTTCCAAAAAGATTAATTATTTTCAAACATGTGCTAAGTTTTTGCCAGCATACAAAAGATCTTGCACAGTTTGTTATGAAATCCTTATTTTCAGGCTTCAATTTATACAAATGTCTGATTCCTAGGCAGGATAATATAGGATAATTATCAAGAGGATGGGGTAGTTTTATTGTAAACTAGTGCTCTAATGTATTTTTTATATTAAGAGAGAGTTGGATTAGGAAATCTCTGGCCAAGTATAGAGTATTTCTCTCTATATATAATATAATAATATAATTTCTATAAAAATAACAAATATAATTATATATATATTAATTTATATATAATATAGTATGTATTATATATATTATTATAATATATATACAAAATAACAAAATACATAATAAATATAATATATAGAGTATATATATATATATATATATATATATATATATATATATATATATATATATATATATATATATATATATATATGTTTGACATGTAAAATTAAAGTATATTATTAATTATAATATTAAAATTTAAATAATTATTATAGAAATATTTTAAAAAAAATATTTGAATAATAATTATAAAATTGAAAATTTTATATAATTTTTATAATTTTAAAATTTAAATTCATAAATAAAAAAATATGTTATATAATTTAATTTTAAAAATCAAACTAAAAGTTATCTTTTAAAAAATATATGTAATTTTAAATAAAATAATAATTTCGTCATTTAAAAATAATTATTTAATCTTATCCGATCATTTCTTAATGAATATCAAATATTAGATATAATTAAATATTGTCACACTGTGATTATATTACATTTTTATCCTATTATATATGATAGAATCAAAGCAACATCAATTACCATTTTTAAGAAGTTTTTTATTTTATATATTTCAGAACACCGAGATTTTAAAAAAAAAATTTAACCCTTTCGTTTATTATTTTTAAAACATAAACCAATATATTATTCTATTATTATTTATTGAAATAATGTTTCCATGAAATACTTGTCATGTTTTCCTGTATTTAATAAATGCGCCTGAAATGCACCGTGTTGTATTTATATCAGTGTTGGGCTGGCTCTACAAAATACCCATTGGTCCAAATTAACGGAAGGATTAAGAGTCCTTGCCTCGCCCAGCCCAGCCCGTTTAGTTTGTATTTTTGGCAAAAGAAAATACTACACTATTTATTATAGCATATACATGCTAACTTATGTGCTGAAGTCACTGAGAAATAATGGCAATGACTGTTATTTGTATTAAAAATAAATAAGTATATTATTATCAAAGTATATGGTAATAATAATTGCATTTATTGTGTTGTTGATGGAGGAATTCATGTAAATGAGTATTGAGAGGGAACTAGCAATGTTGTTTCAATGACTTATAAAATCTAGAAATCACAGAAAAACTAAAACTAAAATTTTGAAACAAAAAACTAATTTTAGTTTTATTGAAAAAATGAAAATGAAAACCACCTGAAATGGATTTTCAAACCATTGTTTTATAGACGAACTGATGAAGTGTCCCACGTAAAACTCAATTAAATTGCTTATTAAAATATTGTCTAGTAGCTGATTCACATTCACTAATACCCATAGTTAAAATAATTGAACCGAAATTTAATTGATCTAAACGTTAATAAACTAATTTGCTTCCTAATCCATTTAATGAAAAAAAAATCATTCAAAAATTGATGAACTAGTTAGGTGTCCAGTTCATTTAACTAAAAAACGGTAGTTCATTTTTTAAAATTAGTTGGAATTGAAAAAAAAATCTAAAACCAGTGAAAATTGATGTATAACTGGGGTTTGAATATGTTTTATTTTTTAATTTATTAATGTGAACTGTTTTCTTTCTTCTTTTTTTTTTTTTAATTTATTAATATGTGATTAATAGTACACTAGGTTTCTTTTTAAAGGAAAAATTTAAACATAGTGTGTACCAAATTTTTTTCGAAGATATAGTGTGTATCAAATTATACACGGGTATAAATTATAATAATTGGGATTATTGGCATTGTTTTTAATGTATTTTTAGTATACATATTTATATTTATAATTATTGAAACCAAACATGCATGTCTCCGATAACTTAGTTCCTATAACCACATCATACTTTTGGCTAAAATTTAATTTTACTAATGCAAAATAAATTAATTTTAACAAAATAGCTCTAACTCGAAATCTCATTTAATGGGTTGAAAATCCTGTTTAACAGGTTTAGATTTATCCTTTTTACACCTCCAATTTTTAACGAGTGGTGCTTATCAACAATTAACAACAACAGAAATAGTGGTGGTTTTTTTTTTTTTTTTTTTATTCAAAGGAGGACCTGAGGCCCGTGGTGATTTATTTTGGAATGAAATATGTTGTTCTTAAATGCATAGGGTTTAAATACGTATCAGATTTCCTTTTGACGTTAGAAAATATTAACTTTTTTTTAATATATTACACAATATGAAATTAATATCACATTTTCTTTTGAAAACATAGTGTGTATCACATTATAGGGATGGACTTATTTCCGTTGTTTTAAAAGTATTAGTATTTATATTTATTTTTATCTTTTTTTTTTATATTTATTGAAACCAAACCTGTCCCCAGTGGCAACTTCTAACTCCCACCTATCACACCAATTAATTCCACATACTAGTTATTTTCCTATCACCAACCAAACTCACTCATAACGTTGAAGATACCTAAAGGTTTGAATATAAATATTGTCCCATCAAATAATAAATGATAAAAAAAATATTCATAACAAAAAGGAACATATATTCTCATAGCGTTTTGCCATTTTGTACGTATAGCATTCTTTTCGTGCGACCACTTCTATCCAGATTAAAAGTTACAAGTCAGGACCACAGGTGAAAAAGAAAAAAAAAGAAAGTAGATAATAGAACTACATTAAAAAGTAGCATTCAAGAATGAGAGTACTGGAACTGTCCTCAGAAGAAGTACTTAATTTTGTTATCAATCACCAAAGAACAAAGTACATTATAAGCCTCTTCCGTAGGATGGAAGCTGTCCCAGAATACATAGTTTGAGGTGTTTGAACATATGTGTAGGCTGTAACGATTGCACAGTACGCCTGCTTCAATATTTCCTGTGCCACAGCATCCTTTGTTTGTTACTTCAAAACCTAAACCACCAAAATCCATGAGCAATGAATCAGACAAATCAAAATGTGCTAATCAAACTTTTGGCATTGGATAACTAGTCAACATGAGATTCCTATTCCATTGTTGTTGTGGACATTTTCATGCTAATTTGTAAGTCTTATGAACAGACTGGTCCAATAAGGTACCATCTAAAGTTCAAGCTTTATGCTCACAACAAAAAGTATTTGTTATTAATTTTTATGAAGTAAAAAGACTATATATCTTTACAAAAAAGCTTCAACATACAACTCTCTAATTTAAGATAAAAAAGTTTTTTTTTTAATTTGTTTTAGGTCTCATTGGTCATTTGGTCAACCATGTTGGTAGATCCACGCTATGACAAACAACCATACAACTATACAATTATATGATCGTGATAGTGAATTTGATGCATCTAGTTAGTTACTAATATCATTTTACATGAAAAGTCAATGTAATGCTAACTTTATATTCTGTGTTCTAAATATCATGGAGTCATTGATATCAAATAATTGGTGTATATAGTCTAAATGTTCAGAAATTATATTGAGCTACTTATAAAAAGTGTATGTATAATGGTCATAGACATGTCTCGTTACCATATTTAGCAGGGTTTTGAATCATGTTCAATAATGGGTTGTAAATATCAAGGTAGACAAGTCTAGCCTCTGGAAACCCTTTTTTGAGGGCATCCATTTGGGATGAGAGTTTGTTGTTGAAGATCATTGCTGCCTGGTTTTCAAAATCTGAACATGCTCTCTGTATGCCTCCTTGAATTGTTCTCTGGGAGGGCACGCACCCTAGAACAGGCAAACCAATTACTCCGATCCTTCTAGCTCCTAGTCCATAAAGTTCCTGCATTAACTCAATTCATTTTTATTTATATATTTTTTAATGTAAAAACATTATGCAAAGATATATGAACTAAGTTCTAAGAAACGGCGATCCAAAAAATACAAAAGTCTAAACCAAATTGTTCATTTGGTCATGTGGTTCACATGGATGTGGATGGCATTCACATTCATGATTAATAAACACGTATACATCCATGTTTGACACTTTAATGTGAAATTGGCTTTTGAGTTTTGACCCAACAAAAAGGGTGGAATTGGCTGTTTAGCAAAAAGCCAATTGCCAACTAGAAACAGCGAGTAATAGCTAATGACAATGCCATTTGTCAACCATATTGCTCTACCCTAGTTTGACCTCAATACAGCTACATGTGCTATTTCTGAGAAGTTATTACTTAGACCACAGTTTAGCTGTTTTAGGTTGGTTAACTAAAATTTACAGGCAAGTGCACACATGCAAAGAACATACCTGCAAGAAGTTTGTGGCTTGTGAAGCCATTAAGTCTGTGTAAGCTTGAATGTCATAGTGTGCTCGCCTAATTGGTGTTAGAGAGTAAGTGTTGGCAATGTCATTACTTCCTGTGCACAAGATGTATATGCTTTTTGATACTATTGTGGTCGTTCTGTTTTCTCCAAATGTTTCCTTTATCTTTTTTATATATTCTTTGAACAAGTCTAGTTGATCTGATAATGATAGCACAGACTTATGTGACACATGACAAAGAAAGTAAATTGTAGTTAGTTTTTAAGATAAGGAAAATGGAGATACATGAATGTGAGGTTTCAGGGACAGTTATTTACTGCTATTTTAGAAGTTAGAGGATCATATCCAGCACCACCGGATGCAAAGCTTACACCTGTGAGAAGATCTCGAGGTTGTAGTTTTGGATCAAGATAAGCTGGCAAAATATTCTTGACGCCAAATTTTGCAGCTGAAAGAGAGCAAAGGAAATTTGTTAAGAAGTTGAATAACAACATGTTCATTCTGTTATTGTTATGCATATGATAATTAACATAGTGTAAGAGCAAGAATTCTTGTACCAATGATGTCTGATGGGATTAAACCATTGCTGAATCTCCCGGTTGGTTGATTTCCTCCAGCAAAATCTCTACCATATGGTTGGAAATTGCACTTGATTATGGTGCTGATGTAGTTGTTGTTACCTGTGTCCACTATAGAGTCCCCAAACACAATCACTGCAGGAACAGTTTCATTGTTTGGTAGACTCACAGCACTAACATGTTGAGAGATGATAACTGTGGCAAAAAAACAAAGAATGACTAGAGGCAATTGAGAGAGAAGCTTTTGAAAGATAAACTTCATGTTTCTATGATTAGTGCCTTGTTTTTCTTCTATAAAGAACATAAAGATGGTTTTTATTGTGAATACCTTTTCAACTTGGTGCAAGGCTGAAAGGTATTTATAGTAAAGCTAGACATTTATTTTGTTGCATGTAATTTTTATTATTATTATTAGTATCTAAGTTTTTATCTTAACAAAAAAAGTTATCCCACCCAAAAATAAACTTAACAAAAAACTTTAGAAAAAAATATATTTTATTTTATAAATTATAGGTATTTTCTTTAAAAATTAATAGTATTTAAATCAAGTAAAATTACTGATAAACGATAAATAAAAAATTATGTATTCGACAAAACTTAATTAAAATTAAGATAAAATTTTCAATAATTTTAGTAATAAAAATTTGTATTAAAGAATTACCTACTCTAGGTAAAAATCTATTTTTATATACAAATAACACTAATAATATTTCTAAATTTTGTCATTAAAAGATTGTTGACCGGATGTCATGAAGAATCCAATAATCAAGGAGGCATGCTGTGCACCACAAAAACATTAAGAAATTAATTAATTAATTCAATATACTTTGTTTTTGTGCTCGAGAGATATCCACTGACCAATGACCATTATTTTCCCTGTTAGCACTAAACTTATATAATATATATATATATATATAACGAGAATATCTAATTTTATCCAAATTATTTAAATAACAATTTAAGGTGCTAGCTTATATTTCTTAGATACAAAATAGTAAGATTAACAATAACCGAAACAAACAACAAATAAAAAAAAGAACAGAAGAAAAGATGAAAATAATAAAACAATAAAATAGTAAATTTCAAAAAATAAATAGATGATAAATTTTGAGTTTAAATGTATTTTAAATATATGTACATATCATTTTATCTATTTTTAATCTTTGTAAAAAAAATGTTATATATATATATATATATATATGACATTTTCTTAGTATTTTTGTTAAAAAGTTGAATGATTATGTGTATTCACATTATAAAATAATTTTACATTGATATCTAATCATATTAATTTATTGTTAATATGATTTTTAATGTAGTTATTGTAAAATTGAATTAACTTACCATCTATGATGGATTATGATTGGATCATAATGTGAAATTATTTTCTATTATTAATAAATATTTTTTTTAACCTTTATTATTAACTCTAGTTAGTTTAGTGTTTACATCACTAACAAAATAAAAAATATTAATTAAAATAATTAAGATAACGAACAACATTTTAAATTGAGATAATTAGAGTATGTTTCGATACGTAATTCAATTAAGTATTGTATTTATTATTTGTATAGACCTCAGATATCTTTTATTCAATATAATCATATTTAAGTCAGATAATTATGTTTATTATTTTATATAAATAAGATAACTACATATAATTTGTTTTTAGTTTTAATATATTATAAACAATAATTTTTATTATTTTGATATTATACTTTTTAAAAATTATAATTTACTTAGATACTTTTAATTTATTTTTAATATTATTTTTATGTTATTTTTATACTTTAATTCATTAATTTTGATTGATTTTAGTATAATTTATTTTTTAATATAACGTAAATAGTAATTTTGTCTTTAATGATAAAAGTAATGTATTCAAAATAAATCATAAGCGTATAAGTAAATTATATTTGTATAAAAAATAAAATGTTAAAATTAAATGAGTAAATTAAAAGTAAGAACAATACTAAAATTAATAAAATTACTGTTCTTAAATAATAATATATTAAAAATTAAACATAAATAGTAAAAATAAAGAACAATATTTAAAGTAATAAAAATAAACTATAAGAATTTGTCTTATTTATATAAAATAATAAATATATCACTTAATTGAATTACATATTTAAAAATAATATAATTATTTTAATTTAAAATATTTTTTTTATCATAATTACTTTAAATAATTTTTTTTATCCATGTTACGTTTTGTAAATGAAAAAAACATAAATGAAAAGAGATATCTCACTTATCAATCATGTTCTCTAAAAAAAAATAATTAGAAAGAATGTTTTGTTTAAGTTTGATATAATTATTATCAACAACAATTTTCTTTTGAAAAAATGCTCTAAAATTTAATATAATTATTATAAGTGATATTTTTTTAATTTAAAAGTTAAAACTGTATATTTAATACTTAAATTTGAAATCACTTGTAAAATTAAATTAACTTAGTGTCACTTTATCTGTGCACTTAATCTTAGATTTGATTAAAAACTAAAAATGTTTTAAAAATAGTGAAGAGTGAGAGGGGTATTTTATTTTCTTATCAAGTCTCACATGGGGAAAAATTAAACTTTTCAAACCTCCCTCTCGCTCTTGGGAGTATATGTGGGCGCTCAGTGCATGAAGCCCATTTTAGACAAAACAAATAAAGCATTCAAACATAAGTTTTTTAGGTAAAACAAATTAAGTATTAAAATATAAGTTTCTTAAAAAAGATATTAAAGAATTTAAAATCATCAGAACACTCATACCTAAAATTACTAAATTAACAAGCCGCCAAGTTTAAATGAATCTTTTTTTCTAATTAATTATTACAGATCAAGCATCCTAAAAGTGCAAGATTAGCAAAGACGTTGCATCTAAATTAATTCTTTTATTTAAAAAGATTAAAAATGATTTTTAGTTTGTTGTAGCAATTCATTAAAAAATTAAATTTAAAAAAGTTCGAAATAACCAAATTGTCATGACCAAAAGTCTCCTATGAGAAACAGAGTTAACATGGAGTAGACTCTCAAAAAATTGATTAAAGGACACAAATTTTAATAATTAAGATTGAGTGTACAATTTTATGGATGTTGAAACACATAAAGTGCTCCTTTATAGAAGAGAAGAGGAGTAAGCCTATTTCTTGTCACTATATTTTAAGACTTTTTTTTTTCAAATCCTACTTCACCATATTTCTTTCTTTTCTCAGAGGAGTCAATTATTTTTTTAATCAAATCTTCTTATTTTTCTTCTTTCCTTAAATAAGGAATTACAATCAAATCTTTCTCACTTTTCTTTTTTTTCCCATAAATAAAAATTAAATAGATTTAATTGCCAATAAAAGTTCCCATCATTATCAAAACACCCGCTGAAAGAGGGTTTAATAAACACAGATAACCCTACCAATAAATATTATCATCTATTTTTAATTTTTTATTAACTTTTTATTACTACTTTCTTAATTTCTATTTTTCTTTGTTTTTTCTGTTAATCTTATTATTCTTGGACCAAAGAATTGAAAGTTAACGCTAAAAATAATCCACCTTAATTGTTGTTAATTTTTAATCGAAAAAGTTAAGACAAAATTAAGCATTCATAATCTAAAAATATAATTTTTATCCTTCCATTATTTATATATTTTTCATATTTAGACAAAATTGAGTTATGCAGCACCCCATCACATGCTGTCATATTTTCATTTTTTTCTTCTTCCATGTGAGTCTCGTGTGAGCTTCCCCAAGAGGTAATAAATCCTTCCTTGAACCCAATTAAAAGGACCAGAGAGAGAGAGAGAGTAATAAATTTGAACTTAATTGCATGAGCGTTTAGACATTTATTTTGATGTCACAGCTCAGGGGAATTAGGGCAACTGGAGTTGCTCTTCTGTTTTACACAGTAATTACACAACTCAATCCAATTTTGGTGATGTGGGAGGGCCAAATGATGGAACAATGCACCGTACCTTAGACGATATTTTGTACATATCCTTATTATGTTAAAATTTATTTTTTAATTAATATATATTATTATTCAAACAAAATTATGTTACTTTAAATGCGTACTTAATTAAAAATAATTATATATAATCGCATTTAATTCAAAATCAATTATGCAGGTACATATTTTATACTTCTTTTCATTTAATCTATGCGGAATTCTCAACACATATTTACATCGTGAGGTTAATTTTTATTAGAGTTTAATAGTTATGTAATTTTGCTTTATTTCCCAATATACGAATTTTTTTTGTTTTTGTTTTGTTTTTTCTATTCTTCTTCCATAGCAATAGATAAACAATATGCATAACGTAGAGCATCGACCACCCTTACTCAATAAAAAATAATAAGAATAAGTAAAAAAGACATTAGTTGTCCCCCTATGGTGGCCAATCAACAGAATAAAAGAATAAAAAATAATATTTCTAACAATAAAACCCAATCAAACATTCTTCTGAAAAAAACAGAAGAACAAACAAAAACACAAGGAAAAGACAGGAGGAGACCAGAGAAGGACGAAGCTAAATATTATTTTTATTTTAGCGACGAAGAGGCTATTAATTAGACAACCCACTATACAGGGACAGAGGTATTCATATGTCCAGGGGCTTTGACCCATTTGTTTTTTAAATTTTATATATATATATATATTGAATTATAATTTTTATTAAAGAAATTTGAATATAAATTATAATATTTAACTATTATTTAATTTTTGTAAAATATTTATTTTTTATATTTTGATTGTAAAGATAATTGATGACTTTTTTTAGACAAATATTTTATTTTCTTTTTTATATATAATTTTCATTGTGGAGGTAATTTATTTTTTAGACAAAATATTGAGTATAATTGATTTTTCTTTATTTAATACTAATCTTTTTTTAATTCATTATTCTAATTTAGAAAGTTACAAATGATTTTAATATTTTAATATTAATTTAATTATAAATCAATTTAAAAATTAAAAATTATTTAATAACCCTTACTAATAGAGTAAATATTATATAAAAAATCAACATTTTTTTAAAGAGAAAAATTGATATTTTCAACTTTAAAATATACTAACAAATATTCTCTTGTTATACCATAATTTTTATTTTCTCATCTTAGGCTAACCATGTAAATTTTTCTTCTCATATTTACGGACAATTTAAGAGAAAATTCTTCTTCAATGGATGTTAATTACTATTGTAAAAAAAGATAATAATAATTAATAAATAATTCATTTTAATTTAAAAGATTTTTATAACACAATAAAAAAATTAGGAAAATTTATAATTAATAGGTATAAGAATTTGATGACTTGATGGTTATAATTTTGAATCTTTAAAAAATATATTTAACTTATTGACTAAATAAATATATTTTTGTATCATTTTAAAAAAATATGATTATAAATATTTTATATAAAATTTAATGTTTATATATTTATTAAATAAAAATTATTTCTTTTTTTTTAATCTCGGCTCCTCTAGCAATGAAATTCTGGCTCCATCTTGTCACTATACGAACTTCATCTTCTTTCATCTAATTTGTATTCATTTTCGTATTTCTTTCATTCATCACATGATTCACATTTATCATCTTCTCTTTATTTCTTTTTCTTTTTCTTTTCATCTCAATTCCTGTATATGTAATTTTTTTATTTAATAATTATTTATTTTCCAAAATCATAATCAAAACAAGTTTCAACGTTAGCTCTCGATACAGAACAACAAAACTCGGTGCTTCATAAATTATCCGCAACATTCTATTACAAACAAACTCATGAACAAAGATCTACCGCAATGATAAAAAAAAAGTTATAATAAATGATTTTGGGTGTATAAAGATGAAAAAAAAGGCGAAAGAAGAGATAGAAAGATAAGAATTATAATTATTTAAAAAAAAAAAGAACGTAATTATACCGATAGAAATTAGTAAAAAAAAGCATTAAATATATATAAAAAGTGCACTAAAAATATGAGATACGTATTAGAGAAATGGAGTGAAGGGAGCATCCATCACATGATAGTACAAGAATTTGGGTTCTCGTGGCTAAAGAGCGTGGTGTAATAATCGACATCCTCGGACAATCCAGCATGTGGTTGCGGCAAAGCTTCTGGATACTGCGGCGCGTCATCGGACAACCCAGCATGTGATTGCGGTGAAACTTCAGGATACGGCGGCGCGTTATCGGACAATCCAGCATGTGGTTGCAGCGAAGCTTCAGGATTTGGTGGCGCGTCATCCGAAACTTCAGCATGTGGTTGTGGCGAAGCTTCTGGAGTCTTGGGCGCAACATGAGGTTGGGGCTTGGGCCAGAAGTCAGCATTCCAAGACGTGCGGCGCCTCACACGCTCCAAAACATCGTCTGGATTCACATTGCCCGCCACATATACAGTGAGCTTGTTATTCTCTCCATCCACTTGCACGCGCACCACCCCCTTCATTCCTTTCACTGATTTTGCTACCTTTTTCTCGCACCCTTTGCATGGGCATGGCATCCACACCTTTATCTCCACTGTCTCTGCTTCAGACCTACTCATCTCTCCTGTCTAAAAAAACATCGTTACGTACAATTACAACAACTCTAATCTACTCTATGCATTCTCATTTTTTATTTTCCGGAAAACTTGCTGCAATTAATCCACAAAATATTGTATAATTTTCTAAGTTCAAATAACAAAATAATGAAAGTGAAAGCATCAAATTACATACGTAGGGTGTGCTGACAGCTCACTCCGTTTTAATAGAAAGTGTTTTGACAAGGATACTCGGATGGATGAATTCTCGAACACCGAGAACAATGGATTTAAATAGTCAAATTATAATGAATGTTTATTCCAAATGTTTAGCAGTATTTTATGTTTATTGAGATTCTTCTGAAATTTGTTATTACTATTAAAATTGATTTAGTATCTTTTAATTATTTTTATCATTATTTTATGGTAAAATATTATTTTATTATCTTATATAAAAGAGATATCTACTTACTTTAATTATAACTCTACACATTTTATTCATTATATTAAAAAAATATAAGATAAAAATAAAGAATAACTTTATATATATATATATATATATATATATATATATATATACTACAGTATTAGGACAATATATATAACTATTTTATATTTTATAATAATATAATATTATTTTTATATTTTTATATTTTTATATTTATTATAATTAAGATATTATGATAATATATACATAGATTATATTTAAAAATAATTAGAATATAATTAACATAAATTTAAAGTAGTTATTTTATAAATTATATATATTATGTTAAAATAGTTAATATAAGTTAGTCTTGTGATTTATAATATATATATATATATGTTAGCTTTAATATATTTGCGAGAATCAATTAGTTAATTTGAACTAATCAATTATATTTTTTATTTAATTAATTGATACTTTTAACTAATTAATCAATAAAAGTATCAATTAATTAAATAAATAATATAATTGATTAGTTCAAATTAACTAATTGATTCACCAAATATATTACAGTTAATATATATATATATATAATGGGAAAAAATCTGTTGACCCAGAAAATAAGTCTATAGATTTATTCCAAACTTAAACCAAGATTAATTATGCAGTTTATAATATATATATATATATATATATATATATATGTACAATAATACAAAGGCAATAATTGTATTGCAAAATTTTATTTATAAGGTTAAAATAGTAATTAAAACCACCATGTTAGGTCAAATTTGAAAAAAATAATTAATTCAGCCAAATATTTTGCGCCAAGACACTTTTTTCTGAATCATGTGAATGTGAATATAAATAAAATATTGAGATGAAATGCTTTAATAGTACTTCACCTGCACGAGGGGAGTAAATAAAACAATATAATAATTCATAATTTGAAAGAGTAATTTTGTTGAAGTTAGAGGTTCCAAACACAGTTGACTCTTCCTAAAAAAAAAAAACCAGTTGGCTCAATTTACCAAGTGCCATGTCTCCTGGTCCTGTAGCTCAATGTTCATCTTATTTGTGCAATCAGTGGGGTATGAATTGAGATTTCGATATCACACCCATTATTAGCACTAATCACGACCGATCTTGACATTTTTTTTTTCTTTGTGAAATAAGGGATATTCACAAAGGATTTTATATTTGAGTGATTTAGTGAAATTTTAGTTTAAAATATTATGCTATTATATTATATAATTGAGTGTCTTGGTTTAAATTTAATCTGATGTTAATGTCATATTTTCTAAAATTTGTAATATTAATTTAATTTAAGTTTAAATTCGAATTTGAATTAGATTAGAAGCAATAAATATTAGTTTAAAACTTTGGAATCGAATATTCAAATCATTAAAATTATACCGACTATATAATTACCTTAATTTATATAAAATCTATTTTTATAAATTTAAAATGAAAAAAATCATTTATATTTTTGCAATAACTTTTTTAGGTGCTGACAAATAATTTAAAAAGTAACAATAGAGAATATAAATTATAAAAATATTATTTTTATGAGCTCCACACGAAGATTATTATCCGTTTGGCTGAAGTTGAATCAGTTAAGTTAATTGTTATGGTCATGGTCGATAACTTTTTATGAGTGATGCCTTTGTTGTTAACAATACTTAAAAGTAGGAAAAAAAATAGTTTTAGCTAAGTTGTATAAGTGTTGGATTGTACAGCTAACAAAGAACGAGACAATAGAAACGTAATGACATCCAATAAAGTGTTGCACGATCCAACGATATGTATAATATAGCTAAAGTTTTTGTTCTTAAATGTGGTGTATTTTTATTATTTTTATTAATTAAAATAATTTTTATATTTTTAAATAAAAATTTTGATTGTATATATTTTAATATTTAATGTATTATTGTTATTGTTAAAATAAATTTATGTTGATTAAATTAATTTTATATAATATTTTATCTTTTACCAATATATTCTTTCATTGAGCGAGATAATTAGTTTTAAATAAATTTTAATTTTTTTTATCAAACAACTTTTAGATTAAAGGGAATTTTTAAATTAAAAAAAAACATTATCAAATAATTTTTACTTTATTTTTAAAGTTCTTACCTAAGTTAATTACTATAAAAATGCTACACTATTAAAAAAAATTATCATAAATACAACTTTTTATACTCAACCAATTGAGTAATTATTAGGAGTGTAATTAGTTCATAATAACTTGAATATACTCTGATTTTAAGACTCAACTTAGTAAAGTATAATTGGATTGTGCTGTATTCGCATATTTTTATTAAGCAATCCTACTAAATTTAATCGACCTTACTTGAGTTGTATTATTAATGTTATACTTACCGTTAATACAAGCTACCATTATAATGCTCCATTTAACCTTCAGTCAAATAATTGTAATTTTATTTATTAACATTATTATAAAATAATTTAATTGATTGAATATAAAACTCACTAACATAACACTTAATTCAATTATAATGGTGTCAAATAAAATAAATTTAACCAAACCTAATGAATCAATCTAGTTTGAATTATTAAATTGAACTAAATAATCTAATTGGCAAATAATTACAACACAAAATAAAAAAAAATTGTTAAATACCACAACAACTTCAAGGATTTTGCTAAGCAGGTTACTTCTCTCGCTTTTTTTTTTTTTTTACGACAAGCTTGCAAATGCCTTCTCCATTGTTTCCTTTCAACACATGCTTACTTCACTTGCGCTTCCCCTGTTTTCTTTACAAGACAATACAAGTATTTTTGCCTTTGTAATAATTTTTATACCATTTTAATGTAACTTTTTGTGCCATTATAAACTCTAAAATTTCGAGTGAACCCTTTTCTCGATATATCTGTTTCATCTTCCACGGGGATGGAGTGTTTCCAAGCTTTCCTTCACCTTTCTAATGTCCGTATTTTTTTCATTGTAGTATTAAACCCCTGCTTTCTTGGGACTTCTCACATGAATTATCAATTTATGATATAAAAGGTTTAGTGTGTTAACTGTAACAAGGCCGGTTAATGAGATAAGTCAACTTAAAAAATCAATAACTTTGGCATGGTTTGAGAGAGTGATTCTTAATCATTCATAAAACATGTGAAAATATATAAGAACTGATAAATAAACCGTGTTTTTTGAACATCGAATCTGTACGCCGTCCATTTTTGTGTGTAGTTGTTTGGACTGCGGCACAATTATCATGCAAAAAGAAGATCTGCTGCAGGACCTTGATCAAACCTTGAACGGACTCATGCTGGTGGCCGTCGGCGAGAACAAGAGGGGCGAGTGAGTCTGCACAGACATTAATACAGTTGGGTTTTCGAATCGAAGATACCTCTTTTTTTTTTTTTAATAGGTATAATTTTTTATTTCTTATTTGAATCTCTCGAATTCTATTTTCTACTTTCATATTTTTTTTTAAATAATAAAATAGACAATGTCATTGTTTATTTTAAATTTTGAAAAAATATTAAATAATGTCGATTATTGTCTACTTAATTTCATATGAAAAAAAAATGAAATTATCGACTTCTCCTAAATTAAAAATAAAATTACCTACTTAGATAAATCAATATTCTCATTGTGAAATTTCTTCCAATTTCGACTTTTCCTTGTCAATTTAAAGTACTTTAATAAATCCTTTTTAAGTTGTACTATTTACTTAAATTAGGTTTGTACCCACACACATGAAGATAAAAGAAAGCTTGATTATTGACCTATTAGATATCAGAATTTGTGCATGCAACTAATCATTAATTAAAAAAAGACCAACACAATTACACTGATAGAAAGTATAATTAAGAAGCACTACAGATATATAGAACATCACACGATAGTGCAAGCATTTGTGTTGTCGTCGCCGAAGGGCGTGTTGTAATTCAGCTCCTCGAAGAAGCTCACACGTGTGAATCCGATCGGCACCTTCACGTTGAAGGGCTCCGGTGCGTAAGAGTGCAGAACGACGTCGTAAGGGTCAGAGGCCCAAAACTCAACCTTCTTGCACGTGCGGCACCTCACACGCTCCAAAACATTGTCTGGATCCACATGGCCATTCACACTGAGCTTGCCCTTTTCTTGTCCCACCTGCACGTGTGCCACCCCTTTCATGCCTTACACTGATTCCTTCACTTTCCTCTCGCACCCTTTGCATACGCAATTCATATTCACCTTTATCTCCACTGTCTTTTCTTCTGTCAGATTCATCTCCACCGTCTAAATCGTCATTCTCAATTATCATTTTCCAGAAAAGTTGGTGCCCACCGTGGAGCAGGTAAAGAGAGCTTTTCGAACTAGAACATTATTCAAACAAGAACATTGGCGCCCACCGTGGAGCAGGTAAAACTAATCCCACCACCACAAGACAGGAGAGCGACGACATGCCGATAACAAGGAACCAGGCTAGTTCAACCAACGAGGGAGAAGAAGACATGCTACAGAGACTGATGAGAACAGTAGCCCAACTACAAGCTCGAAGCGATGAGCACTCGAGGTTGAGTGCATAAGCGTAAACCAGACATCGACTGGCGGAGGAACGACACGCAGAGGCGATGAAGATGGCGGAACAAAGGGAGGAGGAGCTCAGGAGGCAGATAGAAAATCTGCGAACGAGAAACGAACAAGAGTTGGAAGGGAGAGGGGAGCATGTAGCACAACCCCTTTGGAAGCAGCCTTTCTGTGAGGAGATAGACGAAGCTCGAATACCGCCTCACTTTAGGGAGATACTGGTGGATCCTTTCGATGGAACACAAGACCCCCACGCACATTTGCAGGCATTTCAGACTCAAATGTATATAAGTGGGGGGATGATAAACTGAGCTGCAAGCTGTTTCCCGGAACGTTGAGGGGGTGGCATTGCAGTGGATAATGAACCTACCACCTAGGTCGATATACGCGTTTAATGACCTAGCAAACGTGTTTCTGTCTCAGTTTGCGGCTAACAAACCGAAGCGCCTGGAAGTAGCAGACTTGTTCGACATCAGGCAGGCAGGAGGAGAAAGTCTAAAGAGTTACATGGCCCGTTTTAATGACACCACAGTGAGGGTCGACGACCCCGACCAAAAGTTTTTCGTTAAAGCTTTCCAGAAGGGGCTGAGGGTAGGCCCTTTCAGCGATGCCCTGGCCCTCCAGAGACCTACAAGCATGGAAGAAATCCGCCTCAGGGCGAAAAAACACATTGAAATGGAGGAGAATCGCTTTGAGAAGAGGGAGGCTGAACATGTCAACAGAGATGGTCGTCCGAAGCCATTGAACAAGCAACAACCATTACTCATAGGAGGCCGGGATCCTCCTCCTCGTAGACACGAAGTGGAGACGGGGCTAGAAGCACAAACGAAATTTTCCCAAGCAAAGTTTACCCCGCTCAAAGAGAAGAGGTCCCATATTCTGAGAGAAATTTGCCATACAAGGTTGCTAAGTTTTCCCCAAGCCGCCGGAGGGAAACAACTCGGGAAGAATAGGAGGGAGTGGTGTGATTTCCACAGGACGGTCGGCCATTCAACAGAGGAGTGTTGGACCCTTGGGGCCCAGATTGAGGAGCTGGTTCAGCAAGGAAGATTGGGGCACTATGTAGTGAGACAAGAAGGGGAGAAAAGCGACAGAAGGGGAGAGTCAAGCAGAGGCGGATATGGTGCGAAGAAGAGCAACAGGGAAAAAGGGGGTCGGTCCAGATCACCTCGGCCAGCGACTTACCGAGGAACTATATCGACCATTTCAGGAGGAGAAGAGCAAGTAGATGATTGGGGAGACCGAAAGGGTAGAAAAAGCTATCAGTCTTATCAAGTCCTTACAGGGGCAAATCTTACGCCCTTAGGAGGAAACAGGAGAGGACGCACAATCAGTTTCGAAGAGGAGGACCGAAGATGTGATCAAGTTGGGGATGAACCGATGGTGATATCGGTGGCAGCCGAAGGTTTCAAGGTAGAAAGAGTCCTCGTCGACCAAGGCAGCTCAGCCAACATCCTATATGGATCTACTTACAGGAAGTTGGGACTCTCCGAGTTGAAAGAGATGAGGGGGTGCTTATATGGCTTTTCGGGAGAAAATGTGCCAATAAAGGGAACAGTGGAGATTGAAACCACTTTCGGTGAAGGCAGCAATACAAGGAGGATCCCAGTAGTTTACACAGTAATAGAAGCAGAGGCCTCCTACAATATCATCATGGGACGGTCGACCTTAAATCGGTTGAAGGCGGTGGTGTCGACGTACCATTTGTGTATGAAGTACCCAATAGCAGGAGGAGTGAGAGCCATTTGGGCGGATGCAACGATGGCCAAAAGGTGCTATCAAGACAGCTTGAAGGTCGGACAGAGGAAGGCGGCAGTAAATACTTTAAGTCTGGAACTGGATCCAAGGTGCCATGAAGAACGAGAAAGACCACTCCCAATAGACAAATTGAAGGAAGTTCAGGTGGGTCCCTTAAACAACCAGAGGACGAAGATAGGCACGACTATGACGAAAGAACAAGAGGCCGAACTAGTGCAATGCTTACAACAAAATAGTGACGTATTCACCTGGTCACCGCAGGATATACCAGGAATAGATCCGAAGTTTATGAACCACAAGCTGTCGATAGTTGAAGGTGCAAGGCCGGTCGCACAGAAGAAAAGAAAGAAGGAGAAGAGAAGAGAAGGGTCATCAAGGAGGAGACGGAGAAGCTGCTGAATGCTGGGTTTATATAAGAAGTAAGATACCCAGAGTAGCTGGCCAACGTAGTCATGGTGCGCAAGGCTAACGGAAGATGGAGAATGTGCACGGATTACACAGACTTGAATAAGGTATGCCCAAAGGACCCATATCCCCTCCCCAACATAGATAGACTTTGGATAAATGGAGGAAATCAGCTTGGAGTTTCTGCACGAGCTCTTCAGAGGATCGGTTCTGGGACTCCAACCTCCCAAACTCCTTTTCGGCAGCCCTGGCCAAAATAAGGGAATAAGCAGCATATTGCTGCAATGTTTTGCAAGTGCCAGCCACGCCGAGCTGCTGCACTTTATTACCTCCAGCTGAGGCCAAACCCTTGTCTACAGCCTGCCCTAGAAAAACTGGAGGCCCCATGACAGTTGAAGAAGCCGGATTCCCCGCTATCAAGGCATCCCAATGAAAGCTGTCAATAGGTTGGGATCCGGTCTCTACTTCAGCATCTTCAGAGGGGGGCTCCTCCACATGTGTACGCTTGAAAGGGCGCCTTTCTGACCGTGGTGAAGAGCCGCCTTCAAATTGCTTAGCATTTGGCAAGGGGGCAGTGTTGTTTAAAACCACCAGAGAAGTTGAGTCTGAAGCTTCATTAGTGGTGGCCTCAAGTGGAACGGGTTCAGCGGCCGCTAGGGGTTTGGCAGAGGCCACAGCGGCCGAAGGATCAACAGAGGCAGCAGCTGTTGAAGGTTTAGCAGGACCAGCGGCTGGTGGTTGATCATCCTCGGCCATCAGGGCCGCCTTCCGTTTCTTCAACTCGCGGAGGGACCGAGAGGAATAATCTGTTAATGAAAGAAAACAAGTAAAGTTAGTAAGAAACCACAAATGTAAGCACATAGTGGAACAAGGCGGCCACTCACCAACACCTTTGATAATTTTCGCACTGGGTAATAAAGGGAGCTCGCCCAACTCCTTAGCAAACTCCCTTTCCCAACTCTCAAGATCTGCCAAATTAACAGAGATAGAGACAGCAGGCTGATGTGTCCAAGATAAAGGAAAGAAAGGTCGACCAGAGCGGTCCACCAACAAGTTGGGACCAGTGTTGCCAGGAGTCACCTTGAAGAACCGAGCTTTAAACTTTTTATAACTGGTCAGGAAAGGTTGGAATAGCTTGCGCTTAGGCCGACTACAAAGAGAGGTCCAACCAACCTTCTCGGCCTTCTTCACGGTGTAGAACCAGAAAAAGACACCCAATGTCGGAGCCTTCTTAAGGTCCTCGCAGAGAAGTTCGAAGGCCCTTACATATGCCCAGCCATTCGGATGAAGTTGAGTTGAGGCTACGTTAAGAGCCTGGAGCATGGCCCGCTCGAAGTGGCTGAAGGGTAACTTGACACCGAGCTTGGAGTGGAGGGTATCATACAGATAGAAGCAAGGTTTGTGGTCGGCCGGCGTTGTAGTACTGATCGACTCCCCAGCACGGCAAGGGGAGACACGAACCGACCAAGGCCTTTTTTGGCATATAGCCCTCGCCATACCGAGAAGGGAGCTGGAGCGATTTAGCAATGTCGACACCTTCTTCACTTCGGCGTCCACCCAAGAATAAGGATCGTCACTGAGGGAGTCACGAGTGTCATCGTGATACCAGATCTCGAAGAGTGCAATTGAAAGAATTTGGAACTAAAGCCGAAGGTTCGTCCCCTAGGGGCTTGAACCTCCCACCGGGGAGTAGCCTCATGGGGAGACTAGTCTCCTTGAGTGGAGGGGCAGTACATCCTCGAAGAGGTCCCACATTGACGAAAAAAGCAAGGGTCGGTGGAAGACCGGTCAAGGATCCAAAAGAACACAAAGACATTCGAAAAGAGTACGTCAAGAGCAGCGAGAAGTAGCAAGTCAAAGAGACGTACCTTTAGGAGCCATAACGAAGGCCAGTGCGAGAGAGCGGCGGAGAAGGAAAATGCGAAGCAAGTAGAGGAAAGGGTAAGTAGCAAGGGAATAGTGGCGAGAGAATGGGGAGAAAGAGAAAGATAAGGGATGAGCACCGCAAAGAAAAACGCGTAACCTCCAAAGGGCGGAAGAGTTGCGCCGTTCCTCGGGAATACGCAAGCTGATGATTATTACAATAAATGAGGAGGCGCCTCGAGTTCCCATGGGAAATTAAATGAGAAGGATCAAACGTCACTTCTGAGGACAGACAGAAGGAATCAAGCCTGGTTCCAACGAGCATTGGAGGACGCCAGTCGCCAGCTAGACCGAAATTGTAAGCTTGAGTCTCGACTAAGCTCACAAGGGGCTATGTTATGGTCGGCCCCAAAACGGCTGTCTACCGAGGTGGCATAAGGCGGCCTTGACAGCCGAACACATATGTCGGCCCAGTTGATTAGACGATTCAAAGGTCAATCAACATTAATTGTGCCTTGTACAAGTAATGCTAATGATGAACCGCGGCGTCACCTATATGATGGGACGGGAGTTGTTAGGCCTAAGGTATAAAAGACTGGAAGAAGGAGGGTAAAGAGAGCTTTTCGAACTAGAACATTATTCAAACAAGAATATATATATATATATATATATATATATATATATATATTTATTGATTATGTTTAAAATTAATTAGTGTATAAATATTATTTTTTCTGTAAAAATCGAATATGATATAGAAGATTTACAATACTTCTCCACTTACTCAATCACCTGACCTAGTTCATAGGCTTAATGCAATTATTTTTGTACTTACTTATATTTATGAAATAATACAGAGGCAACAATTGTATTACGAGATTTTCTTTATAATGTTGAAATTTTAAAACCACCCTGCTATGTTAAATTTGAAAAGAAAATAATTCAACAAAAGATTTCGCGCCAAGACACTTTTTTGCTAAATCATTTGGATGTGTATAATCATCCATTTTTATAAACTATTATGCTATCATATTATACAATTGAATGATTTAGCGAGAATTTAATTAATATTTTTTTTTTTGCATTATTCCATTAAATTTAAATTTAAATTTGAATTTGAATTTGAATTATATTAAAAGTAATAAATATTAATTATTTAATTTAAAATTTTGGAATTGAATATTCAGATTATCAAAATCATACCGGTTATCTTTATCTTTAATTTATCTTGATCTATGAGGAAGGCTCGTGGGTTAAGTTGATAGTTTTAACTTTCTCGCATAAATTAAGGTTATTACAGTCATTTAAAAGTTTTAGAGATTATAGGGTTAGAACAGTAAATTCTATTTTTATATCTTTGGTGAAATAATTTTTATCAAATTTTTATCAAATTTAAATTCAAATTCTTTCTGTACTAATTTTTATTGAAGTGTTAATGACTTTACAAACTTTTAAAATTTCAAAATATAACACCAATGCCTTTTATGAAACTGACAACTGCCTTTAATTGTTTCAATAAATAAACCTTGTTTCTATAATATAGTATAATTTTTCCTATCTTTTTTCTGTAAACTTCTATCCTTAAAGTTTATATGAATATGATTGGTTGGTATCAGTAATTATTTTTAGTGTCACCAATAAAATGTTGTAGCTTGTAACATCTTCTTTACATTAGCCATTGAATAATCTTATCTGCCAAACTACTCCATATAACGCATTGCATTTTGTCAACTTGCATGAAATAAAAATAAATTTATTACTAATACATCAACAACAAAAATAACACTAGTTTAAGGAATACCTCTTTCGATCACACATGATAATCATTTCAACAAATTTGTTTTGATCTGATTGTCTGAAGTTTGAAAGTTTTTAAAGATGAACAATTTCAATTTATAATTTCCAGATTTTGTAATTTTTTGAATATTGATTATTGTAATTGAATCGAAATTAGAAGATACTACGGTGATGTAGTAAAGGAGAAAGTTAATGCAAATATTAAAATTGGTCTAAATTCAATGAAATATTTATTTATAATAATAATTTATTTTTTAAAATACAATATTTCTCTTTAGAAACGGAATCTACTTGTAATGTGTTAAAAATAAATTATAAACATACTGAATTAATTATAATAAACTTATATATGATTTTAGTTTTTATAAAATATTTTAATTTTGATTTAAGAAACTTTTTCTTTTGTTTTATATTATATAAATTTTGATTTCATTTATTTTGATTTATATTATTATATAATAGTCATTAATTGATTATATATATATAAATAAAAATTAGTCAAGTGACTAGTTCATCTGATTATCACTTTATATTATTATATTAATATGTGATATCTTAAATTATTTCTAAAATAAATAATATTTATATATTTTAAAATGAATATTAAAAAATAATTTAAAATTTTAAAACAATAAAAATTAGAAAAATATATTTTACGAAAATTATAATAAAAATTAATTTATTTTATAGAAATTAAAATCAATGACTTTAAATTTTATAGAAAATAAAAATAATTTTTTTACATGAAATAAAATGAAAATTTCTTATTTTATACGACCAAAAACAGATTTAAATTATTATATTAATTATTTTTATTTAAAATATTATTAATTATCATAATTAAAAATATATATACTCATCATAATTATTTGAATTTATTTAAATTTAAGTATATATTTATTGTAATTACCTTAATAATTATAATTATATTTTAAAATAAATTAAAATTTAAAATAAAAAATTCAATTGCATTTCAATAATAAATAAATGTGACGCTACGACATAACATACATATTTAGTGTAAGAGTTTAATGATCTAGAGTAGTTTTATATTATTTTTCAATAATATATCATCTTTAAAATTTTTTAAGATGTTTATGGTAAAATTTAATAAATTTATCTTACCCAAGTAGTTGTACAACTAAATTAGTGTATGATCTATTTTTTATTTGTTGTAATTATATTAATTATTATAATTACACATTTAAATAAATTATAATTTCAAATAAAAAGTTCAATTGCATTTAATAACATAAAATAAATAAATGTGGTGGTGGGAGGTAGTATACATTGAAAAACCTTCTAACATTAGTGTAAGAATTAATGTTTAGTCGTCATTGTAGAAATTAATTTGACTCTGTAATGTCTCAAATTATAATTATAATTATAATATTTTTTAAAACTTTTAAATTATTTTTTTTGTCTTACGATTTTTTTTCTAGCTTACGCTAATTTTTAAATATTAATCGTTGATATATATCATGTATATATATTAGAATATGAATTATTTACTTTTTCATCGACAATTAACATTATTTATATTGTTTTTGTTTCTGTTAAAGGAAGCTATATAAACAAAATCTAACGTGTTAAAATAAAAAGAAACTATATTATTAAAGTATTTGAAACAATTTATAAAAACACACATTTATATTTTTTTAAAATTTATTTTAGTAAGTTATGTAAAGAAGTTATCAAAATATTTTGTACATTTAAATAAGTTTTATATTCAATTTTATGCACTTTAAACATGTCTTTAGTATGCAATAAATTCAAAACTTTTAATTAATGATCTTGATGATGTACACTTTGACCATTTTTTTAACGTATTCTTTTATTAGTTAAAATTTATATCTAAAACTAAAAAAAAATATTCTTTAGATAATAACATATAATTATAACTTTTTAATTAGCAATAATTGTGATTAAAAAATTAATAATTGAGAATTTCAGAATTTCGTAGTTTTTCTTATGCATGTGCATATATTTTATTATGATATAAATTATTATTATTTTTAATTAATGTATATAAATATACTTTTTCTTCTACATTGTATTTTCTCACTTAAAAACAACCCCAAATTCACTAACACAATACATATCAACAAAAAAGTGCGACGAGCAATTTTTTTCGGTTTACAATTTCTTTTATCTAGGACTAGATACTTTTTGAAGAGAGGTAATTGTATTTGAGTTAAGAATATTAATAATATGATATAATTAACTCCTTCGATGAGATTTTTTTATACACAATTTAAATTGGGTTTAGTTTCCAGACACTGTTAGTATAGGTTTTTTGGTCAGTGTTATGAATTAAAAGTATTATGAGTATAATCTTTAAAGTAGTTAATATAAAATAAAATTTTATTATATATAGTAATTTATAATTAGACTAAGGTGTAAAATAATATTTATAATGTAAGAAAATTTAAACTAAATTAAATCGATTTAAATTTAAGACTTTTTGTAAGAAGAATCAAACATGTATAAGATAAATTAACTAGGAGTTGGTTCTTTATTTACATTTTGTTAATTGTTAATATGAGTAACCAAAAAGCACAGTGAAAATATAACTAATAAGGGTCAAATAGGAATAAGGAGAGGTTAAGTGCGGGCATATTCTCCACTCTCAATTCTCAATTCTCAATTACGTACATCCCAAGCGGAGACCAGGACGAAGAACAAAACAAGCTTGGTTGGACCGGTAGTTAAGAAGAGGGATCGAAGCGAAGTTAGACGGAGAGAGAGAGAGAGAGAAAGTGAGAGAGAATGATGCTGGACGGAACCGAAGACGAAGAGAAGTTTCTGGCCGCCGGAATCGCCGGCCTTCAGCAGAATTCGTTCTACATGCACCGTGCATTGGTAACTCCTCCGCTAAACCCTAACCTCTCTCTTGCTTCTATTACATGCAGGCACGATCACACTAATTTCAGATTCGCCTTTGAAATTCCTAATTCATTCGGATCCAATTTCGATTCGTCTCAGGACTCGAACAATCTCAGGGACGCTTTGAAGTATTCGGCTCAGATGCTCTCCGAGCTCAGGACTTCCAAACTTTCTCCTCACAAGTACTACGAACTATGTGAGTTCTTCTCTCAGATCCGCCGTTACCTTGTTGTCTTCGTTTTTTTCCGCCGGATCCTGTAACTGTTTCTGTGCTTGCGAATTGTTAATTTATATATTTCTTTCGCTGATTTTGGTGTTTTAGACATGCGCGCTTTTGATCAGTTAAGGAAGCTGGAGATGTTCTTCGAGGAAGAGACTCGTCGCGGTTGCTCCATTATTGATCTTTACGAACTCGTACAGCATGCCGGCAACATTTTGCCGCGATTGTGAGTGGCAGTGTTGCGGAATTCGTTTTTCTTCTTATCTTATTTGTTGATTATATGCCGTTCATGATAGGACAATGTTCCCGAATGGTGGAATGCGTGTTTGTTAAGCTTGTTTCTAAACTTTAATTGTAAATTATTTTATTTTATCTTTGTTGGTGAAGCAATGTGCAGTGGTGTTGATTCTTATTTTCCTACTAATTGTGCATCATTGAGATTGATATTTATTATTTCATCATGGCTCATGGTGAAAATCTCTTGGCTTGCTTGAAAACTAATTGTGTGTAACTTTTCTCACTGAGGCCTTGGCATATGTTTTTGGTGGTTTTGAACCTCATGGTTTGCACTATTTTTTAGTGGGGAGGGTTGTATGTGTTCATTCTTTCGAGTTTAATATGCTTCTTACTTGTGAGCTGTTAATTTTATGATTGCAATCAGGTATCTCCTCTGTACAGTAGGATCAGTCTACATCAAATCCAAGGAAGCTCCTGCAAAGGATGTTCTTAAGGATCTTGTGGAGATGTGCCGTGGCATTCAGCACCCTGTTCGTGGACTCTTTCTCAGAAGTTACCTTTCTCAAGTTAGTAGGGATAAATTGCCGGATATTGGTTCAGAGTATGAAGGGTGAGTAAGCAAGATTTTTTGCTCTCTGCTCCTTTTACAGGAAGGATTATTCCTCTTTGAGGCTTCTTTTGAGTCAGATTTGAAGTTTCAATGAACCGAGCCAATAGTAGTGAACATTTGGAACATAATTGATGGTACCCTAAGTATCACCATTTCTCTATCAGGACCTCTAACCACATTATTATCTTGCTGCACCTTTGCAATGTTGATGCACAATGTCAACTCTTGGAGTCTTTTGAATAATGGGTCTCTTCTTTGTTTTCTTTTTTTAGTGGTTCGTCTTTTGTTTTCTTCTGTCTTTCTGATTCATTCTCTGTGATTTTTGTATCTGTCTTGATTATCGGGCAGTGGCAATTATTTTAAAGGTGTACCAATTTGAAATTGAACTTGATCAGTGAATGGCTAATTTAACAACTGTAGGGATGCGGATACTGTAGCTGATGCTGTAGAGTTTGTACTCCAAAATTTCACTGAAATGAACAAACTTTGGGTGCGGATGCAACATCAGGTTGGTTGAATTGTCTGCACATCATTACAACACTCATGCTCGGAAATGCATGTCGTCACAATAGTTGCACATCATGAGGGTAAAATATATCATGAGGGCATGATTTCTGGTCATGCAGGTGTAGTAATGCATGTGAATCATTCATACTCTTAGCTGACCCTGAGTTGAGGCTTGCTGTCGGGCTTTCTGGTCTGCAGGGGCCTGCCCGGGAGAAGGAGAAACGGGAAAAGGAAAGGAGCGAGTTGCGCGATCTTGTAATACCTGAAGCCTTAACTGGTTTGCTACACTGCAATGGGGTTGTATACATGATGAAATGCTTATAGAAGGCTTCTCTTGCTTTTTTGTCCTTGATGCATTATTAGGTTGGGAAGAATCTTCATGTTCTCAGTCAGATAGAGGGTGTTGACCTAGATATGTACAAAGATGTTGTGCTTCCAAGAGTACTGGAGCAGGTCTAATTGCTTTATTGTTTCTTTTTCTAATCATTGAAGACATGGTTCACTTTCTTACAGGAAAAAAATGATTTCTTTTCCTCAATTATCATGGACAGGTTGTGAATTGCAAAGATGAGTTGGCTCAGTTCTACTTGATGGATTGCATAATTCAAGTCTTCCCCGATGAGTATCACTTACAAACACTTGATGTGTTGTTGGGTGCTTACCCTCAACTTCAGGTTAGTGAAATTGCACATTTTTTGTATTACTTCTGGAGGATGCCTTGATGTGTGTATCTTATTTCTCCCTCCAAAACATGAAAGACTTTATTCATCAAAGAGGATTGTGAAGAAGCATCAATAAAATATGAAGATATTTATCAAACAATTCTAAAAAATCGAGAAAATAAACATCTATGTAGTACTTAGCAGTTAGCACATTGTCTGAGTTATCAAACTAGTGCACAGGTTTCTGTCAGCTGTAATACCAGTAAAGTTAGAATTCGAGGAGGGGCTGTATTTGCTGTCTTCAAAATTTTCCTATAGAATATGATTTTAAGTTGAAATTAACATTAATTAAATAATTCCATGTTTATGTCTGTCCATTTGTAATCGATGAAAGCCAGGCAGCCAGCCTACCTATATTTTGTTGCATTTATGTGCAGATAATGTTACACTCACTGGTGCATTGTAAATTATATTCTATTTTTGAAATTTATAATCTTCTGATTCATGGTACAGAGGTGTGAATAATTTTTTTTAATAAATTAGCATATGCATTCTTTGAGTTCTAGTTGGCGTCTCATACTTTGGACAATAAAGTGACCTTGCCTGTCAGGGGAGCCCATCTCTGTTGAATGCCATGGTTTTATTAATTAAGCGCACAATTGTTTACCCCTCTAAATTAGTTGGCAAACACATGCTTGACAGTAGTTATTGTATACTTTGCTCGGAACTATAAAAAAAAACGAATCCAAAATATCCATGACTGTTTTATTCTGCAAATCCAGTAGGTATCGTCACTCACTAGCTTTCTATCTTTTTCTTCCCACTGTATTTTTCAGCCATCCGTTGATATCAAGACAGTACTGTCCCAGTTAATGGAAAGGCTTTCAAATTATGCTGCTTCAAGTGCAGAGGTGTTGCCAGAGTTTTTGCAAGTGGAAGCATTTTCCAAATTAAGCAATGCCATTGGCAAGGTATTTTTTTCCCATTCATTTTTATCTTGGATATTAGTCATGTAGTGCAAACATATGTATTTCTATACTGCTTTCTGCCTTAAAGTCAAAAAGCTGTCATGATTTGTCTAATTTTGCAACCAACATGATTTAACCCAAGGTAGTCAATAGTGCACTATAGCAGAGTGGCAGAGCGGCCTTGGATAGCTATGGGATTCAAATAGCAGAGCATTTTCATAGAGGCTATTGTGGCACTACCATGATATAGCCTTCAAAAATCCATTTTTACCCCTGGAACACCATTGTTTGTTTTTTTTGGGTTAAAATATTCCACAAAAAGTTTCCTCAATTTTGACCTCTGTTCCTTTACACTTTGTAAGACTTTTTTTCATGTGTTTTGGTTCTTTTTATTCTTCTTTTATACTTTCCAGTTCACATTCTGCTAATTTTTATCTAATTTTTTATGTTCTTTTTCTATTAATTTCCCCATCATCTTTTTTTTTGTTTTTACTTCACTACTATATTCTTATTGCTCCTAGACTGATGGTGATTGTGTGTAAATTGTGACTTAATATTTATCATGAATTTCTTTAATTTTGGGTATTTTGTTATACTTTTTGAGTTTTTGTGTACTTATATGTGTAGCATATATTATTTAGTTTGTATTATAACATTTAAAATAGCGGTCATCCTGTTATAGCATTTTCAGAGTTGGCCACTGTCCACCGCTATCTGATATTGATAATTGTGATTTAACCAAAGACTGACTGTAGGCTAATTGATAGACTTGATATAAAGTATTTTTTTTTTAAATCTCCCCATGAGAGATTTGTAAGTGATGAATGGTAAAGTTCTTTATGTGCTGTCACCGAAAGGCAAAATAAATTTCAAAGGAATAATGCAAATACAATGTTACTTGTTAATCATGTTTAGAGATTATTGAAACTATACGGAAGTGGAGATGGAGGAAAAGAGAGAACAAACTCTAAATAATAATATAATATTTATTTTAATTTTCATGATGTCATGCAAAAGCAATGCACTAACCCTTATTTATACTTATATTAGACTCTTGATCCTAACTAATTGAGGAAACAATTCATAAGATATAATAGAATATGGAACCTATTCTAAGAGGTTTAAGCTTGTTACAATTAAACACATTACGATAGAATAATGATATGATGCGATGTTTTTCATAAAACAATTCTAACATTTTATGATAGAATAATGATATGATGAGATATTTTTCTTGGTATTGGAACACTACTCAAGCTAAAGCTTACTAAGCTTTAAGCTTGTTACAATTAAACACAGTCAAGGGAAATTAAACAAAATGTAAGGGGTGGTAGGTGATAATGTTTGGGAATGGGGTTGGGACCGGAGCATCTGTGCTTGGAGACAAGTTGAGAGTAGGCTAAAGACAAGACAGGGGTCAGATTGTGTCCGGGACTAGAGATGGTAGGTTAGGGCATGTCTAGAATTAGAGATTGGCCAGCCAGACCACACCTAGGTAAAAAACTGGGACTAGAGACCTGCTATGTTTGCGTTAGACAAGAGCCATACAGGAGCCTAAAACAATGACAGACCATAGATAACCACCACAAAGAATACCAAGAAACAACTCAAAATTGTCAAACTTGATGGATAGAGGGTGAGAGAGAGAGAGAATGTCAGATTTGATTACTGACCACTAAAAACTGCAGCTGAAGGTATCCAAACAGCCAAGGGAAGGTCAGGAACAGGGGCAAAGGGGTCTGGAAAGAAGAGAGGATGGTGAGGCAGGGTACACTGTTGGCAGCTGGGGAAGGCTCAAAGGAGTGGGACAAAATAGCAGCAGCTATGAAGGTGAAAGCTGTTTGGTATTAATGACACACTACCTGAACAAGGTCAAACTAGATCTATGACCCCTGAAACAGAACAAGGAGCCATTACTGAGCAGATTGCAGAATAGGGCTAATAGCATTATGATCTAAAGGAGAGGGTGGCATACAAGCTACATGCATTGACAGGAAAGGGTGCATATTAGGGTGGATGAGCATGCGTGATGGGCCTTTAGCAATGGAGTTCAGAGGGACAGCCAATTGGATAAGAGAGGATGTGCCCCCGCCTTGATAGTGGCTGCTGGAATGACAGGACAGTGACAGAAATATCCCAAACAAAGAGTTCCAACCCAAATAGTTTCAAAATTTTGGCAACATGATAGTGAAATAGTGACAGGATAGGTCATAGGGGATTGTACTGCTCTAATACCTCGCTAAAATTATAAGGATTGTAGTAGAGAATGAGAAAGAGAGAGAACAAATGCTAAGTAATAAATTAATATTAATATTTATTTGTGTAATGATGAGATATACTAACATATGGTATGATATAAATATAATAATGATATGATGAGATATTTAAAATTTTAAATATTCTAATGATCTATGATGTGTTTGGGCATCTTTTAGGAGTTAGGACAGTTATTGTAATAGTTAATAGGAGGAGTGAGTTAGTTAGAGGGGATTTGCAAGGTAAATAAATAGGGGGTGTGAGAGAAGAAACTGGGTATCTTGTATAATCTGAAGATTGAGCTTTTGCTCTTTGTGAAAGGAGAAATCCTTTATGAAGGGGAAACCCTTGGGGGAGAGTTATATCTCCTATTTTGTTCTTTCCAATCAAGAAATACAATCTTTGTTTCTTTCTTCTATTTTCTAATCTGGGTTCCTAACATCTTTCTTTATGCATGTTCGGGTCATGCTCCATTTTATAGGGAGTGAAATACTGTAGTTAATCTTGATTCTTCTTTCTTTTTACATTCTGTTTAGGGTTTAGGGTTTAGGGTTTAGGGTATAAGAGAAGAAACTGGGGGTAAATAAATAGGGGGTGTCAGAGAAGAAACTGGGTATCTTGTATAATCTGAAGATTGAGCTTTTGCTCTTTGTGAAAGGAGAAATCCTTTATGAAGGGGAAACCCTTGGGGGAGAGTTATATCTCCTATTTTGTTCTTTCCAATCAAGAAATACAATCTTTGTTTCTTTCTTCTACTTTCTAATCTGGGTTCCTACATCTTTCTTTATGCATGTTCGGGTCATGCTCCATTTTATAGGGAGTGAAATGCTGTAGTTAATCTTGATTCTTCTTTCTTTTTACATTCTGTTTATCTTGATTAAATATTTCTTTCATAACTCATCACTTTCAGTGTTGGATTATGAACCTTGAGTTTTGTATAATTTTCATTTGCCACTTGAATATTTAAATTGTCTTAATTTTCATACTTTTGATTTGGTTGTTCTTGAAGAGAAAAGTGTACTTTACATCCTTCTCATTTTATCTATGGTACCATGTATTATTATGCTCATGGACTGTAAAATATGATGTCCTCAATTGTTATGCAGGTGATAGAGGCACAGCCTGACATGCTCACTGTTGGAGTTGTAACTTTATATTCATCCCTTCTCACCTTCACTCTTCATGTCCACCCTGATCGGCTTGATTATGCAGATCAAGTCTTGGTATGTTTCATTTCATATTTTTTGTGCACGTTCATGTTAACTTTTTGATTTATACAGTTAATCTTACCTGAATGTAGCCATTGACATTATTTTATTTCTTAACTCATGGTAATACACTAATACTTCCTTTCAAAGAAAGACACAATTTTGGTAGAATTTTATGTATCAGAAAATAGTTGTTGCATTTATACATGTATATTTGATTGAATTTATAGCAATGGTAGTTCTTTTCCTGTATTTTCCAAGACCCATGCTCTGACTGTATATGCTTGTTAGGGGCATGTGGTGAAAAAACTCTCTGGCAAAGGGAAAATTGAGGACAACAAAGCAACTAAACAGATTGTTGCTCTATTAAGTGCTCCACTAGAGAAATATAATGATATTATGACTGCATTGAAGCTTTCAAATTATCCTCGTGTAATGGAATACCTTGATATTCCAACTACTAAGGTCATGGCAACTGTTATTATTCAAAGCATTATGAAAAACGGAACACACATTTCTACTTCAGAAAAGGTATGTTATCTTTTACTTGTCTGCTTTTTGGTGCGAGTTCTTATTATAACATAGCATGATTTGTTTGTAGGTTGAAGCATTGTTTGAACTGATAAAGGGGCTTATCAAGGATTCTGATGGGATTCCTAATGATGAGGTCATTTCAGTACCATGACATTAGGCTCTTTTTTACAATGCTTATTTGACTTCTCCCATTAATGTCACCTTTTGTATGTTTTATATGTTCTTATGTATGATAAAGTAATGCTATTTTTGTGATCCTTTCTCTCCTTGCATTATACTTACTTTTCCCCCTCTCCCCTTAGCTGGATGAAGATGATTTCAAAGAGGAACAGAATTCTGTTGCCCGTCTAATCCAGATGCTTTATAATGACGATGCAGAAGAAATGTTTAAGGTGAATTGCTTATATCCATGTGTTATGATGATGATCAAAAGAAATTTGTTTTTTACTTGTTTTTCTGCTGGAAATTTTCTCTTTCTAACAACAGTTAATAATTTCAGCTGACTTTACTTTTTACTTACTAGTACTACTGTACTGAAGCTTCAAATGGATTTTACCCAAGCGAATATTAGAAAATAAATCTTTGTTAAGCACTAAACTAAAATTGGTGTTAACTTAGGATATTGCTTTAACATTTTAATGTAGATCATAACTGGTCATGGACTACTGTAAATATGAATGCTTATCTGTGATTTTAATGTTTGATATGTTTCCTGTGACTGCAAACTACATTGTTGACCCCTTATTCGGGGTTAGGGGGGTTGTGTTGCATTTTATAAGTTCAACCTTTAATTTGTGTCATAATTTTTATGCACTAAATTGCAGATCATAGATACTGTGAGGAAGCATATACTGACTGGAGGACCAAAACGTCTGCCTTTCACTGTTCCACCTCTTGTCTTTTCTTCTTTAAAGGTTTGGAAGACCTTTTTGATTAGTTGCCTGCTTTTATTGTGTTTTGTTTTGCCTTGTTGCTTACATCATGATGAATTGATAGTGCTGGCAACAATAGCATAGGTCGGAGACCAAATCAAATTAGCATTTTGGCTTGGATTTGTTGTTGAAGTTGATTAAATGTTTTCATTAACTTGCCTTCTGACTTCATGCTAGAAGCTTGAGTAGATAATTGATTTGCCTTCTATTTGACATCATCAATAAATGAGGCAATTGGGTTAGTAAGTTGTACATTTTCACCATCAGATGGAAATTTTGTCTTTCTATTTCCAGCTTGCAGGAGTCATACTGGGAGCTCCGTTGTTCATTTAGATAAAAAAGCGGCACAATGAGCCATGATATATAAATCAAAGCCAAAATTCTAAGACATTATCTTCTACTTCACACTTTCTTGATGCTGTTGTTCCCTGCGTCTGTTTTATCTTGAATGAAAATGGCTGTCTGCTACTATGCTGTTTGCTTTTTTTTTTTTTAATAAAGCAAAATAGTAGAATTTATGCAGTGTATGTTACTTTAATATCTACAGTTGGTAAGACAGTTGCAAGGTCAAGAAGAAAATCCTTTTGGAGATGATGCAGCAACAACACCAAAGAAAATTTTTCAGCTTTTAAATCAGGTAATGCTTTTTTTTTTCCCTTAGTAAAAGGATGTGGGTTTTTGTTTTCTTTTTCAATAGTGATTTTTGCCAGCATAACATTTTATAAATGATGATGGAATATTTAAAATAATATAGAGGCTGTGAACATTTGTTGGTACAGCAGCTGATAATCTAAACAGTTGACATTTGCATGATATCTATGTTTTCAATTTGTGTTCAATGTATTTTTAAAATTGGTTAATTTGTTTTGGTGGTACTTTTGTCTTGTCTCAGACCATTGAGACTTTGTCAGGTGTCCTGGCGCCAGAATTAGCATTGCAGTTGTACTTGCAATGTGCTGAGGTACTGGAATATATTTGGTTTTTAGCACATCAAAATGATGTTTCCAAACCATATTTGCTAATATTATTGTTTCTGTTCTTGCATTAAGGCTGCAAATGACTGTGATTTGGAACCTGTTGCTTATGAATTTTTCACCCAAGCTTATATTCTATATGAAGAAGAAATTTCTGTAAGTATCCCCTACTAGTTTTGTGCTTCCCTCCCCAAAAAATAATCCTGTCATTTTCATGGGATTGAAGGTGAGTACTGAGTTTGGAGGAGGAATGTCTATGTTGACAAAATTTATGGTTTAGCCGTGCTCAACTATGCATGTGTTTTTTATACTAGGATTCCAGAGCACAGATCACAGCTATCCATTTAATAATAGGGACTCTTCAAAGGATGCATGTCTTTGGTGTTGAAAACAGGGATACTTTAACTCACAAGGCCACAGGGGTGATTATTGAATTCCGATATTTACATAGTGCTCAATGTGGACTTGTTTGAGTAAATTTTTCCATAATTACTTATAGGATAAGAAAATAGGAAAATAAATAAGTTTTTTCATAAGTTCAAATTAACTTATGCATAAGATAATTTGTATTAGCTTATCCAAAGTCTGGTTTTTAACTTATGCATAAGTTAACTTTAACTTATAGAGAAAGTTATTTCATTTTTTCTTCTTATTTTCTCTTTCTATAAATGCTTATGGAGAAGTTTATTCAATCAAGGTCTACATGTTTTTCTACTAAATCCTCATATTTGGTGCCTTCTTATTGGACAGTATTCAGCAAAGCTTTTAAAGAAGCCAGATCAATGCAGAGCTGTGTATGCATGCTCACATCTGTTTTGGGTTGATGATCATGATAACATGAAAGATGGAGAGAGGTTTGTTTCCGTTTACATAACATCTATGTGATCTTAGACTTCTAAGGAATGCTTGTTTCTTTGCAGTGCTATGCTTGTAAGGTTTTTCAGGTTTTTTTGTGGTTACTGTTTGGTTGAACAGTAATAGTTGGTGAATTTTAATTGTTTGCATAGTTAATTTCATCTTAAACATTACAGAACTATGCGATACATATGTAACTATCTAATATCCCGTGCATTGTATGCACATTTGTAAATACACGTGAAATGTGAACAATGTAAATTTAAAAAATATTGAAGAGTTAATATTGGTTATAAGGTGATAGAAACTTTTAAATTTTAAAAGTTATTTTAATTAATGAATTATTATTTTAATAACAATTTGCAAATATTTCGGTATACTTAATGTTGATTATTGAAGAAATTTAAGGATTGATTAAAATAATTGAGAAAAGTAAAAATCATCTTTGATTGGATAACTAATTAAAGTGAAAAAATATTGATTTGATTTGATATAAAAACTCAAAACGTTTACAAAATGAAGTAGACGTGTGGCTGCGTAAGGAGAGTACGTATAAAGGTTATCCTGTTTTCAAGAATGAAGACTGAATTTATAATATAGGAGTGTGTTAGAGAAGAGTAAGAACGATTTTGTCCAATGCTGCCGTCCCTTAAGGGAGTGAACATATTTACGATGACTCTGCAGAACATTATAAGTTGGGAGTTTATTTCTTAATTTATCTTATCATGATTCTTACTGTTTTTGTTGTTATATTCATATTTATTTTTGACCCAGGGTTCTATTATGTCTCAAGCGGGCTCTAAGAATTGCAAATGCTGCCCAACAAATGGCAAATGCAGCACGAGGTAGCACTGGATCAGTAATGCTCTTCATTGAGATATTGAACAAGTAAGATTAACATCCATCATCTCAAGTCAGCACTGTTCTTCTTTGCTTGGCGACAGTATAATATGGAATTTTTTTAATGATTCTGTATATGTTTTTTTCTAGGTATAATATGGAATTTTTTTAATGATTCTGTATATGTTTTTTTTCTAGGTATCTCTACTTCTTTGAGAAAGGAAACCTACAAGTCACCGTTGCTGCCATCCAGGGCCTAATTGAGTTAATCATGAATGAAATGCAGAGTGACACCACGGCTTCAGATCCAGCTGCTGATGCTTTCTTAGCCAGTACGATGCGATATATAGAGTTCCAGAAACAGAAGGGTGGTGCGGTTGGCGAGAAGTATGAAGCCATCAAGGTTTCACACGCTCCTTGATCGTGTCATGTTAGATTTTGAAGCAATTTGTTCTTGGGCTGGTCCAGCTGCTGTTTTCAATTTTCTATAGATTTCTACTGAAGATTGAAGAACCACAAGTTTGTGTGTTCTTGATATGTGCTGACAGCAAAACTACTCGGTCATTGAGTTAGATCTCCGTTCACTCTGTTGTAGCTAATGAGACTGAGCCACTATCGAACATTACTAGATCTTTTTTTTTCCCCCAATTTTAAATCAGTTAAGAGAAATTATTTGTAGTACAGTTTCTATATTTAAATTCTTAAGGTGTGCACAAAGGTTTACACGGACTTGTGGATTTCCAGTGTCTACATAGTCAGACAATTCGTGTTTTTCTTTTTAACTATTTTGTAAAATAATTTAAAAAATAATCATTTTTATAAAGGGATGGAGCAGAGTAATAAAAAATTGAAATAAGGAAAAACGTCTAGAGATGATTTTGTTTAATTTTAAAAATTGAAAGATTTTTTTTAAGTCACAAAAAAATTAAAAAGAAACAAGCAAATTCTTACTCATTTTTTCTCCTTTTTTTAATAGAATTCTCTCATTTTTTAATTTATTATTATTACTTGCCTATTTCGTATTAGCATTGATTATTGGTATTATTACTTGCCTAGTTCGTATTAGCATATCATCTCGGTACTTCCGCCTTATTTTTAATTAATTCCGAAGTTAAATTCTTTAAATAATTGAGGAAGTAATAAAAAATGGTTACAACACTTCCAAACATAATGCTAGTCTGTCAAATACTTTCTCAATCGGCTAAAATTTAAAAAATCAAGATCAATTTCATCAGTGAATCTTATTAAAATTTGTATTTCTCTAATAAAATTTAGCTAATAATAAAAAATATATAAAGGGTAAAGTCTCTCTGGCCCACGTAAGAAATTAAGACAGATGTGAATGCAACTGAAGACACATGTGAGCACGGTTAAAAACTATAAAATTCGGGCTAAGAATACAGCAGCTGTGCATGTTTTTAAAAGCAGGGTTAGATTTGTAATTTAATATTCCTCTATTTTTATTGTTCCTTTTTTTTTTTGTCTTGGAATCCACAAGGTCTCTTTAACCAGTATTTGATTGCTTCAATGTTTTGCTTCATAACTGTAGTTTAATAAGTTTCTAATACTAACGAGACCTTACGTTTTGGCAAAACCACATCAAGACGAGCATTAGTGAAAATTTTAGTTCTCACTTCCTGTGCTAGTTTTTTTTTTTGTACAGAAAAAAAACTTCATGTGCTAGTTTAGATCTGATTCTCATGCATCATAACCATTAATATACATATAACAAGATCCATTCCCATACTGTGAAGTTAAAAAACATTATTATACATTTATTTTTACAGAAAAACATTATTATACATAAACCAAAAAAGATTGACTTTTTCGTAACATTAATCATTTTCCTTTAACATTGTAATAAATAGAGTGGATGAAAAGGTCACGTGGACTTAGTAATGTGAATTTTTGAAAATTGACTAGCAAAGATTCATAACCCACTAAAAAACCTAATAATTAAGGTCGCGTCAACGCCCAAAAAGGTTCAGATCCTCGTCATAAAAAATAATAAAAATGGATGAAGAAAAAGCTTTATTGTTAGTATTGACGTTTGTTTTTTGAGGAACTTGGGATTTGTCATGGAGACGATGTGAATAAAAATAATGCGAGGAAAGGAAGAAACTGCGTCAGCCTAATAACACTTGTATCCCAGCAAATGACAACTAAGAAACAACTAAAAAGCTGTGCACACATTGAAGCCTTGAATCGAAATATAAATATAATTTAAATATATATCTTAAGGCAAACAAGGTCGTTATCCTAACTGGGATATTCCAGTCTATTAATACATAAATCAAAACGGAAGTTATAAGAAAAAAGGTGGGAAGCATGAAATGCAAATTTGACTATTAGAGTTGACAATAATTCAAAGAAAGCAAAGCATTAAACCACCTTATGCTTCAAGGAGATCTAGAGTATTTGTCTGAGGAACACCCACATAAACTCCAACTTCTTCAATAGCAAAGAAATGATAGAAAGAAAGAAGGGGAGGGTAATACAGGTAGAACAAAGGGCAGTCGAATGTTTAACACCTAGTGAATCACAATATTGAACAGGCCTTTTGCGCTTTACCCTTCTTTTTCTTCTGCTTAGGTGGTTGAAGGACAACTCTTATGGCTGCATCAAACACTCCCTTCACGTTCTGCAGTACATGCCACAAATAAATTTAAACAAAATATTGAATTAACCATTGTGATTTAGATTTTAGAAAAAAAAAAAAAGAGAAAGATGAAATACATTCAACCGTGTACCTCCTGTGTTTTTGAACTGCATTCAATGTAAGCTGGTGCATTAATCAGCTTCCTAAGCTCTTCACCCTTTAAGGGAATGCACGTGTCAGATTTAATTTATTAAATAAACAAGATTCCAGAGCACCAGAAGCAATATTCACCTGAGCTGTGGTAATAGGCACGGCATTAGGATGGTCCAGGCAGAACTGCTTATCATCCCGAAGGTCTAAAAATCACAAAATAAAATAAGGAATGGACTCTTGGTTGACAAAACCATCAATATAATATGCACCAGTCAAGAAACTAAAACAATCACTTGTCCCCTCAATGGCTATGAACCTCACTAGAACATTCTTTGAAAATTTTAATACCTATCTAGAGCCAGAGCTAGCTTTATCTACATATACAATGCATACAAAAAACTAACAACCAACCAGAAACATCACCGCATTAACCCTAATGTGGCTACATTGGAAAAACAATGGAGATTAAAATCTAAATAAAACAAAAAAGAGAATAAATAAAATGCACCAGAAATCCAGCTTCTTCAGGCTAAAAATAAAATCTGGTTCAGCAGTTCATCACTCAGATAATGCAAAAATTTCAAAGATGTTGTACTTGTATCTAAAGTCAACATTTATCAATCATGAAATCCATGGGGTTAAGGTCATATATTTAATCGTAAGTAACAGAAACCACAATGAATAAAACAAATAAAGAAGCCAGAAGGCAGCATCTAATGAATGCATGGCATGACAACATCAGTATCACATCATGCAGCAACAAACATACCGATCTTTGTGCCAACCAGAATTATGGGGACACCAGGTGCATAATGCTTCAACTCCGGAATCCACTGAAAACGTAACCAACACGCGTAATTCATCATCAATATTTACAAATGAAATATTTTCTTAACGCATAACACGATCCATATATATACCCTTCATTACAGGACATTCAGAAACACAAGAGAAATACCTTTTTAGAGACATTTTCATAACTGGCCTTGCTTATGAGAGAGAAAGCCAGTATGAAAACATCCGCACCACGGTAACTCAAAGGTCTTAATCTGTTATAATCCTCTTGTCCTGTTCCACAAACAACACAATAAGATAACCTCTAACACGATCACAGAATCCACAGAAACATAATATAATAATAATAATAATAATAATAATAATCACGCAGCATTACCAGCAGTATCCCACAATCCCAGATTCACAATGCTCCCATTGACAACCACATTCGCGCTGAAATTGTCAAAAACAGTCGGCACATAATCCTGTTCCCACAACAAAACGAGACCCATTTAAACTTGACACATGTTGTTGGGTTCCAAAACATGTCCAATTAAAATGCAAGTGAAATTGACATTGGGGGAGTTGAATTACCCACCAAAAAAAAAAAAAAAAAAAATTAATTTTTGGGTTTAAAAAAGAAAGAAAGGGAGAAAGAACTAACGGTGGGGAAAGTGTTGCTGGTGTAGGAAATAAGCAAGCAGGTTTTGCCCACAGCACCATCCCCAACAGTGACGCACTTGATGAACCTAGAAGCGCTCATCTTTTAAAGTCCGAGAAAAGAAAAGAAAGGCGAAAAGCCTCAGATCTTAACCTGAGGACCCGATGGCACACCCCCTCCAACTTCTTCTTCTTCTTCTTCTTCAGTCTCAATTACGCATCTGCGGCAGCCAAAACAAAAGAATGAAAAAAGAGAAGAAGAGGGGAAGAGAGAATGGCGAAAGAAACAAACCCTAATTGCGAAAGTGAGGAAACCCTAACAAACACACCCTGCCAGAGGAGAAGGCATTGACGGAGGAGAGAGAGTGAGAGTGAGAGAGAGAGAAAGAGAGGGAACCTTTTTGGCCCGCGAGATTTTCCTCTTGAACCGCTCATGCAACAAAACAAACTCTCCTCTTCCCTTCTTTTCTTTAAAAATACAATTTTTACTTTCTTTTCGCCATTTTAACGCACCCAAATTCGGATCCTCACTGCATCAATAACAATTCATGGTCTCAGATCTTTTCTCATTTTTCTTCTCCTTACTATTACTATTCATTGTCTTTTCACGGAAAATACGGGGTACGACAAAATTTCTACCCTTGGATTATCACCAGAAAATTCCTACATCCAAATTAGACATGGCTTGGTAAACAATAAAACTATTTTATTTTTAGAAATTCATTTTTAAAGACCCTGACTCATGCAAAACTACAAACTAAACTACTAAAATAATTTACACATGTTCTATTTTTTATATTTAAAATTTAAAATTAATATTCTTTTTTAAAACAATTTTCTAAATTTACTTTTATCGAACAAGTTCACACTTAATCAAACATTTTAATCCTTATCACTTGTATGAACATAACACCTGCATTGTTAGATATTTAAATTAAAATAAATTGAATTATAAATATAAATTAAATAAATTTGAATATTTATTAAATATTAAAAATAATAAATATCTGTAGTTTAGATAAAAAAAAATTAGTTTACCAAGCAAATCATAATATAATATATTATTATATATTTATGTGTGAGATTAAAAGCTGTGGTTACTCGTAAAATTCCCTCTCCCCGTTATCCCATCACCTTCGCATTTCTCTAACACTTTAGCTTTTAATAAAAATTTAAAGAAGATATAGACATACCTAATTTTTCTTTTTCTTTTTCAATAATGTCAATATATCTATTTTTTGGTGGAACATACCTATTACCTAGCATGTTGTGAAGCCCGCTTAAGATATAGTACATTAGGAGGAAACATCATTGATTAATTAGGATGTCTGATGAATATGAAACATCAACCAACAAAATTGATCTTTACCATTATAATTTATAATTGACACGAAACTTGTATTTCCATTTTTTCTTGTTTCCTCTGTTGGGCTGTCAAATACACTATTTGATTCGAAACTTTATGGTTAATCCACAAACAAAAGAAGTCACAGCCTAGAATTATATCACGTGTGATGCAGAAAATTCCTTCACCATTTTTTGATTTCTGTTAAGTGACCAAGGGTGTATAGCATTATATGGATAAACATATTAGTTAATTGATTAACATATAAACATTTATATATAAGTTAACTCATGATAAACATTTTTATAATAATTGTTTTGAAAGACATATTTATTATAATTTCTAATTAACAGTGTATAAATTTTTACACTGACAACATATCGAAAATAAAATCGTATTTTAATTACTTTATATATTTTTTTACTTATTTAGCAAGCCTATAGGATTGTTTGACTATAATATAAATATTTGATGAAAATTATTATTTTACTAATTTACAGCATTTTAATACAAACATTATTTGAAATAGTGTTTGACCTTGAAATATGTAATTTATCATTATTATTTTTACCTTTAATATTTCAATAAAATTTCACATTATCGTTTTTTATATTATGTTATTTATTTTAATAACTCTTTCCCTTGAATATTGCACTATTTTTAACTTTTTAATAAATATTTAAATTTTAAAATGATGAGAATTCCAAATTAATAAAAAAAATTAAAACTTAAATGATTTAAAAACATAGTTTTATGTCATTTAAATTTATTAACTAGTTTAATAACTAATAACTAATTTTACTAAATACTTATGGTTTAATATCTTAGTTTAACAAGTTTTTACTAAAAGTTAAAATTTTAACTTCTCATTTTTTTTTGTTTATTTTTAACTTTTCGTTGGTTTATTAGATATTTGTATAAGTAATATATGCATGAACGTGTGTGTTGTACATGAGTACAAGTAGGTTGGTCAATTTCACATTAAATTTCATATTTTTATTAAAAATAAAGTTATAGTTTCTCAAAATATTTCAAATATTAGATTTAGTTTCTATAAAAATATTATTTGTTTCTAGTTTTATATTTTAATTTTAAAAATATAAAATTAAGAGTAAAATTTATTTAATAAAGGTAAAATTCACATAATTCATAATTTTTAATATATTTAAATAAAGAAATATGTTAAACAATATGTTTTCTAAAACAAAATGTTAATATTTTATATGATTAAATGATTTTATAGTTTCATAATAAAAAATTATTACTAATTTACATATATAATTATTTTATTAATTTTTTTAATAATTATATTAAAAATGACCTCTAGTCAAATTTCTCGGTTTCTCTCCTCTGGAATAAAAAGTCCCTCATTTTAAAAAATGATTACATGAATTGTTTTTTCGCATTGTTCTCACTCAAAAATCATTTCTTTACCTCACTCTTGCCATTCTGGAGCCTAGGATCCAGCTAGTGTCAAACGACTACAAGACCTTTGCACAATTATAAAAAATTTAGGCATAAATACATTTCTACTCCTGGTGAATTTTATTTTTTATCTTCTAAATTTTAAATTATTTTTTTAATTTTCCATTTCAACAAATTTAAGTTTAAATATTCTTTTTATTTTTTAAATTTAGATCAATTTTACTTTTTTCTCTTAAATTTTAAAATTATTTTTTAATCTTACATTTTAAAAATAGTCAATTTTAATCTTTTACGTTAAGTAGTAAAAAATATAAGTCATGTTTTATTAGATACTGACAAAGTATTGTTAACTTAAAAATTTTTCTTTGATATATATATAGTAAATAATTACTTGTACTTTATTTATTGCATAGGATAAAGATTAAAATTAATTATTTTTAAAATATAAAATCTAAAAAATAATTTTAAATTTAGAAAAAAAAAAGTAAAATTAGTTTAAATTTTATATACTTTAAGCCAAACATTAGATAGAGATCCCTTTTGTAATTTTTCAAAAGATTATTTCAGTGGTATGCAGGAAACATCTGAGAAGAAAGAATCTTCTAAGATTTAAAAGAAATGATGAGAGGTTCTGCAAAAAGCTGGCAAAACCTTAACTGACAATGGGATTAATTTCCTATAACTGATTCTGTTAGGATATTGCGGTTGCTTGTGTTCAATTGATTATACGTAGAGGCTTTGTCCGATTGACTGAAATTCAAGAATAATAACACAGTCACTCTTCTCTTTTGATTGTTTCTTTTTCTTCCCTTTGTATTCTGATACCCATCACTCTCCAGTCATTCTTGTTTTCTCTTCGCCTTTCTGATTCGTTCCGAGACCTTAGAAAAACTGATGCCGCCCGCCAAGAGTTCCAAGGAAAATAGGAGTTTCTTTCTGGATTTTTATCTTTTTATGTTCTTTTAGCATAAGTACATAAATTCATATTTCTAGCATCCCCTGGGTAAAGGTATTCGTATGCATCATGGTATGAATCAAAATTTGTATCAAAGTACACTTTAATTTGATTGACTAAATTGTTAAGCATAACTATGGATTATAAAATATCAATTTTGGGGGCAACGGTTGGATTCCCTGTAATGCTCTCAAAGCTTTAGCCGTTCTTTCTTTCTCAACAAGCACAATCTAGAAACTCATAAACATACCTTTTTCTAATCACTTCAAATCCTACTTGGAGCACAGGGTTGCGGCCTTAACAGTGGTACTATCGATCTCTCGTGCAATGGATGGTGGCATAAGGTGAGTATACGAACTCCACATATAGAACTATGCCTAAACTGATGGTTTTCAGACATGGATTTGGGCTATGACAGTGCTACAGGTAGGCTTAGAAGGGGAAAAGCTCAAGTTTTTCTCAGAGCAGGGTTCTCACATCACAGTTTTCAATGGACCAGAGTTAACAAGGGACGAGCTTCTGCTCTTACATGGTACAAGGTACTCCCATTTGGTAAAAAACATTTTATAACTGTTAATGCAACAAAATGGTGTATGAATTTGATGGCGAATTGATGTGTAAAGAACCAATTCGTCTAATGCTACAAATATATTTTCATTAATGACAGACTAACTTTGATGCTCCTGAAGGAAACAATCCTGTTGCCATTCAAATGGAAACTATGTTAAAAGGCATGGTTTGTGTGAATGGGAAAAGCATTGGCCGTTACTGATCATCATACCTCTCTCGTCTGGGAAAGCCTTTTAAGCCTGAGTAAGTAATGTGCCATATCATAATAACTGTCTAGAACTCTAAATTATATGTAGTACAAGTTGAAACCTTGTTTTAATCTTTGGTTTCACGGGTATCATATTCCAAGGGCGATCTTGAAGCCAAAGGAAAATCTTCGGGTTGTACAAGAAGAAACGGGAGGGAATTAAAACTAGATGGCATAGAGATCTTCTCCTGTTATGCAATTTGCAGCACAATAGGGGAAGATTATCCACCAAATGTAGAGACATGGATAAGAACCGTCCAAAACCAACAGCAAACACCTAGTGTGTCTGGACGACAAAACAATTAATTGCGTGGTGGACTGTGCAAGTTATGGTGATCTACTAGGCACCTGCGGACCATTCCTCCTCGGAAAGTGCAATTCACTAAAGTGCCAGAGAATTGTAGAACAGGTTAAAACCAGCTTGCTTGTAAAGGAGAGGATCAGAAACATACCCTGGCAACTGCTGCCTCGTCATTTTCAAATGCAATTTAGGCAGATCTTAAGCTTTATTCTTGGTATCATTTTAGCTGTTTATGAATAGGTAAGATCACATTTCGATTTTGTACATGAAATTTTTCGTTCATCAGGAAATAGACTTTACATGGGTTAGATAGAAACTTTTGGTGATAATGCAACTATATTTCTAAAGAGTGATAATCAATTGTCACCCATGTGCTCTTTTTAACATTTTGCACTTGTAAACATGGTAGTTCTTTTTTGCTATCCAGGAATAACATGGTTCTTTACTTCTATAAGTATTTTATTGGGTTTATTCCATTACGTTCTCTGCATGAAAATTATAATTGCCCATTTCTATTAGTATATGCAGCTGTAGCAGTTGGCTTCCAATAGAACAACAGCCAATGGAACAATTGTCATTTAATTATATTAGAATTAGTGGAATCATCTTATTCTTCATGCATCATACCATAGTTTTCTTAACTGTTACTTCAGAACAAGAGATGTATTTTGCCCATCTAATAGGTTCAGGTTGTTGACTTTAACCATATCCCCTCCCCTCCAAAACAGAAACAGACAGATTTTAATATTGTTGTGAGCAAAAAAAATGAGAAGAATATGATCTTCTCGGATATTAATTATTGAACATGCCTCAATTTCTAATAATACAACTTTGTAAAAGACTCTTGTGTATATAATGGGAACCATGGGTAGCATCCACAGTACACAAGAAAAATACAAGTGAGGTTATCACAACATACAAAAACTCACTAAAAGGAATTGCATAAAGCTGCAATAGAAACATGGAGCCCAAAGATTAGGATTTACAGAATGCATGAAGCGTATCATCTAGGGTCTTCCTGTCATAATCCCCTGTGAAAACACAATTGCCTAGAGGACCCTTCAGAAGGATAAGCCTTAGCAACCCATCTGCTACCTTCTTATCCACCTGATATACCAAAATAAATAAACTATAAGTCCTAATAAAAACAAATTGAACATTAAAAGGATATTGAGTATCAGCCCTTACCGCCATGACAGATTTAAACATGTCCACAGTCATGATCTCAGGAGGAGCTGTAGGTAACTTAGCTTGTTTTAAAATGTCTCCAACTCGCTTGACAATAGAATCATCAATCCAACCTAGGCGATATGACATGTCAACGGCCATGACCTGTGTACATTGGCATACAGATTCCTCAAAATAAATCTATAGTATTAAACTATAACTATGATATTATTTTGTTAAAAGAAAATACCATGCCAGCTGCAATAGCCTCTCCGTGAAGCCACTGCCCATAGCCAAGCCCAGTTTCTATTGCCTAAAATAAGTGCAACGGGAAAGAGTTAAAATCAGAGGAAAATTGACTGAAAAGGAGAATGCAGAAACAAAATATTTGGGAATAGTTTGATGTCACAACTGTCACAGCAAATATACACACATTATTCAATTTGTAACCATTATATTTTAAAATCTACAATATGTAAATAATCTGAGTATGAGATTGAAAGTTTCGTATAAGTCATTAGAATAACTAATCAATATAGCATTAAAGGGACATGAATAATTAATTAATCAAATGTCTGAGGCTGCTTTTCATTATAAAGAAACAGTAATAAAATCTTCCAATGCATATTTTTTCTCAACACTCTTCAGGTTCTATCCTCTGTGGAAACTTAAATTCCATATTTGAAACAACCGGACCCTGTTGATTTAGAGCTTGCTAAAATAAATTTGTACACCATCTTAACAGCTAATTTTTCTCAAACAATCTATGTCTCCATTTACTCAGATTCTTTTTTCATTACGGTAACACTTTTTTAATTGCTTAAATCAACACACATTAACTTATAACCTAGGTTATAAATATTATCAGGAGTAAATAAACCTAAGGAAAATATTCACAATGCTGATTTCACAATTTTACAACGTAAATGATATAATAACCAGTCACAAACAATCACTCACGTGACCAAATGTATGACCCAAGTTCAATGTGGCCCTCAGTCCACTCTCCTTCTCATCTAAGGATACAACCTCAGCCTTGTTTTCACAAGATCGCTTTATAGCATATGCCAGGGCACCGGGATCCCTGCAGTGAGTGACATTAACTTGTAAAAACTGGAAGAGTAGAAAATCACTATGAAAGCAACTGCACAACATTTTGACAAAAAAGAATAGACCAACAAGAAAGTGCATGGCACTAACAAGCTATGATGCACGGGTAATCCAAAAATAGTATCATATCTGTATACGGTCCAGATATTCATATAATATAACAGTATTTGTATTTTTGGTGTATATTTTTTTGGATATCCAACATCTTCATTCTTCACAATATTTGCCAACCTCAATTATTACACTGGGACATGAGAGAGGGGTAACACATGGACCTTGAATTGGGATAGGATAATCACATACAGGTAAATCTCAATCTGTACCTCTGCAACTTAGCTAATAAGTAATGACAAGTCATAAAGCTCAAGCTTGGGATACTTTTTCCAGCCAAAAATATATACTTTAAGACAAATTTCCCAGAAAAATTAGCTTTTGTGACCCACGAGATGTTTCACCTATCATTTCAAGCTTCATAATGAAAATGTAACACACTAATAGCAGGAAGGAACAAAAGCTTATCACAGCACAGTACTTAATTAAAAATTTACCTTGCCATTACTGCCTGCATATTTTTCTCCTGCCACTCAAAAAACTCTGGATCCCTAATAAGTCCATATTTTATAACCTCTGCAAACCCTGAAGCCAGTTCCCTCTCTGGCAATGTATTTAACGTGTCTGTGTCAATAAGCACACACTGAGGTTGGTAAAAGGCACCGATCAAGTTCTTCCCAAGGTGATGATTTATCCCAGTTTTGCCACCAACTGAAGAATCAACCTGGGAACATAATACACACCCCAATGAACAGTGGAGACTAGAACTATCAACATTAGCCAGAGCCACAAGAGGTCTAATAGACACGCATCATGAAAAGAAGTTTTTAAAAAAGCAGCAAAAACCTGTGCCATCACAGTTGTAGGAATCTGAATAAAATTAACACCACGCAGGAAGGCAGAGGCAGCAAAACCACACATGTCACCGATCACACCACCACCAAGGGCAACAAATGTACACCGCCGGTCGAGTCGTGACTCAATGGCCTTGTCAAAGACTTTCATAAGAGTATCCTATCAGTTGAACACACAAACACATTTTTATGCAATTCCCAAGAGTGCCAACAAACCCAATTCAAACAAACGAGACATACCATGTCCTTGTACTGCTCCCCATCAGGTAAAATCACACTCTCCACAGAAACATTCGGGTTTCCCCTTGTCAAAGCATCAACAACCTTGTCTAGATACAGTGGCGCAATCGTTTCGTTAGTTACAACTAGGACCCTCTTTCCATGCACATGCCTATTACAACACCATTCTATAGTAAGAACAGAGCACTTTAGAATAAATATTAAACAAGAAATAAAATCGATGCCTTATTAGAACCTATATTATTGGATGTAAGGTCCTGTTTGAGTAGACAGCTTAATTAAGCTCTTATTAAATCAGTCCTGTTTTTATAATTAAAGAGGAAATGTAGTTAAATAGTTTTTATAAAAGCTATAAGCTATTAAGCTAGTCCGAAATCATCGGATGAACGTATTAAAAGTAATTTTCATAGATTTTCTCAAACTCGTAAACAAGTGGTTAAATACGATCTTCCAAACAGAGCCTAAGACACAATGCAGAATTAATTGAAAATTGAGAAAGTGTAAATCCACATACAGAGAAATTGGAAAAGTGAGAGAGAGAGAGAAATTGAATAGGTGAAGGAATGATTTACTTCTGGAGATAGTCGGGTTTGTTAAGTAACCCGGATCCGATGTAAATGGGATAGCTCCGATTACCCAAATCGACTTGGACGAGTGCGGGTTGCGATTTTGCTGCGACAGGATCCATGATTTGAGAGGAAGTGGCGCATATCTTTGATTTGCGAGCGGTGGAAAGAGAGGCCCAAGCCCAATTAGAGGGATAGGAGAAGAAAGAAGGGTGAGTGGGTTTGGGTTTGGGTTTGGGGGTGGGAGTGCGGAGAGAAAGAGAGAAATGGGTGGCCGTGAAAGCCATTGAGGAATCAGGAATGGAATGGGTGCGACGGTGTGATACGGTGGTTGGTGAGTGAAGGCAAGAATAACATAGTGTCTTTGAGGAACACAATCATGAATTGCGGGGTTAGGTAAGGGAACTATTTCACATGTTTTGCCAGGAGGGGTCAGTAGTGCACATGTTTTTCATTGTTAAATTATTATTATTATCCATAATTCAGATTCCTTTTAATAAAAATAAATAAATGAGACTCGTTAAATATAAAAGCACAACTTATAAAATTATATTATTTTAAATAATTTTTAGGGGTAGAAATCAGTATAATAATTGTATTATTAATAATAATTATTATTTAAAACAGTATGTTGTTGATATCTTTTTAGGTAAAAATCAATTTCAAAGATTAAAACATTTTTAATGATAATAACGCTTTTTTAATAATTTAAGTAAAATAAATTTTGTAGTCTCCTCTAATTTTAAAAAAATACTTTTAAAATCACCAAAACTCAAAGATTTTGATTTAAACAGTAGACGTTTGAAGGAAAGCTATCCACAAAATTTCAGCTCAAAATTATATCAGAATAACAATTAAATGTCCACAATAATTTTATTATTATTAGTATAATTTTAATATAATTATTGTAAAAGAATTCTTTATAATATATGATAATTTATTATTAGATAATTGTTTAAGATTATTTTACCATATTAATACATAATTTTTTTTCTAATAATATGAAATTTCAACTAATACAAAATCTAAGATAACAAGAGTATCAAATATATTTAGAAACCCCTCAACCATCCTAGGGATATAATAATAAAATTTTGTTACTACAATAAAAAGGAGATTTAGAGAAAGAAATAGTTATACCTCTAATAAATTCACCAAACTGATAACTGGAGACGAATTCAAAGTCAAATTGTTGAAATGAATAGGAACAAACTATTTCCGTCTTAAAAAATCGTCTCTAATAATGTTAGAGACAGAATTAGAAACAAAGAAAGAATAGAGCACACAACTCGGTCTCTAAAATACAACTTTTTTTAATTCCATCTCTACATGCTATAATCCGTGTCTATTTGTGTTGACAGAGACGAACAAAATTCTGTCATTCAATCAGACTTTTCTAATAATTTGTATAATAATAATAATAAATATTATATATAATAATAATAATAATAATAATAATAATAATAATAATAATAATAATAATAATAATGTACTCCAATGTTATAATGCATTGACATATTATATATAATAAATAAGGATTATTATATTATTTTAAGAATAATTTTAAAATTTACTTTTACATTCTATTTTCATTTAATTTAATAGTCCTAGTGGTTAATTTGTTTATGAAGATTAGATTAAAAAATAAAATGAAGAATAATTTATTTTATAGTTATTTTTAATAAAAATATCTTAATTATTTTTTATTATATATATATATGTATATATATATATATATATATATATATATATATTATAATAAATAAGGGTGAGAATACAACTTTTTTCATTTGAGAGAATTTTGATACAGAAATATTATGTTATTTTTATTAGTTTATTTAATATAATTATAAATTTTGAAATAATCTTTTATTAAATGAGATAACTAATTATATTTAAAAATAATAAATATCATCAAATATTTTTAATATAATTTTGAAAATAAAATTATTTTATAAAATATATTATTTTAATATTTTAATATATTAAACATTGTATTTTTAAATATTTTTATTTTTTATTTTTTAAAATTTGTCAATATATTAGTTAATAAATGGTTTTAAAACATTATTATTGTGACATTCAAAAAATGTCTTAGTAGTAGAAATTGTAAAAAATATTAAAGTAGAGAGAATAAACAATTTAGTTATGATAAATTTAAATAAAAATAAATTAACATATTTAAAAATTTAAAATATATAAAATATATTTTTATAATAAAACTTATCCAAATCTATAATTTGATTAAATAATTTATTTTGAATATGTATTATTTTACATAAAATAAAATATTATGATAAATTTTGATTTTATGGATATAAATTATTTTGATTAAACCAACCATACTAATAATTTACATAAAAAATGCAAAATAACTTATATAAGAAATACAAATAATTATTCTTAATTTTTTTCTTATATACAATTTAATTATTATATCATTTAAATTATTTTTTTAAAAATAAGTTGTAAGTAATAATCATCTTATATTTACTTTTTATTTAACTATCATAAAAAATCATATTTATTTAAAATTTTGAGTGTCAACAAATTAATAATCTTTAACTTTTCTAAATTATAAAAAAAATAAATTATAATGATAATTATTTTAATTTTAATTTTTATTTGATTATCGTAAAAATATTGTGTTAACATATTTAAATTATGACAACTTAATAATATTTCTTTTTTTAAAAATAAAATAAATAATTTATTTTATATTTTTATAAAATAACATTTTCATTAAAATTAATCAAATCTAAAGTTTTTTTCTTTTATTTGTAACTTAAGTTTATCATCACACCTAAGCATACACAGGCTAAGAAACATCTGAGTTGAAAATTTATTTTCAGAATTTTTTTATTTAAAAATATAAGTCTATTTTAAATAATAAAATTGTATATAAATCTATTTAATAAAATTATTATTTCTAATATTTTTGAAAAAATTATTTATATACCTACAAAAGTTTTATTACATAAATATGAAAAACTATAATTTTTAAAAATTAAATATAAAAATTTCTAAAAATATTTATAACTAAACAAATAAATTTTAGTAATATGCAGGAACCACCCTTCTCAAAATCCATAAGTATTAGAAATTAGGATTACATTTTTTTTTATTTATTCAACAAATAATTACTTTAAAGTTATGATAATATATAATTAAATAATATTATAAAATTATTTTATGCAGATATCATTTTATTTATCCTCAAGCTAATCCATTGATGTTGATTAATTGGAGTAAAAAAATCAAATTTAATTAGAAATTTATTAACGTGTATTTTTTTACATAAAATATAGGACACACTCAGTCGTTAATAATTTATAATTTTGTTGAAATATATCTGCTGGATAATTTAAAATATTTTATAATTCCATCACTGTTCTTATATAATATTTATAATCTAAAACTAATCAACGAAGCGTTTACTTTGGCAAAGCTTGTTTGGGAATTTCTTCGTAGGGTTGTTTTCAAGGATTCTCTATTCTTCTTTCTCTGTTGTAATCACATTGAAGGATCAATCTTAATCGGAGACATCGGCTTTTCTCGTTGGTAAATTTTCCTAACCCCTCTGCTTTAGGGTTTTCAGAAAGGTTTAAAGTAAATGTAATTAGAGAATCAATAATTAAATTCACCAACATAAGATGCCTAAACTAAGATACATCCACTTCCCCTGATTCTGAATGATACAAAGTTTATGTCTTCGCCCTTTTTTGCTGTTTGGTATGCTTGCTGGCACAGTGAATCATACTTCTTTCTCGGTTTTCTTTGATTTTTGTGTGTCCTCGTATCAAGAATATGTGCCTACCATGCTGCCCATTTCACCACTGCAAACCATTCTCTCAATTATTGTCAATGGTTGATTTTGTGTTGAATGCATTTTTTGATTTACTACTTTATGCTCTTTTGATTATTGCTAACCATATTCAACTAGAATCCTATGGCCAAAAAATAGAATTCACAATGTGTTTGGAATTGTGTCAAAGATCCACATTGAGGCTGAATCTTTAGTGTTTGTTTGGTTATACGCGGGGTGACATCTGCATAAGCTACTTCTATTTGCTACAGAATGGACACGTGTTCCTGAATGTATGTTTCTCGCTGTGTGAATGCAGTTCCTAATACTTACTCTTGTTATGACCATATATTTGTGTGTTCATGTGCATTGTTTTTGTTTATGCCCCTCTTTATCAAGCACTTATATACATTAAACTATATAGATGGCAGGCCAACTTACAAGATCAAGAAGACTAGAAACTCAGCAACAGGAACAGTCAAGGGCTAGGTGGACAACATCACTCACTAAGATACTTGCAGCACTGATGGTCGACCAAGTATATAAAGGGAATAAACATAATAATTTATTCAATAAGAAAGCATGGAAATATATTTGTGATCAATTTTACAACAAAACAGGTCTGAAATGGGACAAGGAACAACTCAAAAACCGATATTCGGTCTTGAGGAGGCAGTATTCTATTGTAAAGTCCATCCTTGAGCAAAGCGACTTTTGTTGGGATGAAGCCACAGGATCTATAACAGCTAATGATGAAATTTGGGCTGAATACATCAAGGTATGTAACTTCATCTTTTGTTTTGTTGGTATTAATTAAATATCAAAATATGGTCCTGCTGAAGGAGGAAACTTTGAACATATGTTCAGTTTGACCTTCCCTTGTGGACCATCAGTGTCTGGTTTAAAGAAAGGGAGAGGAGGAACACCTTGTTTGATTTATAAGGGGAGAGGAGGAAAAATAAAATAATCTATTTTATACTCTTACTGTAGACAAATAAAGCCATTAAACTCAAGTGTTTAAGTTAAGAATATTTTTATTAGAACTGTTTAAAAGCTTAAGTATTTTCCTTCTCCAAATCTCCTTAAGGGAGACAAAAGTGGGAGGTGTGTTATGCCCTTTATCCTCTTCCCTCCAAATATTTGAACCAAACAAGCTATTAATGGGGGTAAAAATCATGGATGCTTTATAAGAAAAATCTGTTTTTGATTATTTCTTCCCGACAAGCTGAAGATACAGCTTAATAGCTGGTTTGCCCATTTGAGGTTAATTTGAAATTCTCCGTAAGTTTGGTTTTCATTTTAATGATAAAATGTGGAATAAGTAATGCTAAGTTGTTAACAGTGTAACCCTTAAGAATGCTGTGGCATAATCTGTCTCTGGAGTGAAACCCTGTTAGTTTTCAGAAGAATGCTAATAACACATTATTATTGGGTGAAACAAAGTCCATGTTGAATCCACTATGCATGTGGTTGATTGCAATTATTTTGGAAATTCTTTTAAAATATCTCTTAGGATTTAGAAAATAAAGGATTATTTTTCTAAAATAAGCTTAACTAAACGTGCAATAAATAGTGAAACCAACTTGAATTTCATCAGTTTGTTAAAAAAATGTGTTTATATTGTTAGCATTTTTCGAATTTTCTATTATAGCCTGCAGTACTTTGTCACAGGATTGGAGTTCCATAGAACACAGGCAAGAGCTGTTATCTGTGCTCTATAAAAAAAATACTTGATTAACTCTTTTGGAAATTACAGAAACACCCTGACGCCGAGACGGTCAAAGCCGGTGGCTGCCCAATCTTTAAGGAACTTTGCACAATATTCTCTGAGCCAGCAACCAATGGCAAGCATGAATATTTAGCTGCATCTGAGGGTGAACATACTTCTACAGCTCTTTGTCCAGAGCCCTTGAACACACACCAGGAGGAGTCCTCATCCGAATCTCAGGATGAGGAAGATGGTAATGACCCTCAAACAGTTCAACCTACTACACCTACTGCAACTTCTACGCGCAAAAGAGGGCGAAAAGGAATTGACGATGCTATTGCAGAAGCCATTTTTGAGATGGCATCTGCTTCAAAGATGAGGGCAGCTGCCATAGAGCAACAAATTGCTAGATTTAGCATGGCTGACTGTATTAGGGACTTAGATTTGATGCAAGATCTTGATCAACAACTATATTTTGCTGCTCTGGATCTGTTCAACAAACCTAATGCAAGGGAGATATTTTTGTCTCTCAAAAAGGATAAACGTTTAAATTGGTTGCGTGGCAAGTGTGCTGTTGCATACAATTTATAGGATGAAAAAAGGAAAAATCACTTTTGGTCAGATTTTATCTGTTTGTGTTAAATTATTCACAAGCTTTGATTAGATAGTCTCATTCATATCACAATACTTCCTGAAGTTTTAATGTTAAAACAATATTGATGTTTGCATGACACCAAACGATGTTTTCGAAAATTTTTAAATTGATCATTGAACTGGTAAGGATACTTGTTCATAATTCATTAGTTCAATTGTAATTGAATCGAAGTTAAAAGTTAAATACGTGATAATTAAAGAGATTGGTTAACATATACTTGTTTTTTTAATGACTATTTTAACAAGTTGAAAATTTCATGTTCTTAAAACACTTAAGGTGTAATTTGTTGAAACATTTCTTCTAAAAAATAATTGAGTGTATGATATTTGTTAATGTGGATTTACTTGTTTAATGAGAGTATTTCAACACATTAATTTTAATTTTTTAAAATACCCTCAACTTTGAAGTGTGATTTCTTAAAATACTTTTTTTTTTAAAAAAAGTGCTAGGTTAGCAAATCTCATAGTTAAATATATATTTATATTATATAATATATTAAATAATGAATTTCTATGAAATTTAAATGTTTAAAAATTTTAAATTAAAATACAATGATGATCTTACATAGATAAAAGTTTCATGATAAAAAGTTAAAATAATAACAATTTATATATAGATTTTATTCAAGAGTCTTTATTTATTAAACAAAAATATTTTATAATAAATTTTCTTTAAGAAAAGTCATTTTTTATTTTTATTTTGGAAGAATACGGTTATATCTAGTTTTAATTGATTTTGATAGTTTCTCAGCAGTTTAACCTGTCATACTGATCAGTCCAATTTTAAAACTGACACCAAAGCCATGCAGACAGTAATAGAATCGGATTTGATTTGTTGTTTCACCCAAAACACAAGCACAACTTCAGCTGAAATCTGACAGGTCACAACAAGTTAGAAAAATATTATATTGAGCATCTCATAAAAAAATAGTTAAAAAATCTATTATAACTATTTAATATTTATATTTCAAAATTTTGGTCTACAAATTTATATTAAAGAGTAGTTTGTTAAATTCCATTCCGCACATATAATTGCAACAAAAGAATAATTCTTGCAGGAAACGTGACAGGAGCAGATTCGTTCGCATTGACAAGAGACGGTACTTACGTTAATAGGAAAAACCATACCTTAGAAGAACGTGCAACTTGGCAACAAACTTCTCACTCCTCTAATCATAACTTTTTCTAGACTATATATAAATCATATTAACAGTACATAATGAAACCAAGTGAAACCCATGCTAAGTACTTATGGAATGAGGAATATTCTACACCAAACTTACCCAAAAAAGAAAAAGGTGAATTAGATTGCACTCTTGACTCTCCCAATGGCCTCCACATAAGAGGTTTATATCATGATTCGTGATTCATGATTCATGATATTAGTAGAGGTGTAAATACAATCTAGGTATCATCTCATGATCATCATATTCATCTATACACGAATTCTCCTATGCTAATATTCTCTTCACGTCATGCTCCTGTTCCGCAACCTTGGCTTTGTTGTATACAGATTCAAACACCTCCATGCACACACTTGAGAACCCCACCATCCCTTGAAAAACATGAGGGCAACCCATTTGCAAGTTATTCAGAGTCATTGCTCGTGTTACACTCACTGACTTCTCGTATTTGCTCTTCTCTTCCTCTGCCTTTGCTCTCAATGCTTCCACCTTGGCGCGCTTCTCGCTAACTGGGTCTTTGCTTCTCATGGATTCCGGCATCGAGTATGGACCATACTTGCATTCCAAGGACCGAAGCTGAACCACCTTCTTCTCAAGCTCTTTGAATGCAGAATCTGACTTCTTCTTCTGCTTATACTCCTCTGCCTGTTGCACTACAATGGCATGAATAACTGTCAACAAGCTTTTTATTCCTTCGGATGCTACATTGTCTGGAATCCGGTCAACCGCAAGGTGCCATTCTTCACACAGAGAGTATATCTTTGACTCTTCAGGGGTTCTACTCAAAGGATTTTTGCTGAACTGGAAAAGGCTTAACCTTAGCCAGCCTGTTAGGGATTGGATGTAATCACGGTGTGCCTTGAAGAGGTTGCAGAAGGACTGGTGCCATTGCTGAACTTCAAGCTCCAGCTGAAGAGTTGATTGCCTGTGAATCTCAGATGTGGGGTTGTTTGATGGTATGGTATTCAGGTACTCTAGCTGCTGAACTATGTGCTTTTGGACTTGGTGGCACTCATACATGCTTCTCCACATGCACATTAATCTGCCAACATAACCATAGCGCTAAGAACTTGTTTAATAAAATTTTTTCATAATTATAAGAAAATAAATTAAACTTTTCTCTTCAAGTTAAAATTAATTTATGAATCTTAACTTTCAGAGAAGTTAGACTAAGAAACTTCTATAAAAATAAAATGCATAAGTTGATTTTAATTTATAAAAGAAAAACTCAATATATTTTATCCTTTCATATAAATGTTTAGTAAGTTTATCCAAAAAAAAAAATAGTCTAGTTTGTTGTATTGTAATGTCAGTTATGTTACTGTCAATGAATATCCTAGCAGGCAGGGATTATGCTACATATTCTGTTAGCAAATCAGAAGCAACATGATTTGAGCCAGGACAACATTCAGTGATGAAAGTAAATAAAATGGGCATAGAATGATTTACATTTTAAACCGTTTGACAAAGGTGAAATTATTGAAACAGTATTGCCTGTCCCCAAAAAAGAGTATTTCGCGTTTTTCAACCTGTCCCTAAACTATGCATTGTTTGTACGAGTTGCCAAAGTAAAACGGATATCATGATTTATGAACAGAAAACAGACAGATAAGAATCATCATGCGCGGGCCATAACATCCCATCCATTGGTACATATATAATCAATCACTTTACCCAATTGAAAGTCCAATGGGAAATTATATGGTACAAAGTGCAGCACAATAATGTCTACATGAATAACTGAAAAAAGGGGTTTAGAATTGATAAGCCCTGATCCTAAGGAAACACAGTTGATAAAAAATGAGATTTTGGGTCGTACAGATTGTACTTGTCACGGTCAAGGGTGGTCAGGTTTGTCTTCGCCAAAAACAAGTTTGAAGCACAAAATTAAATCAGTGAAAACTAAAAAGCAGTCAAAAGCAATATTTTCTACTGTCACTGATGCTACGCATGTATTCTGAACCAATTTGTAGTTGACTTCCACTCTATTACATATAGCAAACAGCTGTAACTCAGTCCCTTGAAACAAAAGAAAGCTCCCACGGCTTATGCATGCCTCTTAGCTTTTCCCATTCCCACCAGCAAGCTATGACCAAAAGGGTCCCAACCAAACAAAAATGCATCCCTTGCTTTAAGATTCGGTGGCTTATTTGCTACTAAACTACTATTTTTTACTATTGCCGGATAACTTTTCCTTTTAGCTCATGACCATCCCATTTGTGACACAAAGTTATGCATAAAAATAAAGTGGACTATAAAATGAGGCTAGAGAACTTACCCTTTGACAAGCTCAATGAGTTGAGGGTAGAGCTCTACCTCCCTTAATTTGATTATTTCAGCAGATGTACTATCAATGGCCTGAGAAGCAACCATCATTTGTGATTCTAATTTCTCCACTTCTTTCTTTGTCTTCTCTGTCTTCACATAGTCAGCTCTCTTCATCTCCACCTTCCTTAGCAGTGCCACCTTCTTTTCATGCTCCATCTTTATAGTCTTAGCATTCTTAAACCAACCAAAGAAAAGAGAAGTTAACCAACGATTAATGGGAATTGTCAAATGATCTAATGAAAAAGTCAGATTTCCTCCTCAAGTGAGATTTAGTGGACTACAGAAGGGAGACAAGAGAAATGCAAATTGAACTATAACTACATAAATGAACACATGACCACTACTAGGAATAGGAAACCACAGCATCAATGGAATATTAGTTGTAAAGAACAAGACTTCTTCACCAGACCCACATTCAAATTTTATGCCCACAAAAGAGAAATCCTCTCCGACTTTTCCCTTTTCTTTTTCTTTTATTATTACCCTCAAAGGAAGCTTAGAAAAAAGAAACACACCTTAGCCTCTTGGTACAATTTCTTCTCCCATGCATATAGCCTCTCCACAGTGGAACAGTGCCCAACACTTCCAACTCCATTAGCCCCAAAAGTACCAACAGAAACAGGAGTCCCCTCAGCCAGCTTACCAAATCCATTCAGTTTAGGACTCGAACCCCAAGCCCACAATGATGGACTCAAATTCCACCCATAGCTGTGCACTTTACCTATCACCAACAACAAGTACAAACACAACCCTTCAAAACCCATAAAAGCTGAAGAAAAACACAAACTTGAACAACATAGATTAATCAAAGTCAAACCTGAACAGCAGGATTAGGTTTCTTTAAAGCAAGTAAGAGTAAAAATAAGTATTTCCAATGGTAGACGAGAAAATTAACAGTTAATATTACAACATATGCATGATCCGTAGGTAATATCAACTGCCAAATTTCTACTTACTTTATTCTCTAAAGTGAATGAGAGTTGTTCGATTCAGAAGAGATTGATGAATGAACAATAAAAGACATCAAGGGGTTAGCAGCACTAAAAGATTTGTTACATGCAAGTAAGGCTTACATGCTTTACTGTTATCAGAAAATCCAGAGCTAGGAACTTCAAGGAGAAGAGAAACATGAGAACCAGCATCAGCAGCTTTGAGAAAATAGTCATCAAGCTCTTTGATAACTTCAACAAGATCTTTACTATTCCTAGACACCACCATTGCAAGCTCACTAGGGGTCTCCTTGGAAAACCCGCTCACCACCGACGGTGGAGCCGTCACGCTCGCCGCCGCCATCATCACCACCTCCGAGCCCGCGGTGGTCGCCTCCCACTCCTCCTCCGTCGCCGACCGAGAAGCAACCGGCGCCGGAGGCTGCATGAACGGGTCCCAGAAGTCCCAGGCGGAGGACGCCACGGGAGGCGGTGGCGGCGGCGGAAGAGCGGGGGAGGAGGCAGTGTCGGAGGTCCAGGTGTAGGAACTGGGACTCATCGGCGGCGGAGGAGGAGGTGGCATCGGGGTGGGGGTTCGAGGCGGAGGCGGCGGGAGAATGGGCTGAGGGCGGGGCGGAAGATGGTGGTGGTGGTGGTGGACGAGGGTTTCGGCATTGGCAAACTGAAAGAGTGCAGAGCCGGTAGCGCGAAGGGAGCGAATGTACATAACATGGGCGGCGGACAAAGCGTGTCTGGCTTGCACAAGCTGGTTGATGTAAAGCTTCCTGTTTTTGCAACGCGACACCGTTTCTTCCCTCTCTATTTTGGAGTGGCAGCAACCCATGTTGAGTTTGGTTGGATGAGATCAAGGTTGGTTTGTGCTTGTGCCTGTTGCAGTGCTCATAAAATGGTCCAGTGTGGGGTGGGGGTGCTGCATCTGCAAAACTTGCTTATTTTAATGCTTCCAACTCTGCCTTTGGCTGTCAAGTGCCAAAGGTACTTTCATTTTTGGGTCAAAACTCAAAAACCTGAGCTTGAGCTTAATGCAGTTTAGTTATGTTATGGGGCATTGCTCTCTCTCTCTCTCTGTCTAGTGGAGGAGCAGAGCAGCAATGGAGAAAGAGAAGTAGCACACAGACAAGGGGCTTTGGGCAGAGAGCCTGCAATAAAAAAGACAGTAAGTTTTAGTATTTTAATATTATGTTTGGATTCAAGTGGACGAAAATGCCCCCGCTCATGCTAATTTTCTCTTCAAGTAACATGCATGATGCAGGGCACCACATACCCAAAGGGCCACTGCCAGATCAGACCATCAGATGCACTAATGGGATATCCTCCCAGAATTTCAAAATAGTCTATTTGGAATTTGGATTCAAGAGTAGGGATACCAACAGATTCTCTCATATATATATTTTAATTTACTTTTATTATATTCAAATTGTAAAATTTATTAAATAAAACTCGAGAGAGATAAATTTTATAATTTTTAATAAATTTAATAAAAAATATTTTTAAAAATTAAAATGTGATAAATAATATATATTTTATGTAGAAACATTTATATGAGATCCTAAGGATATATATTATATTTATATAATAAAAATCTATTAAAATATATTATATAAGGTAAATTGCACTTTCCTATTGTAACTTTCTTTTGTATATTTAATAAAGTGACACACAAATATTTTATTTTATTTAATAAAATGATATGTATACTTTTTTCTTTGATGCAACTAAGAGGAGGTGAATATTTTTAAAATTAAAGGAAGTGCGAGAGTAATTGATAATTGTCCATTAATGTGTCAGCATTATGAAAAGTGAATTCTTAACATAATTAATAATTATTTTTATGATGATTTTTTATAGAATTGATAAAATTAGTTTAACTTAAAAGGACTCTTTAATTTAAGAATTAAAGAAGCAAATTCAATTTGATCTTATTTGACCGCATACTAGACTCATAAAATATTAGGTTTATTTAGTTTGATATTTTTTTTTATTTTTTATATCAATTTAATCCGGTCCAACACAGTCCAAACTAAGCTTACAAAACTGTGACCCGCTAAATCATATGGAGTAATTAATTTTGTCAATTTTAATTTTGAAATAATTTGACTCAAAATATAAATTTTGGAAGAGAAATGACACACGGAAATCATGTCATCTACACGATCCTCACTCACCCGCGGAATGGGACGAGAATTGTTTCAAAATATTTTATATGGAACAAAGGCCGTTACTTTTTCAAATGGAATGGGCATAAGTTTTATAGTGATGAATAAATAGTATATTACTTCTTTATAAATTAACCTCATGAGTTAACTTAGATGTGGAATCTTTTTTGCTAATAATTATTTCATTGGGGTGTCTATTTTATAGGATGGTGGTTTATTCCTGTCATGAAAACGGGAAGAATGATTTGATAAGAAGGGAACAATATCATATTCATTATATTGATTGTTTGGATTGAATGTGTCCTTGTGAAGGAAACAGATGCGACAACAAGTTCTTTTTCTCTGGCAGCAGCAAAGTAATGAAAGGAATGAAATCCCTTCCTTGGAATGCCAGCACCAGCATCAGTTCTCTCTCGTTTATATATAAACCAAACCCTTGCTCATTCCATTTCATCCTCATCTGCAATTTAACTAGGACAATGACAAAGCCTATAGTTGATGCTGAGTATCTGAAGGAAATTGAGAAGGCTCGTCGTGACCTTCGCGCTCTTATCTCCAACAAAAACTGCGCTCCTATCATGCTTCGATTAGCGTACGTTATAGCTAGCTGCTTTAATTAATTCATTTAAAATATATAACATATTGTAGAAACAATTTATATCTTATTTGTATGTAGGTGGCATGATGCTGGAACCTACGATGTTAAAACCAAAACCGGAGGCCCCAATGGTTCTATCAGGAATGATCAAGAGTTGAATCACTATGCAAACAAGGGGATCAAAATAGCAGTTGACTTCTGTGGTCAGTTTTCTTCTCACTCAAATTAAATGCTCTTTTCTATGCTTCAATCATCCTCATTAATTGCTTTTTCTTTCTTTCCACAATATTAAGAGCAAGTGAAGGCCAAACATCCAAAACTTTCATATGCGGACCTCTACCAGGTTATTTTAGTCATTTTCGCATTAGTTAAACATATGTTTCGATTACCGTTAAAATTTTATTGGAAGGGTCAAATTAAATATACTTTGAAAAAATAAAAATTTTGTATTTTTATTTTTAACGTATTATTGAAAGGGTCCAATGATATATATATATATGTATACAGTAGTATGAAGTGCGATTTGTATTTCAGCTAGCTGGTGTTGTTGCAGTGGAGGTCACTGGGGGTCCAACTATTGACTTTATTCCTGGGAGAAAGGTACGTATAACATGCGGAAGTATTGTTTGGCCTCATAATTCATGTGTTTCGGTTTTCGATACTTTATATTTACTATACTAATTATACTACTACTTTCTTTACTAGGATTCATTGGAATCTCCGAAAGAAGGGCTTCTTCCAGATGCCAAACAAGGTAAATTACTCGACTGTTGGTTGTTTTGTCTTTCTACCATTCCTGGATAATAAATATTTTGTTCACATATCACTTTTAATTTATACTCCCTTATATAAAATGTCACACTATTTGATAAAGAGATAAAGGAGAAAGCAAAACAAATTATTTTTTAATAAATATAGAATGATGTGCGATAAAAGTTAACGTGAAAAAATTACTCTCCCTTTGGCTTTGCTGTTCAATGTTAGCATGTGACAAGAGTTTAATTTTGCAATCTGCTAGATTATTATCAGCTTATTATCATATATAAATTGTCATTTCATTACCTTAAACGTCGTTCACTACTTGCTAGCTTGACTGTTGGAGTAACCAAAAGCCTTATAAACAATTTTTTTTTAATCTATGCGAGCCTATAACTCTATAAGGGGAGCTAAGGCCGCAGAAATAAAAATTAAGATGAGATGTTTAGAGTATGAAAACACGTAAAAAATCAACATAAATTAATGAAATTATCTGAGGACGAGGAAGAGAAACATTCATGGATGCACTTGTAAACGACAAGTCTCCATGACTACTTTCCTTTCAAGCAAAAATATTTTTTGTTTTTAATAATTATATATATATAATATTCAATTATGTTCTTCTTTTCTTTTGTAAATTGATTCTTCTTTCTAGAAATTGCGCATTTCTGTTTTACCTTACCCAAAGTATTAGTGCATCTTGACTTACAGTTATTAGGAAAATTCATTGATATATATGGAAGAATTTCAGGTGCGTCGCATTTAAGAGAAATCTTTTATCGCATGGGTCTAGGAGACAGAGACATTGTGGCTCTATCTGGTGGCCACACTTTGGTAAAAACAATATTACACATCAAAGAGTTCCTTTAATTAGTATATAGTTAAAGTATACATTTAATCTCATTATTATTCACTTTAATTGATAAGGGTAAGGCACATAAAGATCGTTCTGACTTTGAAGGCCAATGGACAAAGGATCCTTTGAAGTTTGATAACTCCTATTTTGTGTAAGATGTTCAATTACACAATGATGTCAATTGTTTGTTTATTTAAAATGTATAAAAATTAAAATTTCACATAACAATAAATTAAACAGGGAATTATTGAAAGAGGAGTCAAAAGATTTATTGAAGCTTCCCACAGACAAGGCTCTAGTTGAGGATCCTGAGTTCCGCAAGTACGTTGAACTGTACGCGAAGGTAACATTTTATTATCACTATTATTATTTTCACTGTAATAAAATAAATTTAGGCTCACACTAGAAATTTTGAATTGTGCTAGGATGGGGATGCTTTCTTCTTAGATTATGCAACCTCACACAAGAAACTCTCAGAGCTCGGCTTCAATGCCAAGAATCGTTCCATATTGGCCAAGGGAGTTATAGGAATTTCTATTGCCTTAATTGCGGTTATCTTGGGATTACGTGAACTCAACAAAAACCCAATTGAAGAGGCTCTATATTATTAACATAAATGTTCCAGTCCCCACAACACAACACCTGGTTGATTTTCTTCTTTCCCCCAAATAAAAAATATTGTATATAATTTCTCAACTTCAAAAGTTGTCAAATATTTCTCAAATATAATGGCCATTTTTATATCTTTACATTTTTTTTTGTCTAAATAAGTTTATGTTATTTTTAAATTTTAATATCATGCAATGGTGGCCCAACAGTAATTTTGGAGTTCAAATGGTAAATTAAATAAAATACCTGCAACCGAAGTTAAATAATAAACCAATCAAACTCCGTCCCTTGCAAATTATTTTTTAAAAAACAATCAAGTTTGTTTACCTCATTTAACAAATCATTAAATCATAATAACAAATTATTTCGTATTCATAAGAATAACTTAAAATTGAAAATGAAATTATTCATGATAATAATAATTAATGAATTTCTTTAAAAAAAATATGGTCGTTTATTCAAAATATAATTCTTGAAAATTGAAATTAAATTAAATAAATAAATATATAAAAGAGAAACGCAAAACTAAAAATTAAAAAGAAAAGAAGAAAAAAAAAAGTGATCAACAAATATAGGTAAAGAACGGATCATATCTCAAATGAACGTAAATTTAAGTTTAGTTATAAATGTGAGAATTTTTTAGTGGGTAACTTGTGAATATTTTTATACTTGATCCTCGTAATTCAACTTACCTAAAGTTTTTTTTTTAGAGAAAAAATAAAGTAAAAGAAAAAAAAGAGAGATTTTTAGAGAATTGTTTAGTCATTTATGGTTAAAGATGAAGTTACTTTGGTGGGTGGTGTGAGTTGCAGTAACCTTTTTTTCTTTTTATTTGATGATAGAATATACAACAGAAGCAGCCTGCAGTCTGCAACTGGAGGCTGTCCCTGACTGCACATACACATACACATGTTCCGCACTCTTCTGCCATTATTAATTCGAGCTCAGGTCACGCCACTCATGACTCACGTACTCACCCATACACAAACAAAACGCAGCTCACATGCATTATCACCTTTCTATTACTCATCTATAAAACCCAGAGTAACTAGATATCCAAATCAATAACATATTAACATTCCTTAGGTTTTTGAACCACCATGATCATATCTTTAGCCATTGATTAACAACGCACCATCGTTCTGAAACCATGACCTTACCATTATCAACAAATTAAATTACCATGCCACCAAATGAAACCATGACTCTGTATATACGATATTTAGATCAAACAAAATGTAATAATATTAAATTTTATGATTTGTAGCGTTTTCAAAATCGAATTTAATTTAAATCGAGCTCGTGGAGTAAAAACAATGTTATTAAATCATAAAAATATTGCTTCCTAATTTTCGATTCAATTATATTTGAACCGTAATTAAACTAATGTAATTAAATATATTATATGTCTAATAATTAAGTTAAGTGAAATTAATTTAATTTAAAATAGAAACATATTATATGTCTATTTAAAAAGGCGAACCTTGTTTGCATAGAAAAATTGAAGGAAAATGATTTGTGAATAAATTGAAAACATGGATATGATTTTTTTGACGTTGAAAAAGTATGAATAAGCAAAGTAAAAACTTAAAGGAATGTGATGTTTGAAGTGAATGGGAAGGAAACACAGGAGAAGAAATTCTTTTCCCCGTTCCCGAACCAAAGCAATTAATAAAATCCTTTACTTGCAATGGATGAGGATGAGGATGAGCATGAGCATGAGCATGAGCATATATCTTAAAGTTGTGTGTGGATGGTTTTATCTGTTTAATTAATTAAGTCTTAAAGTTAAACAATGGCGAAAGGTGTTGTTGGCGAGGAGTATCTGAAGGAAATAGAAAAGGCTCGACGTGAACTTCGTGCTCTGATCTTGAAGAACAGATGCGCCCCTATCATGCTTCGATTAGCGTACTTGCGTGGTCTCACTACTGCTTCTTAATTTCATTTCTTAATTCTCTCCATTAATTAGTCTCAAACAGGTGGCACGATGCTGCTACCTACGATGCTGAAACCGGAACAGGAGGCCCCAATGCTTCTATCAGGACTGAACAAGAGTTGAAACACAAACTAAACAAGGGATTGGAAATAGCTACTCATTTATGTGGTCATTTTCATTCTTCTTCCTTTCCTTTTCCTCAAACACTCTGCATGCTTATATTTCCTTTTATTTCTTTCCCAAACAGAACAAGTCAAGGTCAAACTTAAAACAGTTTCATACGCCGACCTTTACCAGGTTATTTTTATTTCGCCAATTTATATATTTTTATTTATTTTTTGTTTTATTATATTAATTAACTTATATGTACGCTTGGATTTACATTTCAGCTTGCTGGTGTTGTTGCAGTAGAGATCACCGGTGGTCCAACAATCGACTTCGTTGCCGGCAGAAAGGTAGGAATATATATACGAGTTATTCGATCAAATCGTTAAATTAAATAAGTTTTATATAAAAATATTATTTTATGTATATGCTGCTATATTTTTTATTAGGATTCAGATGAGCCTCCGGAAGAAGGACGCATTCCAGATGCCAAACAAGGTAGGGATCGGAAGTCATGTTGGTAGTTGAATCTCTTGTTTTTTAGTACTCATCTGAGGATTTTTTTTTTTCCCTCTCCTTTTATATATTGTATACATATACTGAGGGATTCAGGATCCTGTGGCCGGGGTTAGTTTATTTAAATAATAATAAAAATATAAATATTAAAATTATAACAATTTTAATATATCATGCATGTAAAAAAAAAAAGAAGACAAAATTTAACTTCTAAATCAAAATACTTAAATAAAAATGCAAGGAGAATGAAAAGTACGAGTCTATAAATTAAATATATAAAAATAGTGATAAAGCGAGAAATAGCAAAACTTGAGATATTTATTTATAATTTTATTAAAAAGTTAAAATAAAGATCGGGTTCATATATGAAAAGGACGTTGTTGATTTTAACCTCCATAGTTGTAAATCATCATTTATCAATTGTTTGGCAGAACTTACGTGCTATAGATCTTATGCAGGACAATGATTTTACTTGCCCATGCATGTCTGCTACTGGATTTGGTTATGCTTCTCCGTTCTTTTATAATTTGATTCTCGTAAAAACATTTACTAATACATATATGGTCTTCTTTCTTTCTGCCAATTTCGCATTTTTGTCTGATTATATCCAAAGTATTGGTGAATCTTGACTTATTAGAAAAAAAGTTCATTAATATAGTATGAAAGAATTTCAGATGCATCACATTTAAGAAAGTGTTTTTATCGCATGGGTCTATGTGACAAAGACATCGTGGCTCTATCGGGAGGTCACACTTTGGTAAGAACAATATTATATCCAAGAGTCCCTTTATGTAGAATATATAGTTTAGTATACATTTAATTTAACCTCGTTGTAATTCACTTTAATTGATAAGGGTAAGGCGCATGAAGATCGCTCTGGCTTTGAAGGTCAATGGACAAACGACCCTTTGAAGTTTGATAACTCCTATTTTGTGTAAGATGTTCAATTACATGATATGGATTGTTTATTTATTTAAAATGTATATAAATTGAAATTTCACATAACACTGAATTAATAGGGAACTACTAAAAGGGAATTCAAAAGATTTATTGAAGCTTCCAACGGACAAGGCTCTGGTCGAGGACCCTATCTTCAGCAAGTACGTTGAAATGTATGCAAAGGTAACAAGCAAAAAGTTGAAAACATTTTATTGTCACTATAATAAAATGAATTTAATTAGGCTCACACACTAATAATTTTTAATTGTACTAGGATGAGAATACTTTCTTCGCAGATTATGCAACCTCACACAAGAAACTCTCAGAGCTTGGCATCAATTTCAAGAATCGTTCCATATTGGCCAAGGGAGTTATAGGAATAGTTATTACCTTAACTGCAGTGACCCTCGGTTACTTACGTGAATTGAACAGAAAACCCAATTGAAGAGATTATTATGAACATAATAAAGTTCCTGTCCCCAAATCAAGAACAAGCGGTTTCTAAATATTAAACATAATGTACATTTTATATTTTTATTTTTATTTTTTAACTATATAAGTTTGATGTTGCTTTTGAAATTAATATCATACAATGGTGGCCAACCATAATTTTGGGATTCAAATGGTAAAATAAAATACCCGCAACTAGAGTTAAATAATAAACCAATCAAACTCTATCTTTGCATATTAATTCTTAAAATCAATTCAAGTTGGTTTAGTTCATTTAACAAATCATTATATCGATCAAATGTTTATTATTAGGTCATATCATTAGTTATATTTTTGCCGTTTTATTTTCTTAGAGTTTCTCAACATTTATGGGCTAATTGATATGTTAAAGCTTATTAAATCCTAAGAAATCTTATACCTGTCATTTTAAATATCTAATTGGTTATATAAAAATTGTGAGAAAATTATATATATATATATTGTAATTTTTTATGTATATTGGTATTACAAATTTTGATGAGGAAATGTGAGATTTAAAGTATTAAAAGATTATTTAAATATATCAAATTTAAATTTAGCATGTGAATTGAAAAGTTTTGGTTTTTGAAACTTTTAGAATGTGTGATTTAAAGATTACGGACTTGCCAATTTATAGTCAAAGGTATGCAAATTGGTTGGATGAAGTAAAAACGTGAATTTTAGATAATTTCAAAAACTTGGATAGTCAATTACTATAAGAGGGCCGATTGACGAATTAGGTGAAGAATAATAAGCCAACAGTGCATCATAAATCACTTTTTATACCGTGCCATTTATATTAGTTCTTTTAAAATGGATGTAAATAAAAAATGTAGTCATATTCTTGTAAATATTTTAAAAATATTTGATTTAAATATATTTTTCATCTTTTAAATTAAGAATAAATTTGTTTTTAGTTTTTCAAATAAAAAAATATAATTTTTAGTTATTCAACCTGATCAATGTTTGTAATATATGTTGATGTAAAAAATAATTGTTTAGGTAAAATTTTGGTTTTAGCTTAAAAATGTTTTATATTCTTTAAATTGAAGGTGTATTTATTTTTGGTCCTTCAAATTAAAAAAAATAATTTTATTTTTTATAATATAGAAATAATTATTTTTTAGTTGATGAAATTGAGAAAAATAACTTTAGTATTTCTAACCTAAATAACCTTATTTTTTTAAGTGCGAAAATTACTTCTCATGTACCTCCTACTCACATTCCTATTTATTCGTGGTTATGAATTTGTTCACTTGTTTAATCTTAAACTCAAAATTAATTTTTTACATGCACAGATTTTTTTTACTTTATAATTTAAAATTTATTTATCATTTCAGCAAGATCATTAACATTGTATGAGATGAGAAATGAAATTTTTTTGAATCACAAAAAACTATAAACACTATTTTTTAATTTGAGTTAAACAAATTGACTTTAGAAATGAAAACATAATTAAGTAAATTTAAATTTTGTTTCATGGGTAAATAAAGAATTCCTTTTCCAGTAGGAAAGCAAAGCAAGCAATGAGATTCTTTACTTGCAATGAGCATTGAGCATATCTTTGTGTTGTTTTTGTATCTTTATATAACATTAACCCTTAACGGGCAAAAGCACTTGCTCACCCGCAACCCCAAAACAATTTAAACCCCAAAACAATTTAAACACCAAACAAGCTTTGAGAATGGAAAAAGCTGAAGTGGATAAGGAGTATGAGAATGAAATAGAGAAGGCTCGACGTCAACTTCGCGCTCTCATCTACAAGAAAAGCTGTGCCCCTCTCATGCTTCGATTAGCGTACGTCACCGCCGCTTTCATTTCTTTCTCTCACTTTATCCTTTCTTTCTTTTGGGAGATAAAAGGGTAAAACAAATTACAATAATATATAAATTAAAATAAATTATATTATAATCAATTAAAATGTAACAATAATATAAAATATATATTAAAGATAAATTATAAATGTCTAAATAAATTGATTTTTTTAAAATATAATATTAAAAATACTAAAACGTATTAGAGATAGAAAAATAAAAAAAATATAAGGATTAAAATAAAAAATAATCATATTTGCAGTCATTTAAAATATATTTAAATTCCATAATATATGTAAAACTTTCAATCCGAGAAATAGTTTTTAAATTTAATTAAAAGTTATTAAATTATATAATGATTGATATAAATTATATCAATGAAATTTTATCTTTCTCCATTTTAATTGTAAAATTATTTTTTACATAATTTATTTATTTTTACTCTCATTTTCAGTTATTCAAATAAGCAAAGAAAATTTTCTTTATTTTTTATTTTTATTTTTATTCATCCAAACAATATATTATTATTTTTTATTTTATTTTTCTTTATTTGTATTTCTTGTATTTCTTTATTCTCTATTTTTCTCCTAATCTAAGAACAAACAAAACATTAATGACAGGTGGCAAGATGCTTGTACCTACGATCTTGAAAGCAAAATACCAGTAGGCCCCAATGGTTCTATCAGGAGTGAACAAGAGTTGGAACACTCAGATAACAAGGGATTGAAACAAGCAGTTCAAGACTGTGGTGAGTTTAACTTAATCATTTTTCCTTTCACCCAAATCAACATTTTATTTTGAGGCTCACCGTTTTTGGTTTGTTTCCAAAACAGAGGATGTGAAAGGCAAACTTAGAAAAGTTTCATACGCGGACCTTTACCAGGTTAACTAGTTATACAATGTGATAAAGAACTTAATTAGACAATAGGGAACCAATCAAAGTTTGATTATATTAACTTATATGTACGGTTGGATTTGCATTTCAGCTTGCTGGTATTGTTGCAGTAGAGGTCACTGGAGGTCCAACTATTGACTTTCTTCCTGGCAGAATGGTACATTTTTTTTATATACAACAATTAATGATATATATATATACCTCACTTTAGAGGTACAGGGGACATACATAGATAATAAACAAAATGAGTATATCAATTGAGAAGATTTTTATTATAAGAAAGTGAGAATAATATCTTAGTCATTAAATAAAATTATAAATAATTAAAATTTAATTATTCAATTACAAAATTATGTATTTTTTAAATATTTATGTAAATATTAAATCCGATCCATACAAGTATGATTTAGATTTCCTTCACTTTTTTACAAATATAATCCTGCGGAAGCTTTGTCTATTCTCTTTTAGCCATTCATGGTTAGATTCAATATATTAAATTATTAATTTGAATATGATTTTATTATTTTTTAAGTTAAAATATAATTTTAGTCCCATGTTTTAATTTTTTATTTTAGTTTAAAAAAATTAATTTTGATTATTTAAATTTTTATTAGACCAAATTAATGATTTTTATCATTTTTTTATAAGTTCAATAACTATGAGATTGAAAAATAATTTTATATTATTATTTAATAACCAATCATTATTTTTATAAATTTTAATGTAATTATTGTAATATCAAATCACGGATAAAATTATTTTACATTTTCAATCATAACTATTTTTTATTTTAAAATTATTAATTTTAACTAATGTGATAAATGTCCATTTGATATAGCATCTCTCACAATTTTAAAGTATTATCAAGTTAACCAAATTAGAATAATAAATTAAAAAATAATCAATTTAATCTAATTGAGATACTTTTAGATTAAAAAAAATTAAATTTAAGGAACCAAACTAAAATAAAATTTTTTAAATAAAAAATCAAAATTATATTTCAACCATTTTATTTGAGAGTGATATTATTTATATAATAAAATATAGAGCAAATTTTATGATTAAGAGAGAGAAAGTAAAAAAGAGATGTATGAAATATATTAAACAATATGATAAAAAAAATAAAAACAAAAACTATTATTATATAAATAATATATCTCTTACTTTATTAGGATTCCAAGCCTCCACAAGAAGGACGCCTTTGGGATTCCAAAGAAACAGGTAATGAACTCGTGTTGGTAGTTGAGTCTCCTACTTTCTACCACTTCTGAATCTCTCTTCCTTAGTTGAATTTTTCTTTTCTCGTATTTAAACATTTGCCTAAATTTAGGTTTTGTTAACACTAATTAAAGATACAACAATGAATTTTAAAAAAATATTTATTAAATATAAAAATATAAGCAAACATTTAATTTATATATTTTTAATAAAATGCATAGTTCATTCATGTTTTATCATATTGGTCCTTGGAAATAGAGTCGCATTCTGATAGAATTTGTTTTTTCTAATATAAAGTTTAGAAGTCTTATTTAGAAAATCTGAATACTTTTTATAAAATTTTGCCTTTCATTTTAGTATACATAATAATTTATTGACTTTTTCATATAGTTTTTATGGAAAATTTAATTTATATACATTTTCAATATAAATTTACATAGATATCTAATAGAATTATTCCATTATGATATCATTTTATTCATTAATATAAGGTGACAATAGAATAAATTTATGCTAGATGATTATGTAAAAAAATTGTATTCTAACAGCACATATAAATTAAATTTATTTTTTATTCATTATATATGAATTTGGATATGGAAACTAATAATTTTTTAGTTATATTATTTACAGAGCATGTTTTCGTAATAATGTTTCTTTCCATCTTTTTATTACATTATTCACCTTTTTATAATTATTTTATTTCTTCTTATCTCACTTATAAATATATATTTTTATATAATACATATTTGTAATTTTGACTTGCAATTGTTGTAATGTTCATTACAATAGTAACTCAATAATTATATGAAAGTTATTGTCAAAATTTTAATTTCAAAAATTAAAGAGGTTTGAAACATGTCATAATAAAAACGACTAATAATAATAATTATCTTATATAAAATAAAAATATAAAATAATTAATAATAATTATTATTTCATATAAAATAAAAACATTATACTCAAACATAATAATTTTTATATAAATTAACTTAAACGTTTCTTTAGTTTCATCACCTTGACATCAAGGTATTTTGAAAACAACACTCTTAATGAGATATAATCTTAATAAATAGAAAAAAGTTTAAAAAAAATTCACAGATAGTATTTGTTTTTAGCTAGTATGACAACCAAAAATCTTGTCCATGATACCCACAAATTAAATTTGTAAAAGAATCATTTACATATTAAGTTTATACATTTTCTCACACATGTACTAAAAATAAAGGATTTCATAATCAAATAATCTCACCCAAAAACATTTAATTAGAATCACTTAATTCGACTCCTTAATTGTTTGAACTAGTGTGAATCCAAGATTCACCTTCTCCATTCCAGATGGAGGTGTCACATAACTCATCTCAAATATAGACATGTAATAAAGTAACATATCAAATGAAGGTATCTCATCTCTCAAAATAAAATTCATAAATAACATTATTTTAAATCAAGTGTAAGAAATACATTACACACATATTTACGATAAATTGATACGGTTCATAATCACATTTATATCTCAAAAACTTTTTTGATTTATTGGTTCTAGAATAGATGTGAATCCTAGGTTCAATTACTATTTTGGTTCCTATAACTAGTGTGAGTTCTTGACTTACTATGAATCCTAAATTCATTTATCTTTTTTATTTTCAGAACTAATGTGAGTTTTTGACTCACTGCAAATCCCATATTATCTTTTTAGTTTTTAGAACTAGTGTGAGTCCTAAACTCACTATGAATCCCAAGTTCACGAAGGCTTATGAGTTCATATCCATGTAATAACATCTTGCTACTTGTTCATATTAGATGAAGGTGATATCTCATATCTCATCCTAGATGTAGTTATCTTTAACAAATTAAATGTCCCATCTCAGATGGTAATATCTTTTATCATATTCCTAAAATTGAATGTCTACTATCATTCATTCCCGAAAGATAATGATCGACTTCGATAATAATAAATTCGTCATTCAATGTCATATAATTGAGTTCTTAAACCCTATGACAATCAAACTAATCATAAAGAAAAACAACTCCAAATAAATTTCAACAAATAACTAAGTTTCCTTAAAATACACAATTTTCTTATCAAAATCCTAAAAAAAACTATATTTCCAAAAAAATTATTAAATCAAACAAAACAATTATATTCCAAAAAAATTCCTAAATCTTTGTTAATAAGAACGCTAAAGAAATCAAGAATGTATACCATGAAAGTTTAAAAAGATGGTCTACTCACCTTAAACACATGCTAAAAAGTTGTCTTTTTAGTATGATGACGGTTCCTGAATTTTTTTTAACTCTCTTCCTTTCTTTTCTTCAAAGCATATGTTAGGTTTTCTAATTGTAAAATTAACTTCTTTCCTTCTTTTCCTAGTTTTTGTGCATGTAACATAGTATTTTTCCTATTTACTATTGTTTTATTTTATTTTATCTTTTTAGAAATTATTTACTATTTAAATTATAATATACCAATATTTCTAATTTTTTCCTTAAATTTTTCTTAAGTAAAAATGTGAAATACCCACATGTATCCTTTTCTTTTTATTATATATTTTTATTATTTTTTAACTTTCCTTTATAATTTTTAAATAATTTTAATATATCTAATTATAATCATTTTTCACTTCAAATTTCATAACTACCTAATTTTTTACTAACTAAATAAAATATATAACTATATATAATTGTTATTAACATTCTTTAAAATTTTCAGGTGCATCGCATTTAAGGGATATTTTGACTACTTGTATGGGTCTAAGTGATCAAGACATTGTGGCTCTATATGGGGGACACGTTTTGGTATGAACGATATATCCACGAGTTTCTATATAGTATTAAGTATACATTTTATTTCATTATTATTCACTTCAATTGTTTAAGGGTAAGGCATATGAAGATGATATGTCTGGCAACAAAGGAGAGGAATCATCTGATAAGGGTAAGACATGTAAGGATGATCAATCTAATGAAGAAGAATGGACAGGGGATCCTTTCAAGTTTAATAACTCCTATTTTGTGTAAGATGTTTAATTACATTATGACGATTTTGTTTTATTTAAAAGAGTATACAAATGGAAATTTAACGTAACACTAAACAGGGAATTATTGAAAAAGAATGCATCCTTATTAAAGCTTTTTCCTGCGGACATTGCTCTAATAGAAGATAAAAAGTTTCGCAAGTATGTTGAGAAGTATGCAAAGGTAATGACCAAAGATATTTTTTAGGTCGAATACACGGCCAAAGAGTTAGATGGAAGCAATATATTATTATTAATATTTTTATAAATTTAATTTATATAAATTTATATAGATAATTTTTTAGTTATATTATTTATAGAGCATATTTTCATAATAATGTTTCTTTCCATCTTTTTATTACATTATTCACCTTATTTTATAATTTTTTTTATTTCTTCTTATCTCGCTTATGAATATATATTTTTATGCAAAGATAATTTCTCATAATTTTTGGAATAGAATTTTAATGCAATTATAATAATTGACACAATTGGTAAATTACAATCATCAGATAAAATCGAACAGTTCATATTTTGATCTCATTAATCAAATTCAATAAATGAATTCAAAATATGAAGTATTTGATTTTCATCTAATGATTATGATTTCTTGACTGCATCAACTGTCTTACTGTATTGAATTTGAATCTGAATCCTAATTTTGAATTGTACTAGGATGAGGATGCTTTTTTCAAAGATTATGCAATTGCACATAAGAAACTCTCCGAGTTAGGCTGCGATCTCAAGAATTCTTTTCCCAAGGAGACACATGAGAAACTAAAGCTATTTAAGCCCAAGTTAGTTATACCAATGGTTATTGCCCCAGCTGTGATGTTAGGTTACTTACGAAGTAGAAAAAATAACCAATTGAAGAGATAATTATCAACATAATAATAAGTATTGAGGTGTTTTTGTCCTCTACAAGATTTGTATCTCATTAGGATTCAAGTGAAACAAAAAAGTATGCTTATAGTCGATTCTATTAGAATTGATTTTCATAAAAAAAAAATTCACTATAGGATATGTATTTTCCTTAATACAAATTTTCAATTTGTCAATAGTACGTAGACATCTCAAAAATCTTCTTGGACAGATGTTAAAATCCATTTGCCTTTCTTTTACTCACCTCTTAAGAATTTGAATTTATAATTTTATCCTCACCTTTTCATTTAAAGTTTATGATAAGACTTTGCCAATATTAAATAGTTCATATATTATTTTTACTTTAAATTTTACGAAAAAGATTCACCTTACGCTCTAATATTCTCACTTTGCCTTATTAAAATAATTTAGATTATCTTAATATTGTTAATCATTAGCATTGTTATATTAGTATAGTTATTATTAGTAATAGCGGTATTAGGATTTGTTGTTATTTTCAGAAATGTTTTATCTACTATTACTATTATTATTATTATTGTTATTATTATGTCATTAGGGTTAATATTATGGTTATCAATCCTATAAATATTATTATCCTGCATAAATACATAACTATTTCATAATGTTTTACCACATATATTGATATTACAGTGTTTATTTTTAGTTTGGAATGAATTTGGGATCTTCAAACCTTTCCGAGGCCCAAACACGTTGGATTATCAAGGGGAAAGAAGAAATCTTTTAATTCTAAAAAAAAATTCAATACACACAACCCATGATGAGAAACCCAAAACCAGACTTGCACTTTGACTCTAGTAAAGGACTATAAGTGATGGAAATGAGTTAAATTTGATGACATTTAAGACTCAACCTAATTAGACCAAACTCATAATCAAAACATATAAATAGTATAAAAAAAACTTATAATGCCTCGTAAATTTATCACTTTTCAATTATAAATTAATTATGTTATTAAAAAATCTAATTGTTTAAATTTAAATTATTATTAATAAAATAAGATGATTGAGTTAGATTAAGTGATTTAATTTAAAATTTATTAATCCGACATTGTATTTAATTATAACATAACGTTATTAGACTAAATTAAGTTGATTGAGTTTACAGATCTCATCCTTATTTTTTCTTCCAGTCATACATAACTTTGGGCTTTCACTTGGGCACCATTGCATCATTTCTCCTCTCCTGTATCCATGTTTCATGAACTTCACTCAAATCAGATTTTTCACCCAGCCACCACTTAATCAAACCTAATTTTAAATGCCACAATAGTTGATTCTCCCATATGACACTTGTTTGTATAATTTTAAAACACACCTGGGTCCAATTTCTTCCTCTCTCCAGCGTCAATGTATATTGCACTTACCCATTTAATCCAAAAAATTAAAGGGATGCTTTCTACCATTATCCAACTAATTCTGTAAAACCAAAATTCAAGCATGGCAATAGAAACCCAATCAGTTCGGTTTTCCATAAATTAAGTAACCAATTTTTTTATTTTTATTTTTATCAACACTCAAGAAAGAATCATCATCAAGCAACCCAAACATTCAGTAAAAACCCAATAAAAGTTACCAACGAAAACTATGATTTCCTCCCCACTTTAAGTTTTTTTTTTTTTTTCGGAAGTTTGAACTGCAAAAGCATGCTGATCTTGCTGCTTTTCGATGTCAATCTTTTGATAGCTTTTTCACCTTACCTTTGTATCGTCTTCTGGCCTACAATGGCACTCTATCCTTCAACATAAAAAGCTAACTCTGCAAAATCATTTTAATTGGTGAAAAATAATACTATATGTGGCAAGTAATTAATCTTCACTGCTTAATATTTAATCAATATATCTTCCTGTCGCTGCATATTTATTTACCATAGATTATAGAGTAATTGTAATATTACGTTTCCCTTCACTCTTATATTAAAATTAAATTTCCACTTTTATTTCTTGACATATTAGAATTAGGAATGGGTTGGAGTTTTTTGCGATCCATCTGGTTAGATAAATATTTGTCTCTTGTTTGCTTTATAATATATCAAAGAGAATATTTTTTAAGCGGATATCTGCACATTTTTTAAAAATATTTGTGAATAGTTATTAAAATAAAATAATTTAAAATTATTTTAATTATAATATTTAATTATTTAATAAATTTTTTAAAATAATTTAAAAGCTAAAAATAAAATTATTTAAATATTTTATATAATTACTCTACATAATTATAATAACTAAAATACTTAAATTTTAGAAACATAATAAATAACGAATATTTACGTGTATGAATACAATACCATCATTATCAAGTAAGAAAAAAAATATTCATATGCAGGTATTCATTAAAATTACTTACTTTATACTTGCGGGCATGACACCCTCGTTAGAGTATATGACACTTTATTCTATTTTTAATTTTTTTTATTAAAATTTCATTAATCTTTTATTAAAAAATTATTACTAAAATATCATTTACATTATTATCTCCTCGTATATTAGTCTTACATGGCAAACAAATAACCCCTAACAAATAGAGAAATATTTTCTCCTACTATGTAAAGTATATATATATATATATATATATATATATATAAAAGACGAAAATATTTTAATAATAATTTTAAAAAATAAAAGTTATTATTCATTCTTTGTTTTTATTTTTTTTAATCTAGCAGGTACATTTGCCATACATCTACTAAGAAATCTTGGTTGTTTGATTTTAAAATAAGGTTAATCTTGCTTGCATGCAAAAATTGAAAGAAAATATTTTGTGAAAAAATAAAATGGAAATAGATATTAATTAATTTGTTTGACATGTTAAGTCAACCCAAAAAGTTAACCGCATGCATGATGCATGTGATGTTTGAAGTGAATTCTTGTTGTTGGCTGGGAAGGAAAGAAATTATATTAATTTTCCTTTCCTGACCAAAAAAAGAATTCTTTTTCCTGCAGCAAAGCAAGCAATCAAATCCTTTACTTGCGATAAGCATCAGCATATGGATATTTATGTGAATTTTTCTATTGCTTTAAATATAGACATAATATTAACTATTAACGAGCAAAAGGCCTTCCTCTCCGGCAACGAACCCCAAAAGAAATAAAAGAGTTGGATGAGGAAACAAATATTGAGAATGGAAAAAACTGTAGTTGACGAGGAGTATATGGAGGAAATAAAGAAGGCTCGACGTGAACTTCGTGCTCTCATTTATAAGAAAAGCTGTGCACCTCTCATGCTTCGATTAGCGTACGTCACTGCCCCTTTTCTTTCTTTCTCTCGCCCTCCTTTCTTCCTTTCTTTCATTGTTTATGTGTAAAAAATAACTGCGAGATAATCAAATTATTCATGTTAGTATATATTTCAAAAGTATATATTACTTCAATTTCTATACATACAACTGAGATTTCACTTGATTTTGGAATAGTATACAAATTTGTAAATATAATATAGGTAATTTAAATATCTTTTAAGTTTATATAAATATAATTTTATTTAGTTTTAATTTTTTTTTGTTATATTTTAGATCTTTGACATTTTTTTTAGTTGTTATCATTAATTCTAATTAATTTAATTAGAGTTGATATGCTAATGAAAAATATTGATTAACATAATATAAATAGTAAAAAATATTTTAAACTAACATAATTAGTTTATTATTTTATATAAAAGTGTAAATTATATGTAATTTTGCTTTTATGATTTATTTTTAATTTTTAATATATTATAAATAATAATTTTATTATTTTTAATATTATTCTTAACTTTTAATTAACTAATTTATTTTTAATTTTATATTTTTAAAATATATAATTTACTTAGATACTTATAATTTATTTTTTAATTTTATTTTACATTTCAATAATTTTGATGAATTATATTATAGTTTTGTTCCTTTATATCACAAATAATGGGTTTGTTTTTAAAGATAAAAATAAATTGAAATGTAATATATTAAAATTAAATTATATTATAATCAGTTAAAATTAATGAATTAAAATATAAAAATAACATAAAATATAGTATATTAAAAATAAATTATAAGCATATAAATAAATTATAGTTTTAAATTTGTTTAAAAATATAATATTAAAATAAATAAATAAAAATAAAAAATAAAAAAATAAGAATAACATTAATATAATAAAAATTAGTATTCATAATATATTAAAATTAAAAATTAATTATATAAAAATAAAAATATTACTCAATTAAATTATACAAGTAAAAATAATCTAATTATCATTTTCACTATATTTAATGTTTTCCCTATTTCTATTTTTTATATTTATTTATTTTCTATTTCACTCTTGATTGAAATACAAACAAAAACATTATGACAGGTGGCAAGATGCTTGTACCTACGATCCTGGAAGTCAAATAAAAGGAGGCCCCAATGGCTCTATCAGGAGTGAACAAGAGTTGCAACACTCCCAAAACAAGGGAGTATTGGAACAAGCAGTTAAAGACTGTGGTGAATTTAACTTCATCTTTTTTTTTTTTTCCTTTCACTCAAATCAACACTCTTTATTTTGAGGCTCACCGTTTTTTGTTTGTTTCCAAAACAGAGGATGTGAAAGGCAAACTTAGAAAAGTTTCATACGCCGACCTTTACCAGGTTAACTAGTTATATAATTAATGTGACAAAAAAACATAATAAGACCTTAGGGAATCGAATCAAAGTTTGACTATTTTAACTTATATGTACGGTTGGATTTGCATTTCAGCTTGCTGGTGTTGTTGCGGTAGAGGTCACTGGGGGTCCAACTATTGACTTTCTTCCCGGCAGAATGGTATATATATATTATTTTTATATACAAAATTAATTATATTATATATACTTCACTTTTGAGGTATAGGAGGAGGAGGTGCAGGGGACATACATAGATAATAAACAAAAAAAAGAGAAAGTAAAATATATGATAAATAATATAAAATAATATATATAATAAATAAAATATATTCCATGAGAAGATTTTTATTATACAAAAGTAAGAACAGTAAATCTTAATCATACGATAAAATTATAAAATATTAAAATTTTATCTCATTAAATCATAAAATCATATAATTTTTTAAATAGTGACGTAAATATTAAATAATTTTAAATTAATTCATGCATATATCATCTAGATTTTTTTTCACCCCCGTACCAACCTAATCACGCATAAGCTTACTCAGTGTTAGATTCAATGTGATACTTCATGTAAGTTCTACTATTTTCTTTAATTAGCTGAATTAGAGTTTTAGTTTCTCATCTCAATTTTTTTATTTCAGTTTAATCTTTTTAGTTTAAAAGTTTTATTTTAATATTTAAATTATTTTTATTATATTAAAATGATTATTCTATCAATTTTTATATTAACAATATTAATTTTGACTAATGTAATAAATATTCATCTAATGTAATATTTTTTACAATTTATCATGTATCACTAAATTAACTAAATTAGTATGATACATTGATAGAAGGACCAACTTAATCTAATACAAACACTTCACGAAATCAAAGTAAAGTATTTTAAATTTAAGAAATCAAATTAAATAAAAAATTTAAATGAGAAAGCAAAATTATAAAAAATATTATTATTATATAAATAACATATTTCTTACTTTATTAGGATTCAGATGAGCCTCCACAGGAAGGACGGCTTCCAAAACCCGAAGAAACAGGTAATGAACTCACTTGATAGTTGAATCTCTCTTCCTTAGTTAAAATTTTCTTTTTCTCATATTACCATTTGCAAACTTTAGGTCTTGTTAACACCGATTAAAAAAAATATTAAATTGACCTTATTAAATGTTTCTAATTATTTAAAATATATAAATTAAATGTTTTTTATATTTAATAAATGTTTTTAAATTTTTGTTTATTGTTGTATCTTTACTAAACGTTGTTGACCACTAGTTTGATTTATGTTTGGGACAATGGCGAAAAGGTGAATAGCATTAAAAAATGTGAATAGCCCCAGTAGGTTGTGAGGGTAATTTTTTCTTAGTAAAATGTATAGTCCATTCATGGCTTATCATCTTGGTCTTTGGAGTCATATATTTATTTATTTATTTGGTCAGGTGCATCACATTTAAGGGATATTTTTATTACTCGTATGGGTCTAAGTGACCAAGACATCGTGGCTCTATACGGGGGGCATACTTTGGTAAGAACGATATATATATATATATCCAAGAATTCCTATATAGTATTAAGTATACATTTTATTTCATTATTATTATTCACTTCAATTGTTTAAGGGTAAGGGATTTGAAGATGATCAATCTGTCAAAAAAGAAGAATCAATTAAGAAGGGTGCACATGAAGATGATCAGTCTAAAAATAAAGAAGAATCAATTGATAAGGCTAAGGCATATAAGAATGATCGATGTAGCAATAAGGGAGAATGGAAAGGGAATCCTTTCAAGTTTGATAACTCCTATTTTGTGTAAGATGTCTAATTACATGATGACGATTTTTTTTAATTTAAAAAGTAGAAAAATTGAAAATTCACTTAAACACTAAACAGGGAATTATTGAAAAAGAATGCATCCTTATTAAGGCTTTTTCCTGCGGACATTGCTCTGGTAGAAGATAGAAAGTTCCGCAAGTATGTTGAAAAGTATGCAAAGGTAATAATGACCAACGATATTTTTTTAAGTCGAATACACTGCCAAAAAGTTAGATGGAAGCAATATATTATTATTACTATTTTTATAAATTTAATTTATATACATTGATTGTGTAAGAAATTTATTCTATCCTCATATCATTTTATTTATTTATATGTGGCAACAGAGTAAATTTATGTTACATGTTTATGTACACAAATTTATTCTAACGGCACATATAAATTAAATTCATTTTTTATTTATTATAATAATATGATTTTAGGTAAGGAAACTAATAGTTTTTTAGTTATATTTTTTATAAAGCATATTTTCATAATAATGTTTCTTTCCATCTTTTTATTACACCATTCACCTTATTTTATATATATATATTTCTATTTTCTTCTTCCTCATTTGTGAATATACATTTTTATACAAAGATAATTTCTCATAGCTTTTGGAGTAGAATTTAATGCAGTTAAAATTGACATATTTGACACAATTAGTAAATTATAATCATTAGATAAAATGGAACAGTTCAGATTTTGATCTCACTAAATCAAATTCAATACATGAATTCATAATATGAAACATTTGATTTCCGTCTAACGATTATGATTTCTTGACTGCATCAAGTGTGTTATTGTATTGAATCTGAATCTGGATCCTAATTTTGAATTGTACTAGGATGAGGATGCTTTTTTCAAAGATTATGCAGCCGCACATAAGAAACTCTCCGAGCTAGGCTGTAATCTCAAGAATCCTTTCATGATTCTCAAGGAGACACCTCAGAAGCTAAAGCTAATTAAACCCAAGTTAGTTATAAAAATTGTTATATTCTCATTTGGGGTATTTCGTTACTTACGAAAGAGAAAAAATAACCAATTGAAGAAATAATCATTAGCATAATAATTCTCAAGTCTCCAAAATTGGACTTTGGACTTGTTATCTTCTTCTTTTTTTTTTTGGTTAAAAAAGGATTATATATAATTTGTGAAGTTCAGAATTCTTCAAATACTACTTGAATATAATGTACATTTTATATTTTTGACCCATCTACTTAATTAACTCGTTATGTTTTACTCTTGAAAATTATTACTTAATGATTTGGAAAAAAATAACATTACAATTAGATTTAAATAACTAATCAATCTAACTCCATATCATCCATACAAATTAATTAATTAATTAAAAAATCAAGTTGAATTGGTTTACTTAATGATGGGTAAATTCTTAAATTGATCTCCATAGTTACACATGTCAATATTATACTAGTTCTTTAAAAAAATTGGTAGTTAAATAAGTCTCAAAAAACTAAAATTGTATTATTTATTGAAAGAAATTGTCTTCAAATTAGTCAGTTAAAGTTCTAAAACCTCACCCCCTCCCCATGTATATATATATATTTGTCTTTATTGAGGATTAAATTTGTGAAAAATATAATTTGAAAATAAAGCCTTTAAAATTATTTTGGTGACAATTATGAATTGAAGGACCACTGGTGATTTTTAAAATTTTTGAGAGATTAATTTTGTAATAATTTTTTTTGGAGAACTAATGTGATCACAATGCGCGTAACTTTAGAAGACTAACTCAAAGATTTTTACTTTAACAAATTATTAGATAAAAAGTTTATTATTAAATCAAAAACTATGTACCCAATGGCATGCATATTTGCAGCTTTAATTTCTTAGAGTTTTAAAACAATTATGGGCTAATATCTTAAGATGATTGAATCCTAAGTAAGACACGTTTTAAATAAAGTCCAATAGTCTTCCTTTAACGTCAACCAATAAATTTAAATTTATGTAAAATCTTACTTTAATATTACTTGTTAATGGGTGGCCAGGGTAAATTAGGTATCCAATTAATAATATGGTCTATCTGTGGAACACAATTTTTTTATTGTCCGATATACTGTTAAGTGTTAAACTTTATAATAATTAATTGTTTTTTGGTAATGATTTTTCAAAAAATTACAAATATCTAAAGTTATATATTTAATAAATATACTCAAATTATATTTTTTATTATTTAATTTGATTGTCTATTACATTTAATAAAATGATTTGGTTCCTCTAAAATGAATAAAGATAAAATAAATAATTTTAGAGATATTCTTGGTGGTCCAAATTCAACACTTTATTCTTATGCACCATCGATAGAATTTTACAACTCATAAAAGAAAAGAAAAATATTTATTATTTAATAGATTTAATTTAATTCCTTCTAATTAAAGTATGATATAATTAGTTTTCTTTGATAATGATTTTATTTTAAAAAAATCTGATAAATATTTATAAAAAAATTAATTTATCTTATTATCTTTTGTTTATGTAAATATTTTTTTTTAATTTCTTTTACTTCTATCTATTATCTTATATATTTTTTTGTTTATGTTATTTTTATATCACTTTTAAATTTATTTAAGATTATTAACCCATTCTCTTATAGACAAATTTCTTATAATTTTTAATTAATAATATAAAATATATTAAAAAATATTACTATGTAAGACTATTTTTTGAAATTTTTTTTATAAGATTATTTTCAAATGATCTTTAATTTGCATTAATTATATTTTGTTCACAAATTACCGTTAATTACTTTATATTAAATATTATAATTAATAAGATACCCATTCCGTTTCTTTTGAAGATTTGGAGAATGAAAAAAATACTTCAAGTGACTTTTACAATAAGTATTAATTAATTAAATAAAAAATAGTTTAAGTGAAGAAAATGAAATGATGAGTTTTAATAATTTTAAAGTTAATTTTAGAAAAATAATATATAAATTATTAATAAATTTAATATTATTAATTAAATTAAAAAAGTTTAATAAATGTGAATTAGTTAAAAAAATCTTATATTTAAGGACATGCTAGTACATAAAATATATATTTATAATATTTTTCGTTTTATATAATAAATTATCAAAATAATTTGATTATTCTTATTGATTCTCACTGTTGATTTTACATTTTATTTTCTTTTAAAAAAATAACAAGAGAAATTGTTATTTTTATTTTATAAATATTTATCAATTTTAAAAATAAAATCTTTAATAAATAAAACTAATTAAAAGAAATCAAATTAAATTTATTAAATAATAAATATTTTTTTATTTTTTTTTATTGATGCTAAATTTTTTATTAGTTGTATATAGAAGTGAAGTATTGAGTTTCTGACTATTGAAAAATATCTCGTAATAATCTTTTGAAAAAAAATCTATGATTAATACACAAATAATTAATTATGTAAATAAACATAATATTAATTATTAATTATTAATTTTGTCATCATTACCTTACTTATCTTTTGTCCTCTAAAGTGATATTTAATGCTATTATACGTGGTTAATTTAATATATATATATATATATATATATATATATATATATATATATATATAAAGTGGTTAATTTACTTTCTTATGGAATTGGAGTGACAAGTTACAATACATCTAATGGAAGAAAATTTGGTTGTTTGAAATTTTTAAAAAGACCAACCTTGCTTGCATACAAAAATGAAAGAAAAAGATTCTATGAAATTAAATATTGCTATTAATTTTCTTAACTGGACCCAACTCAATTGAAAAAGTTGATTGAACACATGCATGATACATGTGGTGTTAGAGGTGAATCTTCTCCTTGGGAAGGAATCAAATTAAATTCTTTTTCCTTTCCTCACCAAATGAACAATTCTTTTTCCTGTACCAAAGCATTCAAATCCTTTACTTGTGATCAGCATCAGCATATCCATCCCTATATATGTTCGTTTTCTATTACTTTAATATATGCATGTAACATTAACCATTTAATGAGGGGAAAAACAATTCCTCCCAGCCCCAAAACAATTTAAAGGGTTGCATCAGCAAACTAACTTTGACAATGGAAAAATTTATAATTGACCAAGAGTATCTGGAAGAAATAAATAAGGCTCGGCGTGAACTTCGTACTCTCATCTTAAAGAACAAATGCACTCCTCTCATGCTTCGATTAGCGTAAGTAACTGATTATTGTGAATCACTAACATTCCTTGTTATTGATTCTTTTGTGTAAATTAAAAATTTTGATAAAAAATCATGGGTGAGATGAGAATCGTGGTGATTTAGAATCATAATAATTTATGGACATTGCTTTCACTTCTTGTTCTTTGTTTCCATTCTCAGCCTTTTAATGTCAGGTGGCACGAAGCTGGTACCTATGATCCTGAAAGCAAAATAAAGGGAGGACCCAATGGTTCTATAAGGAGTGAACAAGTGTTGAAACGCCAAGAAAATATGGGATTGGAACAAGCAGTTCATTTCTGTGGTGAATTTAATTTCATATTCTTTCCTTGACTCAAATCAACACTATTTTTAGACTCACCATTTTTGGTTAATTTCTTTCCATAACAGAGGAAGTGATGGCCAAACTTAGAAAAGTTTCATACGCAGACCTTTACCAGGTTAACTAGTTATATAATTAATGTGACAAACAACTTAATTAGACCATAAGGGATCCAATCAAAGTTTTTTGATTATTAACTTAAATGTACAGTTGGATTTGCATTTCAGCTTGCTGGTGTTGTTGCGGTAGAGGTCACTGGGGGTCCAACTATTGACTTTCTTCCTGGCAGAACGGTACATATATTATTTATTAATCTGATAGATTTTTTTTGTTGTTGAAAAATATGGTTTTGAAAATGGAGAAAGTATGTCATTGAAATGAGTTTATTTAACTTTTATTTATGGCCTCTGTATATAGAAAAAATATAATAAAAATTTAAATACTAACATTATCTTAATCTTAAAATAAAACTGCTAATAATTTAATTCTAAATGGTGAAAATAATATTTTTATTTTTTTACTAAACAGTGTCTTAAGAACTGAAATATAATAAGAATATCTAAAATTCGAATTATTTATTTTTAAATTATAGATATTTAGACATATATTTTCATCAAATCTTGGAAATGGTCAATATAATATATAAGTGAGTCATCTATGATTTTGTGAAATTGAGTTATATCTAAACTTATAGTTTAAGAAGATATCAAAATATATCTTAACAATAGTAGTTGGTCCTAGTAGACATGTACTATATAAGTAGGAGAATTTTTGTCTTAGAAGTCAATTTTACAAGATTGAGTTAAGTCTAAGCTCATAGATGTAACATTGTATCAAATCTATTCTAAATTCATTATCATATCACACATCATGTGAGACTAATATAACCAAACTAAAATATATAAGTAAGAGATAGTTTTTATTTCTGTATGAATGAATTGAGTCCAAATTTAAATTTAAGATATATACCTCACTTTTGAGGTAAGAGAAGTCGAAGAGACAAAAATTTAAAAAAGAAAAAAAAAATAGAAAGTAATACATGTGCTAAATTATAACTTTGACAATTTATTTTATGGTAAATTTTTTTTGGTTATTTATATTTTAAAATTTTTATTTTGTTTATTTAACTCTCAAGTTTAAATCATCATAGTCATTTTAGAATAAAATGATTGTTTCCAATTTCGGAACACAATTTTGAACTATTTTTTTACTTATTTAAGACATGAAACTTGTCACAATAAATTTATTTACATGAAAACTATATAAATAAACTAAAATTCAAATAAAAAAGACCATAAATAAGATAAAAATTATGTAAAATTAGGTCCTATGAACAATCAAAAATTAAAAATTTTCATATCAAATTCTTTTTCAAATGTTAATGGAACTCACATTTTATGCAATTTTCACTATGTTTTTAGACTTTTTTTTATTCTAACTTTGATTGAGTTATATAGTCTTTATGTAACTAAATCTAATGAAACAAGTTTCACATATTAAATCAGTAAAAAAAAAAAGTTTAAAATCACATTCTAAAATTAAAAATATTTATTTTTTAAAGTATAACATTGATTTAAATTTGAAAGTTAAAGAACTAAAATAATTTTTTAAAAGATAAAAAATCAAAATAAATATTTATCGTATGATAAAAGATTAAAATTATAATTTAGTCTAAAATATATGATAAATAATATAAAATAATAAGAAAGAACTAGAAAGTAATGAAGAAATAAAAATATAAATAGATAGACAAATAAGTAAAGTATATTAAGTGAGCTAATTTTTATTAAGTAATGTGAATCTTAATCATAAAATAAAATTATAAAATGTGAAGATTAAATTACAAAATTATGTAATTTTTTTTAAATAATCACATAATTTTTTTTATAAAAATTAGAATAATTATTTTAGATGAGAGAACTTTTAATTATCACTATTTAAAGAAAATATTTTTAGTTATTTTTAGAGAGTTTCTTGTCTTTTTCAATTTATCATTTTTAATATTTTTAGTTCTAAATTGAATTTTAATTATTAAAGAAAATATTATATTATAATATAATTATTTATTATAAATTTAAAATATAATTTATATATTAAAAATAATTATTTATTATAAATTTAATTATATAAAATATACATGTTAAAATACTGGTTATTAAATAATTTTCAATATTAATGATGTATGAATTTACCTCTTTCACCGTTTAGTACAAATATGATATCGCGGGATTTTTGTTTAGTTTAGCAATTGAGTGTTAGTTTTAGTATATTACTTAATTTATTTATGTTCCACTCTTTTCATTATTAGGATTCGGATGAGCCTCCACAAGAAGGACGCCTTCCAAATCCCAATGAAAAAGGTTATGAAATTATGTTTTCAGGCGAAGCTCTTACTTTTCATCATTTGTGAATTTCATTTCCTTGGGTTAATTTTACTTTTTCTCATGTTACCATTTGAAATTTTAATTTAGGTTCTGTTAACACTGATTAAGAAATATTAAATAAACATGATTTTTATTTAAAGAAGAAAAATTAAATATAGTTATTTTAAGTATTATTTATATGGTTTTCAAATCATAATTAAAGTTTCACTCTATTCATCTGCATAATTTTTTTAGTACAAATCTTTGTATTCGAGATAAAACTCTAATTTTAATTAGATAATAATATAAATAATACTTAAAAAATTATATTTAAAATTTATCTTTATTTAAAAATATATAAAGTTAAATTCTTTTTTTATTTTTATATTTAATAATTTTCTATTGTTATATTTTTAATTGATATGTACTTAAACATCATATTTAAATTCATGTCACAACCGTATTTTTTACATTTTACCAAAAGTTAATAGTTATAATTTCATGTTTTGCGACTAAGTTGATGTTTTTTTTTCTAATGGTTTCTAAACATATAGAAAACAATAATGAAAAAATTGATTAAATTGCATATAACTTGTCATTTGATCAATTGATCAATTAGGTGATTGGTTTGAGTTGTACTTGACTCAAATCTTTTAAGTACATGTATCTCAGATCTTTAAGTATGTAATTATGAATTTGAATTCTCACTTTTATACATAAAGAACACCTTATTGAAAAAACAATCTACTTATAAATATCAATAAATCTCTTGAAAGAGGTTAAAAATTTCAATTTATAATGAGAAAAAACAACTTTACCATTTTATAACCTTAAACATTGATAACCGCTAATTTGATTTTGATTTTGATTTATGTCTAACTGTCTATACTTTAGAGCATACAAAAAGGTAAATAGTTCCAATATGTTGTGATTATAATTTTTTCTTAATAAAATGCATAGTTGATTCATGTTTTATCATCTCAGTCTTAGATACATTCTTGTAAAATTTTCTTTTTTTAATATAAAGTTTAGAAGTTTTGTAAAAAACCTAAATACTTCATGTTATTTCTGTGAAATTTTGCCTTTCATTTTATTATACATCATAATTTATCGACCTTTTCCTAGAAATTTTTGTATTATATATCCTATGAATGACAATAATTGCCCGTACATATATGCTACTATTTGTTTGGTTGTGTTTCTCTATTTATTTGTAGTTTGCTTCTATTCGTTAAAACATTCAATACACATGGTCTTCTTTCTTTCTAGCCATATGTATTTCTGTTTGATCTTATCCAAAATATTTGTAATTTTGACTTACAATTGTTATGAAAGATCTTTGATATGGAAAATTTTCAGGTGTATCGCATTTAAGGGATATCTTTATTTCTCGTATGGGTCTAAATGATCAAGACATTGTGGCTCTATTTGGGGGACGCATTATGGTATGAACGATATATCCAAGAGTTCTTATAAAGTTTTTAAGTATACCTTTTATCTCATTATTATTCACTTCAATTGATAAGGGTAAGTCACAAAGAAAAAACTCCGACAATGAAGGACAATGCACAGAGGATCATTTGAAGTTTGATAACTCCTATTTTGTGTAAGATATCTAATTACTGATAACTGTTGTTTTTTATTTAAAAAGTATAAAATTAAAATTTCACATAACACTAAACAGGGAATTATTGAAAAAGGGTGCACCCTCGTGTAGGCTTCCCATAGACACTGCTCTAATAGAAGATAGAAATTTCCGCAAGTATGTTGAACAGTATGCAAAGGTAATAGCCAAAGAGTTAGATGGAATCAATTAAATATTATCATCACTATTTTTTATTAATTTAACTTATATGTATTGTTATTACAAAATGTTTTTATATAGATATTCATTTTATTATTACGTCATCTTATTTATTAACATGACGAGACACTAAGGTGAATTTATATTATAGATGTATATATGTAAACAAAATTTATCCTGAATGTATAAATAAATTAAACTTGTATTTTATTCACCATAATAATATGATTTTAGGTCTACAAACTAATATTTTTAGTTATATTATTCATAGAGTATATTTTTATAATAAGGTTTCTTCTCATCTCTTTATTACATCATTTATCTTATTATATATATATATATATATATACACAAATTTATTATAAAAAGATAATTTTTCATAATTTTTAGAATATAAATTTAATACAGTTAAAATTGATATATTTGATACAATAAATAAAGTACAATCATTAGATAAAATCGAACGATTCAGATTCCAATCTCATTAAATCAAATTAATATATGAATTCAAAATATGAAACATATGATTTTCATCTAATGATTATGATCATTGACTGAATCAATTGTGCCCATCTTTTACTGTATTGAATCTGGATCCTAATTTTGAATTGTACTAGGATGAGGATGCTTTTTTCAAAGATTATGCAGTTGCACATAAGAAACTCTCCGAGCTAGGCTGCAATCTCAAGAATCCTTTCATGATTCTCAAGGAGACACCTCAGAAGCTAAAGCTAATTAAGCCCAAGTTAGTTATACAAATTGTCATAGTCTCAACTGTTATATTAGGTTACTTACGAAAGAGAAAAAATAACCAATTGAAGAAATAGTTGTCAATATAATAATACTCAAGTCTCCAAAATTGGACTTTGGGCTTGTTATCTTCCTTTCTTTTAAAAATACAGGATTATATGTAATTTGTAGACTTCAGAATTCTTCAAATACTACTTGAATATAATGTACATCTTATATCTTTGACTCATCTACTTAACTTGTTGTGTTTTACTCTTTTTTTTAAAGGAAAAAATAAATTACTCTTAAAAATTATCATTTAATGATTTGGACAAAATAAACTTATTAATTTGTACAAACATAATTTTGAGGTTTCAAAAAGTTAAATCAAACATACACATTTAGAGTTAATTAATCAATCAATCAAACTCCATACCATCCATACAAATTAATTAATTTATTAAAATAAGTTGCATTGGTTTACTTAATGATGGATAAACTCTCAGATTGATCACCATAGTTACGCATAAGATTATATTAGTTCCTTACAAAGTTTAGTAGTTAATAAATCTCTAAAAAAAATCTAAATTTATATTTCTTTTTTGAAAAAAAATTGTCTTTAAATTAGACACTTAAAGTTCTAAAAAGTCATCATATTTGTCTTTAGAAGAATATATTTGTGGAAAAAAAAATAGAATTTTAAAGTATTAATTTAAAGAATAAAACCTTTAAAGAATTATTTTAGTGACAAATTTATTGAAGTACCATTAATGATGTTTTAAATCTTTGAGAGATTAATTTTAAAGAATGTTTGTTTGAGGTAGATTGTTGTTCATAAATTCTCCAGCATCAACTTTAGGGTACCAACTCAAATGTCTTCCAATAATTTTGATTTCGCCATCAAGAGTCAAAGATTGACCGTTAAAAGAAAGTAGTTGCTTGGTCTTTGTACAAATGGGAGGCTTCTTGGGCTTAGAATGTAGACATTGATCAGTTCTTCCTTATTAGCATTTGAGCAACAAATTTCTTAGTGACTCCAAGAGTCAATGGTCTTTGGACTGTTAGAGCATTCCTTCCACCAACTATGCCTTCTTGACTTTTCTCCTTTGTCGCGTGGTGGGGATTGGCTGAGCAGCAACAATACCATTTTTGACAATAATGCAATAATCTTGCGAGTATAATTAATTCTCCATCGTATATTGGATGGAAAATTGAATATGTTTCGTGTAAAGATAAGTTGAATATTCATCTTAGAACAAGTGATTAATTAAGATGAGTTATAAATTTTGATATCATATTAAATTTCAATTTAAAATTAATTGACAATAATATATATTACTTAATAATATCTCCTTGAAGAAATATTTGTTGAACTATAGAATTGAAAATCTCCAATATTTTCTAAGGCTTCTTGAGTCATGTCTATATTGTCTCCACCTTGTTAAGTGGTTAATAAGAGTGTCAACCTCTTCTTGAGTTGGAAAGATCTCAATCATATTGTTATCTAACTCTTCTTATTTTCATGCTTTAAAATAAGTTAGTATTGGTGAACAAACTAAATAGGTGGTTCATATATAGGAATTTTCAAAAAAATTTAATTACCACTAAAGTATTCTAATTTATAACTAGAGAGACTTTTGATATTATTGTAGTTTGGAAGTATCCTAATTTACAACTTGAGAAAAAGTAATCTAATTTATAACTTGAGAGACTTTTGATATTATTGTAGTTGAAAGTATCCTAATTTACAACTTGAGAAACTTTTAATATTATTGTAGTTTGGAATATAGTAGATGAATCTCTTTTTGTTTTGTTTTCTTTTAAACGTTTCTTAATTCTAGATATTTTTAATATTTTTTTTCTCATTTCTCCATAGATATTTCCCCCTTCAATTGAGTAAAGATATATTGAATTTCAAGAAAGTATCTTAGTTTCATATTTATTAATTTTTGTTAGATGTGTTTTCCTTCAACATATTTTCTTTATGATAATCTTTTGTAGAAATTGTGATTAAAATCTAATAAATTATTTTCAGTTAATTTCCTTTTTCATTTTATCTCTAATAATTGATTAATTCAAATAGAAAACTAATTATTACAAATAACTTCATTTTTTTTATAATTTTACCATAAAACCAATTATTTTAGATAATTTAAATGACATAAATTATTAATTTACCATAAATTACTCTTTACCTAAAATATCTAAACATAAGATTTATTTTGCATAATTAATTATATCTATAATCAATTATTGAAATCATCTTTAAAAAGAATATAATTTAAATAACATAACAAATTTTGAATATTGAAACAATAAGTCATTAGTAGTCTACTATATATGGTCAAAGAAATATAAAAACCTCGTAATTAGTGTGATAAAAATTGTATAAGCTAGTATAAAAAAAATTTTGTACTAACCATATGGGTATGATGTTTAAAGCATAATAATAATTGGCCAAGGTACATTATCAGGTTATACTGTCTTTTTCTACCGTGCTTATCAAATGTCAAAAGGCCTATTAGCTCAGTTGGTTAGAGCGTCGTGCTAATAACGCGAAGGTCGCAGGTTCGAGACCTGCATGGGCCACATATTTTTTGTATTATATTTTTTCTGTATTTTTTACATTTTTTCTTGCACACTGATTTACAATAGCAAATCAGTGAGTTCAAGGCACATTGCTTACATATTTATTGTGAAGGGGACCCGAACTACTTCTGCCTTACTATATTTATTTATTTCAATCAGGAAATATGTAAATATTAATAATTGGGTAAACATAAAGTTTTTTCTTCTGCACAGTGCAGTCCTCTATGCACACACAATGAGCACTAGCTACTACAGGCATTGACTACGAGTGAGAGTAAGAGTGAGGAAAATTGGATTACAATATTTCTAGAATACATATGTCAAGCTATGATTTATGTTTATATGCGGTAAAGTTCTATACATTTCTAGGCTGCCTGAGCCAACCCTTTGTTAGTTTGGCCTTTTGAGAGAGAAGTCAAGATGTTCTTTTAGTGAGTGAAAGAATGGTGGACACCATCAACTTGAAGTCAATTGGCTTTGTTAAATATGCATCCATGCCCACCTCCAGGCATTTGGCTTCATCACATGACATTGCATGTGCTGTAAGAGCAACAATGGGAATGTGCAAGCTTGTTCCCACTTCTGATTTCCTGATTGCTTTTGTTGCCTCGTAGCCATCCATTTTTGGCATCTGTTTCCACAAAGAATCAAAGAATCAGAATATCAAAGTTCATATTCACTTGCTGTACATCATTTTCAATTTGATTCCACTGTTTTAATCATGTAATTTTGATTTATCCATTAACTTGACATACAATATTTAATAGAAATTCTAACGTGACACTCTACTGTATTGCTATGTGTGAACATGTAAATGACTAAAAGTGTAATTAAGCCTTAATATTTTATGATAATATTTGTTGGTATTCTTTTATAAGAAAGACCTGTGCTCCTAAAACTATTAGAAGTAAATATATGCATTTTTTTTTCTAGCTCATACATACCTGACAATCCATTAGGATCAAGTCATATGGACGGCAAGTCAAAATCTCTGTTTGAGATCTTGTGTTTCTTTCCTTCTGGAGTGATTCCCTTCTGCAATCTTCAGCAGTGAACATGCAATTGAGAGCATCTACTGCCTGTTGTCCATCACCTACAGCAACAACATCTGCTCCCATTTTTTCAAGCATTATGGTTGCAACCCTTTGAAGTACTGGTGTATCTTCTGCAAGCAAAATCTTTAGGCCCTCAAGAGATTTCTTTCCATCAACTGCTTTACTTGAGCTGGTCACCCTATGTGTTTCCCCACATTCAGAATCTTCATCCTGATCCTCTGTTAAAATGGATGATTCTTTGGTGGGCAGTGATTTAGGTTGGTTGTCTTCAGTGGCATAATTGGAGCTGGGGCTAGAAGATTCCTCTTTCCTCAAATTATGTTCTTCCAAGTATTCATTTTCATTGCAGTTACTCTCATGGTATGGTGATGACGGATGGGATTTGGCTACCTTTTCAATTGGTTTATCTTCATTAGTAATAACAGGATTAGAACCACCTATTTCTGATATGTCAGAATCATCAGAGCTAGCAGCATCAAAATGAGTAGAATCAATCTCAAGAAACTCGTGCAAATCACCCTCTTTCATTGTGGTCCTTGGAGCAGTCATGTTTTTCTTTGGTAGCTCAAGATTTCTCTCCTTTATGACAGCTTCCAAAATGTGAATCATTTTTGCTTTGTAGAGGGGTTTGTTGACCATCAGTATATGCCCTTTCCTTCGGAGCTCCATCTTTATGGTATTGGACGTGTCATGATTTAGCATCCACACAAACTTTGCTCTACCAAAGTACCTGTGAAGGAAGTTAAGCTGTTCCTTCCATATATCTGTGCTCAAGTCAAGTAGTCCAATATCAACAACAATGACAAAAACCGGGTTCCTCATATCTCGTATGTTGAGTAGTTTAGACTTCAATTCCTCTTTTGCTGGATAGTGTGCATCAAAGTCATTATTATGGACTGAACTTCTTGCATGAAAGAGTTCCCCCAAAATTTGAGTTAGTCCGTTCCAGTCAGATGCTTCCATTGTGCACACCCCGTTTTTCATTAGCCACTTGTATGTAATTAATCGGCCCATGTTGCCATGCAGTGCAAGCAGTACCTACATAGACACTTATTATTTAAGAACCTTCTTATTATCCTTCCTGTGATTTTCTGTTATTGTTGCTATAGGGTCTGACTAACATGTCCACATGCATTGCTTTTACTAAAATGCACGTTTTCAATATGACTTATATGTAATTTTAAATAGTCAATGCACAAATCAATACAGAAGTCAGAGTTAAATGATAACATGTCACCAAAAAAATCATTATATAATATATGGTAACAATATACTCTTAAATATAAATTACTTTTATTCAAAGCAAAAGTCAACTAAGCAAAAGTCAACTGTGCAAAAGTTATTCCTTTGTGGGGTCTCACTAATGCATAGTCTATCACATACACAAGCATATAATATTTCTTATTTCAAATGTTATTGGCCCAGAAGAGTGATTCTTCTCACCACTAAGCCATTGTCTGTCAAATCTACTGCACATTGTTGTTCTGTGACATCCATTGGCGCACTGAGAAGCAAGCATAATCGCATCAGTGTTCCTGTACCCTCCTTTTTGACAACCTTGATGTCTCCACCCATCTTGTTAACCTGCCACCCCATAGTAGTAAGAGGTCAAAGGAAATTTATTGTACTCTCACAATTTATTTTAGAAGAGAAAAAGACACATACAAAGGGAATTGATAAACCTTGACATTGAACCATGCTACTCTAAAATACTACATCCGGCACTCTTTTCTAAAATTTATTTGTTCTTTTTTTGTAAGACTCTTTTTAAATGGTCTCTTACATCAATTATTTTTTGACCAAACTATTTTTAATTACTTTAAAATAAATGTTATAAATTAATAAGAATAATTCATTCTTTTTTTACGAGAATTGAAGATGACTAACATATATTGGTGTTTGTTACAGTTCTTTTAATACAAGTTGCTGATTAATGCTTCACTTACTTAAATGATGTATTCACATATTTGTGCAGCGCAGACACATTTTTTGCTATTGCTTTTCATTGGACACATCCATTACGATTTATGAATGATAAGTGTACTTAAATGAAACTGTACATATTAAGGGTCTTACTCACCAAGTTTCTCACAATGCAAAGACCAAGACCAGTGCCTCCATGCCTGAAATGAGTAAAGGTTTCAGAATTCCATAAATCTTCAGCCCATAGCATTCAAAAGGTTTTTAGACCATTGGATATAAGTTTCATATTAATTATAAAGTTTAATGACATTTAATGACAATCTCATATATTGGTTAGCTAAAAAGCAAGTTTTAGAAGACTTGATCTTATCTTCGTTGAAAATCTAAATTCCTTACAGTCGTGTAGTTGATGGATCAGCTTGCTCAAAGCTTTCAAACACAGAATCCCATTTGCTTGGGTCAATACCTATATCACATATATAAGAAGCAAATCATAGTTATTTATCCTTAAATTGATTTTTACTAGTTTTTTAGACAAGCTTTTAGGTTCATACCACAGCCTGTGTCATCAACTTCAAACCAAAGTATCACTTTGTTATCTTTTATGGATGTTCTTTTTGCATGGTTTGCATTTGGCTTCTCTCTGCTCTTCTGTGAACTCCTTGATTTCTTCTGGTCAAGAAGAAAATTTGGGCTATCAACGGAAGAATTTGTGTTTTCATACCATCCTCTCAGAATAATATGACCCGCTGCAACACATTTGAAAGAGTTTAGATTAGTCTTCTATCAGAGCTTTATTGATTCATAGCAATAGATCCATTTAATAATTCTTAGGGATTTTCAGGAAACATGATAATGAATATTGATATGATCACCAATTTCAACAAATATCAGCTAAATAATCACAACCTCAACCTTGCGTTTACCTTGATGCTTCTAAACATTTAATGTGGTTTATTTAAATAAAATGACACTTGTTTTTTTTAAAAATGATTAAATTCAAAAGAACATTGTGCAATACTTTGTACAAAAAAATTAAATAAAATTCATTATAGAAGGAAAGAATAGGATTCAAATAACCCACAACAAATGATTGACAACTTACATAATGTAGGAGCTAACTACAAAACAACCAAAACTAACTGTCATATTGTAGTCCAATCATTATGTAGTACTCCTCATAAGAGAAACAAGCCTGAAAAGAAGAAGCCTTTTATCACCTTCTAACTGCTTCAGGAAATGCAAATGGAACCGACCAATGTTTAAATTTGAGACAAAATTTTGGGGGGTGAACATGGATGTCATTTCCAATAAATCAATTTCAAATTTTTGTGAGACTTTTTTATTTCAAGCTGGTAAACTTTTTCATATTTTTTTTCGTTACCACTATCATAACAAAACTAGAACATAAAAATGTTGACTTACATGGAGTAAACTTAATTGAATTGTTGATCAGATTTGCAAATATTTGAACCACCCTCGCAGAATCACCCCGCACTATCTTTGGCATATCATCTGCATGATAAGTTATTGGCTAGATGCATTAAAAGCTTGTTAAAATAACTTCTGAGTTATAATCATCTACTTTTCACTAAAGTTAAAATCTCTCGTACTACCAATATGAGAATCATACCAGACAGGTCTAAAACAGTCTCCACATTGTGGTTAATGCACTGAACAGAAAACATATCTACAAGCCCTTCAAGTTCCCTTCCCAAGTCAAATTCTGCATCTTCTAGGACCAGTTTTCCAGATTCCACCTAAAGTCTTTATTATATTAGGAAGCTTTTGGCAGAAGTGCAGTGGTAAAGAAACTTGGAATTGGTTTTAAATTATTCTTGAACAAAATGTTTGGCTAATATCTCACCTTACTCAGATCCAAGATGTTGTTAAGAAGCCGGAGCAGAGCAGTTGAGCATTTTCTTATTTGAGTAACTGTTGAATATTGTTCATTTGTGAGACAGTCATCAGATATAAGAATGTCAAGTAACCCAATTACTGCTGCCATGGGTGTCCTTAGTTCATGACTGTAATACATAAAAGAAAGAAACCATGAAGCACATTTGTGAATTCTCAATGGAAAGATCATCCAGATTTGTAAACCAAATGAAAAAAATAGGTCATTAGGATAGCTTGAGTAGTGTTATAAATAGGATCTAGTTTATAGTAGCCAATCAACATGTTCCATAACACAATTAGTTTTAGAAATACGTAAATGTAGTTGCCTCAGATTCCTTCAAGTCATTGATTATTGGTGGATAAATTGTTCCTTGTTTTATAAATTTTAAATTTAGATAATAAATTGGATAGAGCAAACTCTTCTTTTTATGCGTAAACTATACTTGAAAAACTGTTAGAGCTATGAGATTTCGCCTTATTTGAAATTTGATTTTTGAAAAGTTTTAGAGCTTTTGTTATTTTTGCAGATTTGTATCCTTTATGCTAGTTAGCTAATGCAATCTCAATAAATTTGATGACAGATGAGATTTTTTTAGAAGTTCAACTTGGTTGTAAGCTTATACATAGGCCATCTCTTTTAAATTTTAATGGTAATTTTCCTTCAATTTTAATCTCTCAAATTCTCTTCAAGTTTCAATATTTTTATTTTATATTTTTTACCAAAGATTTATAACAAAAACAAACCTCATGTTTGCGAGGAATTGGCTTTTGTAGTTGCTTGATGCCTCTGCTTTTCTTCTTGCTTCCAGTTGATTTATCAGTTCTGCTCTTAGATTCATTTCCTTTGATACTCCGTTTGTCAATATCAAAATACAAACACATCCAATGACTAAAATACATAATGATGCAGATATCAGAATAACCAACGTTTTGAAGGCTCTTTCATCTACCTGTCCCATGATATACTTTCTTGGTATGATGATCACACCTACCTGTACAAAGGTTAAGTCATATTTCAATAGACACTCATAAAGTATAATAGGATATGTAGTTGGTTACTCAAAACAGAAATGAAATAGAGGAAGAATTTTTTTCCTACAATATTCTACCTCCTCATCAAAAGTAATATTGTTTGTAAGATCAAATGTATGTATGGAATAGGTGTTGTATCTTCAAACTTACCAAAGGAAGTCTCTTCAAATTTAGGAAGAATGAGTCAATGTAATATTGCTGGTGGCCTAGCTTGACATTCTCTACATGAATCTCATGACTTGGAGGAAAATTGTTCCCATAAGTTCTCTCTAACCACTCAGCTCCCTGTCGAATTACATCATCTTCACAATCAACAGCCATCTTAAGCTTAGGAGGCTTGGTTGAATTTGCCAGTAGAGGTACACTTGTGGAAGTTGCAAGTAGATAACCCTCTTGGGAAGTCAAATACATATGGCCACTGTGCATCTCAACTAGCTCTCTCATTAGCTGTCCTACACTATAAAGTGCAGTTGTGACCCCCACAACTGCCATAATAGTCTTATTAGAAGAATCCCAAACTGGCAATGCTGCTGAAAGAAGTGGTGAATCTGTGAACTTGCTCACTGCCACATGCCACGAAGCTACACCATCAGGCACTTGGGAAAGACCAGCTATGTTGATCAAGTCTTCAGATGCAATTTTCATAGCTTTTCCAATCTTTTCACCACTCACAGGGTCAAGTGGCTCACGGTACCAGATAGCAGAAGAGTTACCACCAAGGGCTTTATCATCCGAAGCTTGATGTGTTGAAATGGAATTCATCTCATTGGAGTTGCTGACACCCATGGAGTAGTTTGCAAGATCAGAGTATATGTAAAAGGTGTTGTTGTCCTTCAGATCTCTATGGAATGCCTGAACAAATCCATTCTTATAGTTGATAGTTATAGAGTTTAGAGCTTTACGACTAGCAAATAACGCCCATGTTACAGCCCTCATCGCCTCATACAGCTGCTAGAGTTACAACATTGCAAATAAGCAAGACATAATTGGTTAATATGGTAAGTGCTAAAATATTGTATCAAAAACAATAATTTTTTAAATTATACTTTTACCACTTCATAAATTTTTATGAATGTTGAATTTTATCAATTCAAACTACTAGATCGAAAGTTCTGATCGAGTAGATCAACTACACAAATCTAAAAATTTTCTAACAATTTAAAAATTACTTATCATTTTAACATATAACATAGTTACTAATATCCAACTAATCAAAAAATAAGTCTCTTTAAGAGTCAACAACCTCAACTTGCTCTGCTTGAGTGGCAGGGTTGCTGTGACGTCTGATCACATACTGAGACAGTTTGACCTGAGCTGTAGTAATTTCAGAAGTAGAGTTTAAAATTTTCCACATCCTCAAAACGGGGCGTTGCAGAAGTTCATAACGCAAACCATATGCCAAACTGTTAAGTGATTTTGTTGTATAAATCTTCGTGAAATGCCATGTCAGAATAGTGAGAAGCCCTATCAAGATGGCTAGCATGACCTGCATGAAAACAAAATAGTGGTTGGTTAGATAAAAAAAGAAGAGGGTCTTACTTTTTATTTATCAGCAAACAAAGGTCTAATCTAGCAGACTTTTCTTCACAACCAGTTCTTGGCTTAACTTATGTAATTTCAAATTTAAGTAAGGAATAAGAATATGTTTCTTTCTACATAACAATCATTGAGTTACTAGCAAAATTAGAGACCAAAATTTAAGGAAAAAATCACTGACCATGATTGCTAGTCGAACCACAAAGACACTATAGTAGGATGAGAGACAGTGACTACTGGCATACTGGAACTCTTCTTTTTCCACATCTCTATGGAAAATTCTTCGACCTTTTGGGGTGCTGCTTTTGTTCCATGAAACGGCACAACCGCATAATCTATGAAACAAGTATCTATACTTGCTACCCATTGGCGAGGTTGTGCCTGGTGAACATACAGAACTTTCAGAATAGATTTCGTCTTTGTTTTCTGCCATAACTCACTGCAGAAGCTATGAGCTTATAAAGTATCACATCGAAGAGATTCGAACTCGTTTATGTTTATGCTTGTCCTGCGTGTCAGAAAGAGAAGCCTCTGTGTTGTGTGTTAAGTTTTCAATATATAGTGAGTGTGTGCATAACAATACATTGATGATTTATAAATAATCTAATAACACATTGTTTAATAACAATATGTATTCTTTTATCTTCATAATGCATGCATAATAGATATACATTGAGAACTTTTTAATACACCCACGATATGATTATTTATTTAAAACCCGCATTCCAATATTATACTAAGGAAAAAAGGAAGACTGATAATTGATGAGTGCTATAGATAAAACTTCGCCCAAACAAACAAACAACAAATAAATAAACGTTACAACAATTGTTATTTTTTCTCATTCCTCTTATTTCATAATAAACGTTCTAAATGTATGATGAATATTAAATTTCAAATACCACTGATTAATATTTTTTAATAAAAATATATTATTTTATTATTTTAATTTCTTAGAAAATAAAATATTATTAATTTTAAAACATAAAATTTAGACAAGTGAAAAAAAAAACTTCTTCATATCTCGAAGTAGACATCCATAATATAAATAAATATAGGTGACCTAATCATGGAAATAGTAAACTAATGCTCTCGTATTATCTTGAAATGAAAGGAATTAATTATTTCTCTTGTATATTGTTGACCGTTTTGTATAATTATTTATGTACATAATTTAAATTAATTTCTAAAGTTTAAGAATTGTGATCAAATTGTCTACAAAAACTAAATAATATGATTAAGTTATATGAGAAAACTAAAATAAAATAGAGAAAATAAGATAATAAAATACAAAGAAACAAATTATAAAAAAAAAGAATCAAGATAATATGAAAATAATATCTGAACATATAGGATCAAATATCATATGCATTTAGCTTGTTTTGTTGTTATAAATGTATGTTATCGGTCCCAATAAAAACTTAGCAAAGATATTATCAAGTTGATCTTTGGCACAAATAAATAAAATATTGATCACTAGAAAGGATTTCTCTAATAAATCAAACAAGGATAAAAGAAAATAATAATTGTATTGTCAAAATAAAAATCTCAAATGTGGGAGTAACCAACAAGACCAACCTAGGCAAAAAAATAAAAAATAAAAAAAAATCATAACTACCTAACATAGTCTCTATTGAATATTTAACCACTTAATAAAAGTAAAATAGATGAGGTTTAACTATGCAAGAGGTTAATTTCACCTTTAACCATTTTGTAGGAGCCATCAACATCATCAATTGAAAAGCAGAAGCTTAATCATCATGTAAAGTAAAAACAAAAGAAAATTCATAATATCATCCATACTTAACCACTAAGGGAAAAATCAAATAATATTTAAATAGATATAACCAAGTATTTAAGAATAGTTATAATAGGTAAATGGTAGAAAAAATCTTGAATGATTGAACCAAGAAAAATGAAAGTGAATTCACACCATAAAGACAACATGAATATAATCATTACACTTCGAAGATGAATAGAGTAAAGAATGAAATATTGATTTGTAGAAAAAAAATTAATAAGAAAAAAGAAAAATACAAGCTTTGAGATTCAACGTAAAAAAAATTAAAGAAAATTATTTGAATTTAAAATTTATGACAAATTATCGATTATAGTAAAGATTTATAATGAAATTTAATTAGAATGTATTAATATTATAAATATATTTTATATTATCATCTAATTACATATTGTGATGTATAATAAATTTATTAATTTTTATAATAATTATTTTAAAAATCATATTTAAAAATCTGTAATTAATTAAAAATGTAAAAATCTTTACACGGAGTGCATGAAAATTATATTCTTTATAATAATTCTGTAGAACACGAGTTGGATTTGAACTTACCTGATGGGGTTATTAACTGAACTAAAGATTGATCAAGTAGGTGAGTTTCATTTATGAGACGATTTAATTATAAGAACACTAAATAAGAAGGAAGAATGTTAATGTTAAACCATAGAATCCATGGTAATGTAACTACAATTAGAATTAATGAAGAGCAAAAGCTTATACATTTTACTGTGTTGTGTCATTACGCACTTGTGTGTGGCAATACAGTAGTAGGAAGAGGCTTGGTTTTATTAAGTGGGGCTGTGTTTATTCCTTATCCTTGATGCCACATTTGCCACCCACCTCCCTCGGGTTTTCCCAATACCACGGTTGGCGTCATTTGAACCACAATCACATATCAGAACCTTTTTTTTTTATTTTTTATTTTCCTCAGAGAATCCTTATGTTTAAGAAATCTGAGTTAATGACTAATGACTTATTGATTATTATATTGATAATTTGATATGTTTTAGAATCGGTCTATTTAAACTTTTTTTATATAAAAATTACTTCTATTTTTAAAATAGTATATTTATTTAAGTTTAAAAAATATTATTTTTTATATTTTAAAACTGTTTGAATAGTTTCTTTTCATAATTAAAACCAAATAAAAAAATTCTATCTTTTATAATTAAAATTAAGTTTTTTTTAACAATCTTAATTTTTTTTTAAAGTTAATCGATTGAGTCCTTTTAAAACCAAACAAATACTAAGATGGGTGCATGTATTGTTTCTCGCATTCTCCCCAAAGATAATTGACGGAAAGAGTAAAGATGACCATGGAGTATGTATGTGAGCCAACCATCCATCACCTGTTTTGTTGGATGGAAAATTATTTTATACTTGTCTAATAGTTATTAAGTAGATACCCATGAATATTATGAATATCTATAATTATTTATCTAACCTCCAAGAGACTGGTTGAGTAGTTACAATTGGATACTTTTAATTTATACTTGTATAATAAATCTACATTTTAATATATCATTGGCGCTCTATTTAGTAGTATTGAAGTATTTTTTTCATTCTACTACTTGTTGTCCCAAAAGAAAGTAATATATATGTGTATAATAATTAAAATTCTAATAATTTATATTTATATAATTAAGTAAGGTATATTCCATAAAAGAATTTAAAAGTAAAATAATTAAGTATACACATATAATTTATTAAAAATAAGGGTATTAATAAATTATTTTTAGAAATTATCTGGGATAAAATTGGAAAAATAATCTACAAGTCCAAACTTATAAGTTTATTATATTTCTACTAGGTTATCAAATCAACACTTTTAAGTTAGTAACTTTTTCAAAATGAGATTCCTAACCAAATTGAGATTGGATTAGAGTATGTTTCACAAGTTATTTTAATTAATTTATAACTTATTTAACTAATTTTATAAGCTTATTTGATCAAAATAGGAGTGTTTATACGCAAATGATTATATTTGACTAACTTACCAAATTTTTTTACACTATATTTAAATAGAGTTTGAATTTATACATTATTTTTATTTTTTAAGTTTTTACCTTCAATAATTTAATAAACTTTCTTCACTCGCATTAATATTACCCTATTTATTATAATAAAATTTGTCGTTTATATCACACTCCGGTATTTATTATAATAAAATTCATGATAGCTAAAATTTGCACTTAAAAATTAAGAAGAAAAAACAGTAAATTGAGAATTTAAGTATTGATAGAGTTCAATAGCTTCCATTGAACCATGAAAGTAAACTCAATGTGATAATTGTTATTTATGGCTGTAAACATTTTGCTGACTTCATATTTAATTATTAAAAAAAAAACCATATGATTATTGTTGATGAGATAGTAAGACAAGATACTCCAATGGACCAACACTACTGGGCAGGTGGTATTGCTAGGTCTGGCTGCTAAATGGAAAGCACAGTTTAATTCAGAAGATTATTTAAATGTAGCACTAACATGTTTGGTTTCCCTAAAAATAACATAGGGTATCATTTTAGAAAAGATTAGCCATAGACATAAGATTTTAGGTAGCGTCCAACCAAGTGGCTTCAAAATCACACTTATTGAAACTTTTTTTTTTTTTTTTTGCTATAAGAATCAAATATGATATTAGAGTTTAAAATATTTACGCCTCCTATTTTACTGATTATGCCAAGATGGAGACTTAATTTAAAGCATACATATATGAACCTTTTTTCGATTTCAAATAAAATGATTAAAGTTAGATAGACTTATTGTTACTAAAACATATTGTAATCTCAAATTCCCGACTTTTGACTAAGGAGGCCGAGGTAATAAATTTAATGATGAAAAGAGAATATTTACAATACAGTGAAACACCGTTTTGACCCGCACAAAAATTAGGATAGATTATAACATTAGTTTTTTAAAAGATTAAGATTAAAATCACTATTTTCGTCTCTGAGACTGAAAGATAAAAATGACGATTAATTTAATCATTCAAACAATTAGAATAAGGATGCCCATGTACTAATATAAAAAATACCTATATTAAAATCTTTTTTCATATTTTATATATGAATTCTCTATTAACCCAACTTTAAATACAAAGGTCTACTTGAAATTAGAATTTGCATAGCTTATATGGTAATTAACGTACCGTTTTATTCAACCACTTTATTTACAATTCAATTATACAGTTCCACATTACAAAAACTTTTCAATAGGAAAAACACATAGATAACAAGGAGTAAAGGTGTCCCATGTCAAGATTATGCAAACATAGACCGGTAACGACCATAGTTTTCTTTTAGCTAAATTAATTAAGATTTGAAATTTATACTTAATGTTACTTTTCATCTTGTTCCAATTATAGCCTTGAGGAGAATGAGGGTAAGCGACCACCAAGGTTTCATTTTTAGAAGACATCAATTTACATAAAATAAAGTTATATAATTAAAATTATGTAAAAAATTATATAAAAAAAATAAATTACCTCGTTTTTAGCATGTCCACCTCTTTAAAAATAAATTGATACTTTTAACAGTAACTTCATATTCAAATTGAGAATCAAACTTCACATCTTGATTAAAGATCACAGACACTAAATCACATTTTGTATTAATAATTTTTATTCTTATAGAATAATATTAACTATTTTAATTAATTTTATATTTGTTGAAAATTTTTAAAAAATTTTATTTATTTATTATATACTGGGTTACAAGCTAAATTAATTTTTTTTATTTTTGTTTTTATTAAAAATAACATCGTAAAGAATGTTAATTATGATTAAATTATTAATAATTTGACAACAAAAAATACAAGAAGAATAATATTCAAATGATCATGAGAATATCATTTTCTCAATTCATCCAAGAAATAAAAAGTCTCATGAACGATTTTTTTTATATATTTTACATTTTTTTATCCCTATAATTATATTAATTTTCATTTCTGTCTTTATAGTTGAAGATGAACCAAAAATATGTCATGTCAATACTAACCAAGAAGCACTTTTCTAGAAGCAATGATCGATCTTCCCATTTGAGTTGGTGGTTATGAGACAATGCAAAGCCTTTGGCGGCACGTCACAGGATCCCAAAATCTCCCACAAGAAAGTATGTAGGCCTTGTAGATGGTGAAAAAGCAGGCAACTATTTTATGCCATTTTCCATAGCCATCACCAAGTTGAAATGTTTCGAGATTTTTTATCCTGTTTTCTGCTTAGCAAACAGATTAGTATTCCAAAATAACCAACCCACTCCACAATAATGTCCCTTTTAGATTAAGCCAAATTGTTAACATTTCAAGTTCACACCAGAACATGTGGTATATGTAAACACAAATGTTATAAAACTCCGATGACTATGACATATTCTCTTATGAGTAAATTAACTACTTTATTTTAGAAATAGAAAATATTTTTAATTTAATTCTCAACTTTATTAAAATTTCATTTTCTAATGGTTCTCTTTTAGTTTTTTTAACTTTCCGTTTTAATCTCGATGATGTTGTAATCTTATTTACCTGTTAGACTTAAAGAGTCCTGTACCTTTTACTGACATCTTCAATCAAAGTCTTTAGGCTTTGCCTCAAATGTTTCTCAAACCTTTTGTCAAACAAATAATCTTTATAGTCAATGTATAACCTAAACCTATAACCAAGTATCTCTTAGTAATGTGTACTCTCTATCGATTAGAACTAAGGTACCAACTCGTGACACAACCAGAGACACTCCTTTTTTAAATACAAGAAACCACCTTCACAATATGAATCAACTATCGGTACAAGTAGAGTATTAATAATCTCTTGGGTATCCTAGAATGACATAACACACCTTTAAATGGACTAATCCTAAATAACTTTTAAGTTGATATTTGAATATTTCCTTTGACCGGAACATTAATATTATAAATATTAAAAAATATTATTTATCTTATTTTTCTGTTATATTTTTAATAACATTTAAAAATAAAGAATGATATTTTATACCATTTTATAGAATTAAATACTAAAATAAAAATTTTTATAAAATAAAGGATTAAACTTATCCTCACTTACAATTTCAATAATTAAAATAGAAATTTATTCTATTTCATTTACTATACAATGAAATATATTATATTAAATTTAATTTTTATGCACTAATTTACCCTTTCAACCCATAAATTTGTATAATAAATATAATTTTAAAAATAATTGCTATAAAATAAACATACTTATAGTTATAATTCGTGATTGGTTTATCGTCTGAAATTATATAACTAACGGTACATATAAATTAAAATATATTTTATTTATCTTACTTATGGCACTGAAAATGGAACTGGTAGTATTAATGGGTCAGCAAGAGGCCCCAAAGAAAAGGTGAAAAAAGAAAGTAAAAAAAGGTAATGCAGAATGTGTCAACGAAAGGGTGGGCATTATTTTTGTGTGTAAGTGGTGGTAGATGGTAATGAATACACGATCCGATTCTGATCACAATATTTAGAAACATATGGGGTGGCTATTTAAAACAAAACTTGTCTCAGAGAAATAATGTGGGCCTAATAGGCGTGCACTTGTTATATTTGACTTGCTTGAAACATCTAGAACACAGCTTTTGTGCTCCAACTCACTAATCCACATCAACCCCATTCGTGTTGTATCCTCCTCCATTCTTTACCCTTAATTTCGAAGATCAATTCAACCACTAAGCCAAGGTTTAAGCTCTTTTTAATAGTGTATAGTGGAAAAAAGGGTCTTAACTGCTTCGTGCCAAAAATTGTCCACAGTATTCCATTTCCATTGCATGGCTAAAAGATGACCTAACAAGAAACAATATCATACCATAAATCCCTGTCGTTAAAGTATAACCAAGTGGCGCACTTTCCTTTACCTAATAAATTCTTATTGCCCCTGTTTCTTCCCTCAATCAGTACTGTGATTTTAATAATGTATTTCTTAAATTGTTTCTTTCTCTTCATTCTAAAAAACAACAGATGAGGGAAGTTCAATTTAATTATTATAACTTTATAAGAATACGTACAAGCTGGGTCGTGCTCGAGATTTTTTATGTCTCAGTCTTGAAATTTTTTATTTCTTAAAAAAAAATCTCATAACCATTTGAATATTATTTTTCTTATATTTTATATTGTAAAATTATCAATAATTTGTTTATTATTATTATTTTTTTAAAATTATTTTCAATAAGAAAAAAAATAAAAAATAAATTAATCTATCTTGTAACATAATAAATTATAAATAAGATTTCAATTAAAATCCTTTTTTAATAAAGACAATCATAACTAAAATAGTTAATATTATTTTATAAGATTAAAAAGTTGTTAATACATGTGATAATTTAATATTCGTGATATTTAATCAAAATCTATATTTCATCTCAGCTTATGCATATAGTTGTAAGTAAAAGTATTGTTTTACTCCCAAATAAATCGTGAGAAGAATTGTACTTCACAACTTAGCAAAAACAAAAGAAACTCACCTCCTAATTTACCAAATATAGTACACAAATAATAAGTTATATTATTATAATTTTTTTCCTAAAATATATGTAAATTTTTGTTATCTATTAATTAACAAATTATTAATAATTATTTTATTTTTTATAATTGTTTTTACAATTTTAATTATATAATTTTTTATATATAAATTAATGTACCTCTAAAAATGGATCTCTAGGTAGTCACCAAACTCGACCGCCCTAAGCGACCACCGCTGCATAAAAGTAAAGTATATGTAAGTAGAAAGTTTAAAATTAACTTAGAATTTTAGGTACTATTTGATTTGAAAAAAAAACTCTCTATGACTGGATAGATGATTGATTTTTTACAAATAAATACATACAAATGAATCTCTTCACACAAAATAAATTATTCATTTTATCTCTTCACTTATGGTAATTAATATTATTCAAACTATTTTCTCTCTTGAAAAAGTAAAGCACTGCAACTCCCTTTTATAAGTAAGTCGTGTCATTTTTTTTTTATTTTCTTTCGTTTTTTTCAAAACTAAAGAGTTACTGCACATTTGGACCAACACTATGAAAAGAACAAAATTTTAACATTAAACCCACTTTATTTTATTTCATTCAGTTCAAGAGATATAAAATGAAACTAACTGCTTTTTTTTTTTTTCATTCAATTACAAAAATATTCAAAAAATAAAATCACAAATTTATCCTACTCTATCGATTATATATTTGATGTCATTGTATTTTATTTCACGTACCATTAAACATCCCTACATGACCAATAGCTTGATATGCAAAATCTTAGGGCAGTAACGAAAGAGAAAAGAGTGGATAAACAGAGTTTTATATATTCCATGGAGGCATGCAAATAGCAATTGTATGGGTAAAGAAAATGAAATTCCGTTGGAGCAGAAACTACAACTCTTAAAGGGAAATTCTTTCCTAATTTTTAAAGGCAATATACAACAGAAGTGATGTTCATTGGGATGAGAGGAAAGATAAGAAAGTGAAAATATGAATGAAATCATGGATGGATGGAGATTTTGTTGAGTGAATGGAATCAAGTGGAATCCGTGTCTATTGCCAAATATATATATATATATGTACACAGTTCAATGGGCGGCTTTTCCATTCATTTATTCTGGACGACTTTTAAAGCATAAGTATCTATCTAGAGAGGAACCAGTCATATACAGTATAGTGTAACTGCAAAAATAGTTTTTTATTTTTTAGGATAACAAAGTGGATATTATTCCTAGTGAAAATCGGAAATAGATACATTGTTGTCTATCAGAAAATGTTCCACTTGGTTTCTTAATCCACTATTTCTCGCGATAAATAAAAGCTCAACAAATACCAATCTTCAATACCTTTCCAAAAATAGCTTCTATCTTTGTTATTCTTATTCTTCTTCCCACTGGACTCAATCATCATCATATGCTATATCAAGGATTAATGGTTTTCATTTAAACACGCCTTGCACATCATTCACCCATAAATAGTAATAATCACACAACATATATATTTAGTTAGATCCATCATTCTAGTGCCAATTATTATGGTAAGTTCCCCTCAAAATAAATTAAGAATATAAATATATTTGGTTAAATTTATTATCCAAATTAATCAATTTTTTTCAGTTAGGTTTAACTCGATTTTGTGCATTATTTTGCAAACCTACAATAAAAAAATTAATAGGTTGGTTTGAATCAAGTTTATTACATTATTATTCTAAATTTTAAAAACCTGTTTAAAATTTTCTTAAAAAACCTGAAATTTTTATACAGCATTAAAACATTTTATAAAGTAAAGCAACTATAAAAATTTAAATACTATAATAAATTGAAAGGTTAACATGTCTTCAATAAAAAAAATGAAATGTAAAAATAATCCAATAATTTATAAAAACAAAGATTGTTAAAATCCAACACTTAACCATAAATGTAACATGAAACACATTCGAACAATAACGTAAATTATGTAATAACAAAATAATTTTTTTAAAAAATTATTTATGGATAGCTAGGTTGGATCTCGGGTTTATTTATGGAGAGAGAAAGTTCCCTCTAATTAAAATTCTTACCTCTAGTGTTCTGATAAAGTCTACACCACATTTCAGCATAATCTTTTAGAGGATAATGATATAGTATAAACATAGGTTTAGGTTAAAGATTCATATATGATATTATATAATAAGGGTGAAATAGTTTTCACACACAAGTAGCATTTGATTCGCTGCAAAGACTTAAGAAGTTTATGGCCATCGAAAATTTGTGAGCTTGCGATACACATTTAAAATAAAACATCACTATCGTAACTTAAGTTGGTGCTCCAATGATGCCTTACCCTCCCATGCCACCAAAAATAATTTATTAAGCTTATACCACACCTCATGATTCCATAAGCCACTACTGATTGAGAAGGCGACAGATGGAGATCGTTTATTAAATATAAATAAACAGTTAAAAGATTGGATGTAAAATATTTATACAAATTATTTTACGCTCACGTAATATAATAATGATAATAAGAGTAAACTTATATCTATTATTATAAGTTAATCTTTCAAATTTATATCTATTATTATATTAGTTCATTAAAATTTTGTCACTAAAAGTATCTCAAACACCTAAGATATCCCTATATTAATCCTTTAAAATTATTATTACCAAACCCATCCTCTCAAAGAAATAATTTCTGAACAAAATTATCTTTTTGTATTATTAAATTAATTGCCGTATCATGTTTTAGTCTTTAATAAAGAAGAATATGGATCACATTTATGTTCTGGTAATGACTAATTCAACAAAAGTTTTTGAAAGATTATCATAACATCTCAAATCTTTGAAAAAAAATATTATGGTCATGAAATTTTTTTAAATATTAATATAATAACATGTAATTTTAAATAACTACTAATTATAATGTAAGATTATTAAAAAACAGAATACAGATCTTTTTCACTCAATTTTAAACAGAATAACTTTTGTATTCATTTTACACCCTTTATCGTGCGCGATAGAGTAAAAATCAAGATATTTTATCTGGCATCATTTTCACCTTTTTAGAGGTTCAACCATTTTTTCCCATCTAACTACACACAAAAGAAGACATCGTTAGGTTGTTGGCTCAATCCCAGTCATCAGTCCGTATAATATAACTAATGCTTTATTTAATATTGTCCCACGTCCGACAAATGCTGAAATGTCAGTTAACGATATTTTATTTATTTTTCACTAAGCCGAGGTATTAGGAAAGAGCAGCTAATGAGTAAAGTAAATTGATAAGGCTCAATATTCTAGAAAATATACTAACATGTCCACCGTTAATTTCGATTTCTTAAATAAAATTTCAGATTTGAATTCTATAGAAAAATATATATATAATTGAAAAAAAATCTTATAAAAATAATCAATCAATTTTCTGTGCAAACATTAATCACCAAAAATTAATAAATATTTTGCCCTAATAACACGATAAATTTGTTTTTAAAAATATTAAAAAGAAATCAAGTTAGGTGAAAAATATCTAATGTATGAAGAAAATTATGTATAACCAACTGAAGTGACAATAAATAAACAACCTTATCAGGGCAGCTTTTCCTCCAGCACTGATTTTGCAGAACTTCCAATCGTCTACCCACACATTCAAAATTTGACGACTGTACCTAAAAGTCGAATAACACTAAACTACCTCCTTCCATAACGAGTGAAAGTGATATGTGACTATATACGCACTTAAACAACTACTGCCAACAAAGAACACACTTCATGAAGACCATAACCACAACTGAGTTTAATTTCCAACATTCATCACCATACATTTATGAAGTTCTTGAGGCCCAAGCAATAAATACAGTTCCTACACAGGCATATATTCATATATATACACACGCAGAGATTTGGATCTTATCATGTTCTCCAATATCAAGATAAGGTCTTGTTAAAGAAAGATAATTTTTTTTACAATATAAGATGGTGGGTTCTCATATGATAAGCGTCTTTCTCTGACCAATTATAAAAAAACGAGAGGATCCAAATCCCGTTCACACACTGAAAAGAGAAAGGATAACAACAACAACAAATCATGTGTTGATGTTCCCCTGCATTTCCTTAGAGAAAAAATGGTTAAGGAGAAGAAAAGCAGCAGTTTTTGATTTTAGGATGGACAAAACCAAAATTGAAGAACTCCTGACATAAATTACTTGGAATTTTTAGCCTTGAATTCAGAAGCTGCAGCTTTAGCACCAGCTTTGGCCAGGGAGGTAGGTTTAAGAACACTCTTAGGGTTGATAGCCTTCCTAATTTTAAAAGCAGCCCATGCAGTACCCAAAGCATGACCAGCAGCACTAAACCCTTCACTTGTTGCTTCAGCTGCTTGTTCTCCATATCTGCAGTATACAGATTGTCAAATTCACTTCTGAACTGTCAGAGAAGCTCGATGGCATTCCACTCATCCTATATTTTATGCTCAAATTCTCAAAGCATGTCATGGAAAATGAAACAGTTTCCTAAAGGCAATTGTTAAGGGATCAAAACGAAAAGTTTTTACAAAACTAACATTTAATGTTACCAATACATCCTCAAACATTGCCCTCAGGACAATAGTTAGCAAAATTATTCAAATAAAAATAGAATTAGTTGACTTGCCCTAAGAGCAAATGTTAAGGAATGAAAATAATATTCATTACCAATCCTAGTCACTCAAAAGAACGAAGTATGGAAATCTTTACGATTTTCAAGATATTAAATGCTTATACCTCCAATTAAATAATTGTAACTCACTCTTACTTGAGTCCGTAGTTTGAATGGCATCATTGGGATATTATATATTTGTGAGTTCAAGATCTCCGCATTCGTGGTGATCACACATGGAATAAATTTTTAATTCCCATTCTAAGCCAGCGGTGGGTATTTTACAGACCAGTGCAAAATTACTCAAGTCCCATATGCTCCCACAATATAATCAGTTAATCACAGTATGAAAGCAAGAGAGCGAGAACATATATTAGTTTAGCAAAAGAAAATATCAAACTATGACCAGATTATTTATATGTATTCACATTCTGGATAATGCATATACCAAGCTTTACCTGTGATCCACAAGCTCGGTTGTCACAGTGGATGACGTTGACATGACATTTTTTCCAGCTACTTCAACAGCATCACACACTTTACCTATTTACAAATATAAGAATTGTTGGTCAAATGAATACAAATGACTAAAGATTGATTATGGACAAGGATGGAGGGCCCTAACGATATTTACATGATCAAAACAAGGAAGTCTAATGAGAGGCAAATGATCTTAAGTTACTAAATTTGACACTTGACACCAGTCATATCAAATGACACAAGTTACTAAATTTGACACTTAATACCAGTCATATCAAATGACACATAATCTTGGGTTGCGCTGATCCTACAATTTACTATCACAGTCTCTCTGATCAAACTCAAAATAGTTCACTAAGCTTAGGTTAGGATTCTATTGTTGCAGGATAACTTTATCTGAATGAAAAAGAATGACTGAGCAAATGCACATGAATCAGCCGGGTGAAAATACAATGCCATCATTATCTGTGATCTCCCATCCAATTTCTAACAATACACCCAAGCACATCAATTCTGCACTTAAATGTTATTGAATCCTACACAATTTCAGAATTATTAAAATCTATAGAACATAAACAACAAAGTAGGATAACTATTCGTCATCATTTAAAATTTCTTCAGTATAAAATCATAACTGGTAAGGGTGAAAATGTAGATTGAAGATGATTGCATTACAACCAGACCAAACAGATTGAAATATTTGGCAAAACAATTTGACATTAGGTTAACCAAAACAATACCTGCCGATTTCTCTGTTTAAGACACAGCCTGTTCAGTTCGAGAAAATGTTTTATATTTTCATTTCTTGTTTTCCTAAATAATTAAAAAATGTCACTTTTCACTCTAATTCCTCTTTTTAAATATTTGTACAAGAAACACTAAACCAACAAAATCTCATTACCAATTTTTTAAAAACAAGAAACAAAGTGAAAACCAGATGATATTTTTGTATATATTTGGGAAAGGAAAAACAAGATATGGACAAAAAAGGTTTTCTCAAACCAAACAAATTCTTATATTATGCAAGTTGAAGTACAAAATGAAACAAATCAATCAAGCAAGGCCATTCCAACCTGAAAAAACTCTTATATAAGCATAAATCACCATTTTATTTGGCTGAAGGTATAGCCATATACATAATTCCAATAAATGGAACTCCCTGCCATATTCTTTTCCAATCTGAGCTTTGCTCTCGTATCGAACAAATTCAAGAACATATTCAAAAAAACTCTTGACCAAAAATGGGAATGATTTGAAGATTTCAAATAACTAAAGTGATTGAAGATAGCAATTACAACCAAAAAAATAATAGTACTTGGGCATGCACTTGGAAACTCCCTATCTACCAATAGAAATGTTGACCTAGTTCCACACCAATAGAAATGTTGACCTACTTCCAAGGCAGATATATCATATAATCTTTTTTAATGTGTTAATAAAAACATTCATATTGTCCTGTCCTCTAAAAGAAATATGAACTTGAAAGGGAATTATTTTAATTTAAACATGACATTACATTGATTGTTTATCAATTCCCAAGTTCAAAAAATAAATGGATACTTCACTTAAAAAAATTAATTCCTGATGGAAATTGTGATGAAAATTTTCTAATATGCACCAAATATCAATTCATTAAATATGCCAAAGTGAATCTGATAGAACTCTGGTATCAAAAACAGTAAGAACAAATTTTATTGAATGAACAATAGGAAAAATCCCCCGAGAAAACAATACACTGCTCCAGATATTTCAAAAGATTTGGATCCACTCCACACACTGCTTTCTCAATCACAAAAGTCTCCCTAAATTGTTTACAGATATTCCTACTGATAGGCAGTTACTGGCCTACAGTTTATAACTGACACCCATCCACACTTAATGGGCCTAATTAGCTGCAGGCCCAGTCCCCTTCTTTCTAACATGACTAACTAATGCAACTAGCGAACTAACTAATTATTTCACTAACTATGGGTTATCTAACAGAATCCCACAATGTTCTCTATCTAAACAAAACTCTACTGATGTGTGCAATGCCAAACCAAATGCATTATTTAGAAGAGCATCCAAGATATGAAAATGGATACTACAAGAGACAGCACTGGCAGAACCTAAACATACTAGGGGCAGGGAGTGGCAGCAATTCCCCACCCCAAAAGAGAAGAAAAAGATTCACTGATATATTGAATAATATGACAATAAAGCACCGAAACATATGTTCATATCCTCTATTGTCAAATCAGACAAAGAACTCATGTGATTATATCTCATTCCTCATACAGAAGCCATAAAGACGAATGCCAATTTTTAATCAGTTGATGTATACATGCCTATGAGATCTCACAAACCTGAGATTAAAATATGTGAAGAAAGTTGCTTACATATTGACTAGTGAATATTTTTTCAGGATATGTATAGTATGTCAAATTGTCAACTCAATCAGGAGTTTTCAATTTTACTGAAAATCATATTAAACCTTCATTAAATCACTTTGAATAATTGAGCCCAAGGTTGTTCTTAGGATTTGGACTTAGGACCAAACTCAACTCTATAAAATCAACTTACAAAGTGAAGATTGTTCAAGCCTTGTAAACACTACTTAAGCCATAGCACTAGGCAATGTGGGACTAAACAAACCCCCTCGCACCCAGCATAATGAAGGTGCAAGGTGCAGCAATAAAGGCAACCCAAAGAGATGCCAATTAAGCCAACTTTGCAACCTTTATCAAAATCAAATCATAATTCAAATTGTATATCACATCGTATCATAATATTAAACATAATGAAAGAGCTTAAAATATAGCATACATATGATGCATAATGCTTAATGTAATAATTTTAAACCAGAAATTTACAAGACAAGTAAAACCATAAGTCTCATGAAACAAACTCATAAGTAAAAAATGAGTGTGTGAAGCCAATATTTCAGAAGAATGAAACCTAAGCAATGGAACATGCAAATAGAGTCCATAGAAATGTCTAAGAGATGGTGTGAAACCCTTGTTTGAAAAGAATAAAAACAAAGCAGTGGAATAATCAAATAATGTTCCTTTAGTTTATTTTCATTAAACACTTAAAACATATCTGACTTTTCAATTTCTTTGATGAGAATTAATGAAAGAAAAGTAAAAAGAAAAAATAACAAATAACAAATTGCTGAATCACATATTCATGCTAATGATACGAAATCACACCGATTCATCCATGCATCACACAATTCAAAGTCATCTAAAATTCATTATATGATACGAATAACTGGCTTATAGAATTGTGCAATTTGAATAGCAAATCATAAGATTATAACATGATCAGTTCAATTTGCCCCCTCAAAATATTTCTTAAAAAGTTCCGTCACTCAGACAAGACTCAGTATATTAGTAAATAATGAAGTACCAGCCAAAGAATGGAAAAGAGATTGCACCCTGAATGCAAAGGTCTATCTGAAGCCACCAAGAAGAAAGCAAAACTGAATTTAACAGAAGAAAATTCTTAAGAAGCTAATTTTTTTTTTTTCCATTTTTAATTAATAAATATAATATTTTCTTTTCTCTGTCTAAAGAAGACAGAGTAATCTACTTCTTCCTTTCTTTCTATTTGAAAGATATTTCATATTTGGCCACTGGTTAAAACTAGGAAGTAGGAACTCAAACATTTCAGTAATAATATAACTGACATACTGAATCCATCCAACGATGCAAGCAGAACTTCCCCCGGTAGAAGGCTGAAAATTTTCTTTCCAGCTTTTGAGTTTATCACGGAACTGGTGAAAAATCCAGACACTTTCACGACCCCAGAGAGTAAACCATTTGCTACTTTCTCTGTCATTTTAGTAACTCTCTTAACCCTATAAAAGAGATACATATCAAACAAAAGGTCCGAATTGTCAATTACTCAATTAAATAATTACTCCAACTGATCAAACAAAAAAGATAACTATAACAACTTAAAAAAATAGCTGACACTAACTTCCTCGTCTAATAAACATTGGATATAGACATGACATAGTAATATACTGGACAGAGCTAGGGAAAAGAAAAAGACCATTTTATTTAGGTTAATTAATATTTACAAACTATTTAGGAGGATATTGCCCTGGAAGACAGAAGAGGCACGTCTCCGGAAAAATACTTAACATACATTTACTTACTCTTCCATTTCAATTCCATCTCATTTTCTTTTTATTTTTCTCTTATTTCCTTGTCACATCATCACTTGTTGCATCTATCGCTTTCTCTTTCTACCTTTTTCTTTTTTCTTCTTATCTATTTTTTCACCCAATTAACCCTTGGGGTGGATGTCCAATTATCACTACTCTCTCGTCGATGTCCAATGTCCGGTAAAAATATTTTAACACTATTCTTGAATGATGAGTAATTAGTGGATGAAGTGAATGTGAAAAAGTTTTTTCACCTTCTTTCAATCATAAACTGTCATTTAAAATTATTTTAAAAATTACATCAACGATCATTACCAAGACAATGTAAATAAAAATTACAGTGACAATACATAAAAACTAAACTAATTTTACCATACTATTTGAAGTTTAATTACAAAACCAAGTACTTAAAATACAAAGTCTTAACAAATTTAGTAACACGGCAAGCAAATAATAACTTCTACACTAATGGCAGAAAAAATAAAATATTAGAATTGACGATGTAAATCATCCATTCATAAATTATCATATATTTATATAATTGAAAATTATTAAATTTTATAATAATTATTGTAATAGTCATATCAAAATATAAAAGTGAATTCTAATGAGTTGCAAATGTAAAAATCTTTACAAAAATTAAATTTTAAAAACTAAATCCTAATAATTTTATTTTATCAATTTGTGAATTTTGAAAGGTAAGTTAGGAATTTTTTAACATGATTAACCCGAAACAGTTGGGCCCATGTAGATTTGGACACAGAAATCAGAACGAAGATTACAGGTCATAATAACTCACCTTTTAATTCGCTTCAAGGTCTGAGGACTAACCTCAGCATGTGAACCAGGAGCGACCCTCTTCTTCATAACCTGATTCCCCCATTTCAATCTATCGACAGTGACATCCCCACACCACAAAATCCCCTTAACCAGTTGTCCAGACCCTGCAGCTATCATCCTCGCAGCAGTCCCACTATAATCCTCCACATTGGGCGCCAACGTAGTCCAATACGCCGCGCACCGCTCCTCCATCATCTCCTTCTTCTTCCCCGACTCCAAATCCTTCGGTGAAAGCTCCTTCGCCACGCTACCGTCCAGAGCCTCCCCTTTCTTCTTCGCCTTCTCCGAAACTCTCTGCACCGAGAAGCAACTGCAGCTCTGCAAAACTGCGTCCAGCTCCTTAAGCAGTCCCTCTTGCCCCTTCGACGCGATCGTCAACCCGTAGCTCAGCACATCCTCTTCCTCCTCCTCGGGATCGGAACCCTTCGGGACGCGGAACGAGAAGAAGTAGTGCGCCTCGTCCACTTTCACGGCGGCCTCATCCTTTGCCAGCGGCCATTGGATCTCGTCCGCCACGCGGGCGTACACGGCAACGGCGTTGTCGCCCTGCCGGAGACGGATCACGGAGAAGTCGCCGCATGCGAGTTCCACGCTGTACTCCTTGTCCACCAGGTTGAGAACGGCGCCGGGGATCCTCAGGAGGACCTCTTCGGCGACTTCAGGCGGCGCGGAAGGGGAACAGGCGGCGGTGCCATCTTCGGGGAAAAGGTTTTCAACGAGGTCGCTGTGATCAATGGAAGGGTAGAGGTTCGGTTGCGAAGAGGACGAGCGATTGGGGTGAAGAATGGGTGGAGGAGCATCGGGGTTCGAATCGATTACTTGTGGATACAGGGAATTTCTTTGACTAGGGTTTTGAGAAGCCATTGATGAAGGAAGAGTTTGGGTCTATTGCTGTAATGGAGTGGAGTGTGGATTTTTTGAGGCGCGTAAGGGAAGGGATTGGACCAATCATCAATTGACGCGTGGCCAGTGGAACAGCTTGTAACTTCCGCTTAAAGAATCCCGCGCGAATACCCGTAACAACTTAATATTTAAATTAATTTTTTTCTCGTAACTATTTCCCCCCCTTTTCTGTATTTGCAACTAGCAGTCAACTTGGGAGTTTTTTTGTTTTTTCATAACAAAAAGTTTGGAATTGAACGGCACCCGTACAGTTATAATCCAACGGTACATAAGTTTTGAAAAATAAAATCATGCTTTATTTTAATAAAAAATATTTTTATGGGTTCAGATTTCTTCAGTTAAAAATTTAATTACGGAGCATCTTGATCCGTCAACTTGGTGATTATAAAAATAAAAATTAATATACAAAATATACCATAACTAATGTATACAAGGATAATACGTTTTTTTTCCGATAAATATGGTTCTCTTTTCTTCTACTCTTTTAAATAGTTATCTAAAATTTTAGCCTTTATTAGTTTTAACATAATTCATAAAATAAATAATATTAATTGAGATAATTAAAATAATAAAAATATTTAAATTATTTTTAATTGTTAAATTTAATTAATTAATATATTTATTATTTTATGTAAATAACTTAATTACATATACTTTATTTTTATAATTTATTTTTTAATGTATTAAGTATAGTAATTTTATTTCTTTCAATATTGTTTATATTTTTAATTGACTAATATCCTTTTAATATTGTATTTTAAATATATATATATATATAAAATTTTAATTTTAATATATTACTTTTGATATGAAATTAGATCATGGTAGATATTATATAACTTTATTTGTATATAAATAAACCCTCGTTTCACAGTAAATTGTTCTATAAAAATTGAATTAAATTATTTAGTAAATTGTTCATATATCCTTGGGAAGCAAAAGGCGATACTCCTTTTGATCGCATTGCTAATTAGGTGTTGGAAAATTCTCTCCTCCTTCTTTATTAAATGAACAATTGACCGGAAAGGTTTTCTTAGCCGTGTTGACTCCTTTCAAGCGTGAAGAATGACATAGGGGCCATGCATGGTCCACCAACCACATGGTGCTTAAGTTCGTGGCTGCTTCATTGTTTTTTCAAATTTTGATATAAATTTTATCTTTCATCTAATTGTATTTAGTTATTAATTATTAATTACAAGTACATTCGGGTCATATTTGCCCCAAGACGGTAGCACATTACCACTGCAATGACAACCTATGAAGATTATACTAACTTATTTTATTCTATTCATTAATTGTATTTGAATATTATTAATTAGAAGATTATTAATTAGAAGTAATTTAATTATAAAAAATTGTGCAAAATAAATGTTACGAAGGAACGTTTATTTTAAAATCACATTTTTTTTTAACTCTCGGATTATATTTTTGCATTTTTTATTTATCTTTAGAAAATACTTTCTGTGTAACGTGTAACTGTTTATACTCTTAAATGAGTTGTTTTTAATTTTTCACATAAACATTTCCATTTTTTTCATATAAATTTAAGACATTTATTTAAATTAATTATTTCCCTATCTATTTTTTCACAATAAACAAATGTATAATCATTTAAACGTTGTCTAATCTTGAGTCTACTTGTAATGACAAATATTTTTTTAAAATCATATATTTAAATTGTTTTAAACTAATTATATATATTTTTTATTATTTTAAATATTTTTAATATATATCTTCGACATTTAAAATGAGTAACTAATTTTAATATCAAATCACCTTTATATATTAACATTTAATCGTATTTCTTAACAGAAAATAGGTTATGCACTTAAAATATAATAATTCAATCACAAATAATTATAAATGATAAATTTGTTAATTTTTATAATAATTATTTTAAAGTCATATTAATAATTATTTATGATTAAATAATAATGTAAAATTTTATATTATAATTATAAGTTTATTTCTTAAAAGTGAGATAATATTAGTTATATATATTGTATATTATTTCTCTTATATCACGTTATTTTTTCACTTAAAATAAGATTTTAAAATTTCCAAATTAATTATTTTTATGTTTTCTTATTTATCTTAACAGTTTTTTTTCCTGTAACACGTAGTTGTTTATAATGTCAAGTTAATAAACTTTATATTTTTACATAATCATTTTGGAAATTTAAATATTTATATTATTTCTAAATCTATTTTTACACAATAATTAATGTATAATCTTTTAAACGGAAATTAATCTTGAGTATACTTCTCTTTGAAGAATGATGAATATTCTTTTTAAATTTGAAATTAATTATACTTATTTTTCACGTTTTTAAATATTTGTATCTTTGATGAGTATTATTAACATTTAAAATGATTAACCACATATATTTATTTTTTAATTTTAAATATTCAACAAACAAGAATATAATGTACACAAGTTCCTTCCTAGGAGTTTGTAAAATAGTAAAATAGTAAAATAGTAAAATATGATAACATGATCACCTACTTTGTTTCTGATAAGCAAATTAAAATATATATTTATAAATCAGAAATACAACATTTATTACCTCTCTCTCCCTTCTAATATTACATTCGATAAATCGAAGGGGGAGCAACATCACTCCAAAACCGAACATCCTTCCTGCGAATTATTTGTAAGATAGTAAAATATGTAACAGGAACTATATAGTTTTTAAAGAGTGACATGTGGAACTGGTGGGTTGGGGACGACAGCTCCAGCTCTAGCTCCAGCGCGGATGTGGAAGACGCAATTTCCATTTGATGAGCGGATGGTTATATGGCATACTATAAAAAGGCTACAAATAGAAAGTAGAGCAATCACAATGGTTACCACTTTCATGGCTGAGGAGTACGTATCACCTCCCGAGTTCTCCATGGAGGATGCGGGGCAGAAAGTGATGATATAATCAGCGGAGACACAAGTGAAGGAGACATGGTCCAGAGGGCATGCAGCCTTGAAAAACTGGGTACTCAAGCTCGGATCAGCTGCGCACGCCACGCTCTCTCCGTCTCTTATCACCTTAAGCTCCGTCGGACACATTACGTTCAAGTCCAACGCGCAACCCGTCCCCATGCAGTTCCTTCCCCGGGGATCCACTCTCACGGGGAGGTTGAAACCGTCCACCAGGCTCATCTCATAGAAGTCCAGCCCACCGGTGCCGTTCAGAGTGAGCTCCACCACAGTAACCGGCGGGACTGCTCCGGTGCATTCTACGGTGGAGGAACCGCAGTCACCGGTGGCGCATGAGAACTTGCCAGTGTTGTCGATGGAGCAGAGGGTCCGGCCCCATAGTTGCCCGGACCAAGTGGGGGGCACGTCGACGGTGTTAGAGTCCCCAGGTTGGACGGCGAAGCCGGTGGTGGAGAGAGGCGAGGTTCCGGCGGCGGGTAAAATGACTGGCCAGACAGTGTGGGTGCAGTTGTTGGTGAGGATGAATTGCCCTGAATACGAACCTGCACAAAGAGACACGAGCTCTTATTTAATCTTAACCACTTCCTTATATAATTTGGATGAAAAATAGAGAGTAGAAATAGATGAAAGGAGTTGAAGTTCACCTGGTATGATTTGGATGAAAAATAGAAAGTAAAAAAAGATTGAAGCTGCCATAGATTTGAAATGTGTATGATCAATAGAGATGGAGTTGAAGCTTATATAGAATGATCGAAGCTTGATTTGGATGAAAAATAGAAAGTAAAAAAAGTAAAAAAAGATTGAAGGTGCCATAGATCAAATAGATTCCATGACATTGATCCCATTCCATGACATTGATCCTCTGGGGGTGTATTCCATGACATTGATCCTTTTGTGACTATGTCGGGGTGTTACATTTTTGTTTGTGACTATGTCGCTGGGGATGTTGTGTTTTGTTGACATTTTTGTTTGTGACTATGTCTCTGGGGGTGTATTCCATGACATTGATCCCATTCCATGACATTGATCCTTTTGTGACTATGTCGGGGTGTTACATTTTTGTTTGTGACTATGTCGCTGGGGGTGTATTCCATGACATTGATCCTCTGGGGATTTTTGTCACCTATCCATTCCATGACATTGAGAAGCAAGAGGTCGTCCGTTTTGTGTACAATACAAGTTATATTTATGAATGACACCTTTTTTGAGAGTAATGGATTTGGACTTTTTTTTGTACGTTTTGAGAATATATTTTTTGGATTTTGGTTGTGAGAGTTGTTTGAGACAATTATTATTTTTAATAACAGAATACAAGTTACATTTTGTTAAAAGAGGCAAAACAGTATATAAGCAACATTCCTATCATAAAAACAGGTGGTGTGGGACTTTTAACCATAGTAAGGAGTGATTGACAATTTTTTTTACAAATTATTTAGTTAGCCTTTTATTTAAAATCATTTTTTTGATTTATTTATTACTTCAATTATGTTTTCTTTTACAAATTATTTAGTTAGCCATAAAGCTGATTATTTTTAATAGAAATGGAATATGAATTTAATTGAAATCATTATTTTAAAATTTTATTTAATTTTTAAATAATAGATAAACACTGTTCCCGTACATTTTTAATACATTATTTTACAAATAAATTAGACTTGTGTCACTCCTTATTTAAGTTTTTTTTTAATTATACAACTTTTTATTTATTTATATAGTTTTATATCTAGATAAGTACTATATATAATATAGATAAAATTTCTATTCCAGATAATTTTAATTTTCATTCATTATACAATAAAATTGATGATCACCATCCTTCAAAGAATGTTTTATATTGCATACAAAATTATAGTTTACATTGACCTACTGGCTACTGGTACGTAGAGTCGCAAACCCAATAATATAACAAACCACAAAAACTAAATAAAAAAGTTGAAACAAACTGAAAATCAAACCATTTGCAACACAAACTACGTAAAATTAAGTCTTTTAATTTTTTTTAATACCTCTACTCCCTTTTCTTGATTTTCATGTGTACTTTAAAAAAATGTTATACAACAATATATATGTGCATATGAAAAATTCTGAACACGCCCTTTATAGTATGTACCAGAAATTTTCTTTGTTCACATATGAAAGTATATTAACTTTACTGATGCTCTTTTTTTAGTGAAAGGACTATTCATTGAAAATATCCTGCCTCACATAGTAAACCGGTGCTCATCTCTTGGGCTTTAAAATTAAATACCATTTGGGCTTTGTGCAAAAGACTACTTGGACTTTTCCACATTTTGTGTTTATAATGATGGGCCGGTAAGAGTGATTGAGTTTAACTGCAGCCAGAAGCCCAGATTTTGAGTGCAGAAACGCATGGAGCCGAAGCATGAACTGCAAGTTTGAGTGGTTGGCTGACTGGTTTTATTATTTTTCGTCTTTTAAATTTAAATATTTTATTTTTTTTACTATATTTCGTTTGTTAGGTAAGACACAGAATTAAAAAAGATAATTTTAAAATTAGGAAACGAAAACTAAAATTGATCTAAATTTACAAAAATATATTTAAACCTTTTTTTTATACCTTCTGCATAGCTTGGTACTGATACAATGGTTAGTACTAATCGACATACTGGCGTGAGAAACACCTGGTTGAAAATTGAATTAGTTTGGCACCGACCATCTATTTTAATTTCTTCATAAACTACTTTTTCTTTTCCTTTTTGTTTTTTAACTAATTCTTTTCCTTCTAATTCCAGCATCCTATATTCTAGGGCTATGTCATTAGTTTTTAACTATTGCATCTCTTGTTTTAGTATTTTGATTTCCTCTTGTGAGTCTTTTATAGTAACTTGTTGATTTGTAGGTTTAAATCTATTCATTATTTCTTTCATACTTATGTTACTAATTTCTTTTCTAGAGTTCTCATCTTTTATAATTAAATCGTTCAGTTGTCTTATAAATTCATCTTTTAATGAGGATTCTTCTAACTTATCTATAATATTAATAAGTACAGAAGTTTGAACTTTGGTTAATGTACTAATGGTTTTACAATCATTGCAATTACATATTCTTGTCCCAAGGCAGTAACCATCTTCTTCTTCTTCAAAGGAAGACGAGGATGTACATAAAGGTTTTATTTGTTCTAACTCTAAATTGTCTTCAGATTCTTCTAGTTCTTCACTAAAAGATTCCTCATTATCTGAATTTATTAGGATATTTAGTAAATTATTTTTTAGAGTTTAATCTTCTAACTGATTAATTTTTTGCACAACCCTACGCTTATTTGCATAATATCCTACTTTCTCACATTTCCAGCACCTAACTTCTCTTTTTATATTCTTATATTTTTGTTTTTATTAAACCTTTGCTTATTTTCTACAATGGGATTTTGATTTTTATTGCTGACTCTTTTTCTTTTATAGGCTGACTTCCTATATTGCTTATAAGATCTATTATAAGACATTTCTTGTTTTTGTTTTTTCTTATGACGAGCACTAGGGGCCCTCATTGGTTCAACACCATATTGATGGCAAAAAGTTCCTAACTCTTTTTTGTTCGAGGCGCTTTCTTTCCTTATCTTATTTTGTAATTTAAAGTCGGTACATACTTGTATGCTAGTTTCTACTATAATATTGTGTAATTGACCAAAGGTTAAGGATTCATATGCTATGGGTTGGCCATAATGTCTTTCTAAATTCATTCTAACTTTTTCTGAGAATAATTTTGGTAATCCTGCTATAAATTTTTCTTTCCAGAAGTTGGAAAAGTCATCTTCTCTTAATGTTACTTTTGATAGGAAGATATCTTTATACCAACTATAATCTGCATGATTGGACAATATAGGTTAGTTAGTTGGTTTGCAGCTCTATTCTTAAATACGTTGGGATCCCCTATAAAATTTTGAATAATTGTGTAGATAAGGGTTGAGATAGCATCTTCTTGATTGGTTTTATTCTTGACGCTATTCAATATGGTTACCTATCATTTTCTGTACAAAGATTATCCCACCACCTCTTTAGTTGGCCAGTAAATCCTTGTATAATGGCTAATGCGACTGACTTGTCTGAACAACATTTGGTTTTGTGTGTTGTTGCTGCCATTGTCATTTGGCAGGTTAGATTTAATATGGCTTGTTCACTCATACCATCTAAATTCCACTTAGAAATTTCGTTTCTTGAAAAGAAAATTTGAACTAGGTCTCCTCTTTCCTCATATTGGACATCAACTAAGGATGGTCTTGGGTAATAATTTCTAAGCTTTGGATAAGCTTTTAATTTATTAATTTCTATAGTATTGACAGAGGGTCTATCCATTCCTAATTTTTCTAATCTAATATCTTCTATCTTTAGATCAGTGTCATTATTTAATCTTATAGCTTCTAATTCTTTTTGTGGGACATTTATCAATTTATATATGAGTTTTTATTGGAGGTTTACCCTTAGTAATTGTTGAACTACTAGCATTTTCTACTTGATTTAGGGTTTCAATTCTCCCTAATTGTTTTGTCATTACTTCTAATACAGTATTTGAGTAATTCATTTGTGAATGTAATTTCTTAATATCTGACTTCTCTACGGACTTATCTAGGTCTTTTTTAATGTCTTTATATGGACTAGCTTCTATTTCTAGATTTGCTAGTTCTATTTTTATCCCTTGTTGAGGTGGATATTATGCCCTTATGACTTTATTGTCTAATGTTTTCCAATTGTTATCTACTCTTCCTATTGTACTAATTTGTTTACCAAAAGGATAATCTATTATATTCTTTTTACAATGTCTAGAAAACCAGTCAAAGAAATATACATTAATTTCTTTCCTATTCATATAAGCATAATACATCTCTCTAAATTTCTCAGTTTATTCCTTACTGAACGTCGTAAAATACCAATCCCTTTGTTCTTTATTATATCCGGCATTAAAGTCTTTCCTAATCCATTTCTTGTTTATTTCAAAAAGGGTTTCTTGGGTTAAAGTATTAGTACTTATGAAGCTGTAGGCGAATATTGTGGTGATTCTGATTTTTTAGAATATACAGGTCTTGCTACTTTTGAATTATTGGTATCTATTCCTCTTAGGTCTAAATTTATTGTGGCACTATGTACTGAGTGTCTTGCAGGTTGTCCTCTAAAGATCATATGTGGTTCATTAATTTTTAACGAAGTGGATCTATTCATTTTGTAGTCGTATAGTTTATTTGGGTCTGGTCCATGGTTCAAGATGCATAGACAATCACGTGTGTCTCCGTCTCGCTGGCCGAGAACGGCTCCAAGGACCGAGTTGGATGCGTCGCACATCAACTCGAACGGGAGCTCCCAATTAGGTGCTTGAAGGATTGGTGTGGATGTCAATCTGGTCTTTAACTACTCAAAGGCTTATATGCATTCCTTGTTGAAGACAAACTCCACATCTTTTGTAGTAGTTTGGACAGTGGTAAGGCGGTCTTGCTGAAATTCTTGATGAAACGCCTATAAAAACATGCATGTTCTAAAATGAACGAACCTCCCACACAAAAGCGGAATTAAATTAAATTAAAAAATAAATTAAAATCATAGAAATTAATCAATTAGATGGATAACAGTTGAAGAATTTAACAGGACAATAAAATAAAAGGATAAAAGTCATTAATTAGAGAAGTTTAATATAGATATAACAATTAATAAAAGAAAAACATGAACTTGACGAATTAAGATTAGGTTATAGATTAAATGTACTCACGTCTATTTACTTATAGATATAAATATGCCAAAAAGTTTGTATAAAAAAAATAAGTTATATACGATAAAATAATTTTATATAATTATTTAATTACAAACCAGAGTATACTAACAATGATATTTATTGACAATTATTTTAAAATTGCACTAACAATGATATATAATTAATTGGATGTATAAAACCATTCAATTCAATGTATATTACCATATATTTTTATAAATTTGGACAGCCATATGTATGTATAGATACATTTTTCGAATAAAAAGTTTGTAACAAACAGTCAAACACATGATAAATTAGAAAAGAATTGACAAGAAAGAAACTGACAAAAGATGTCGCATAATTTTTCATATTGAAAAAGTAAATACAAATGAGCACATAATACATGCATATCCAGTGACAAATAATAATAGATGATGAGAATGGACATTTAGAATTTCCATTACTAATTGCATTTATCAAATATTTCACAAAGTGATTGATATGATTATACATTCATCAAATGATTCATGAAGTGATTGATATGATTATCAGAGCTACCTCCTTTTCCAACTGCTTCCCTTGCCAACTTCTTCCATTTATCAGCATTCCTTCTAATCTCTTGGCTTATTTCACCTTCCATAACAACCTTCAAACTTGTGACAAAATCTTGCTTCCTCACAATTCCTTTCTCACCCTCCTTGGGCCACACTCCCACCTCCTAGATTTCCTCCAAAAACTTGGTATCAGGTAATTGGTCTGCCCGCTGTGGCAAACACACCACTGGAACACCAAGGCTAAGGCTTTCAAGGGTGGAATTCCAGCCACAGTGGGCTTGGTGAGCCAGCAATTCAAGTTGGTTGCACCATGTCACAATTGGACCCTTTTCTTTTATCGAGTCTCTATAACCAGAAGGCAATTTACTATGCTCAGATTCTCATAGAACCCACAGAAAAACTCACCCCACTTTCTTTCAACCCGAAATCCACCTCTTCCATTTGTTCTGCTGTCAAGGACACCATTCTTCCAAAGAAGATGTACACCACAGACTGAGATGGCTTTGCTTCCAACCAATTGATGCACTCTTCATTTAGTGGCCTCCATAGATATGCTTCATACCCTTTGTCCCCTTTAATCCCCCATCCAAGTAACCACAAGGGACCATTGGTCATATCATCTTTGCCGGGAAGAGCTCGGCTAAGCTTTTCACCACCTTTCACAAGGAATCACCACCAACCATGTCATAAGCTCATAATAATGAATAACACAAAGCAAAATACTACTGATAAATCATTAAGCCGTATCACATATAAATAAATAGACATTTAATATATCTCTCTTCTGCAGAGAATATATACCAGATAAATATTAACTGTAGAACAATTTTTGCAAATTGGACGAAGATTTATGTGCCCTTGGGCTGGGTACGGCACAACAACCACATGCACGTTGCTTTGCCTCTGCTGAACCATCTCTTTTCTTTTTTAAATATTGTCTAATTTTGATTAGTAATGGTCCCTAGCCTCCTCAATGAGTCTTATTTATGCTGTGATGCAAGTCGGTAAAAGCACTGAAAGCTTCTTTCTCCTCTTTAGCTTTTCCTTTTTATATATTTTGTTATGGGAAACGAAACCAGTGGGAAAGCGTAAGCCACAAGACACAGATAGTTCCAGCGAGGCAACGGAATCGCCAGGTTTTGCCTTTACCATTTTTAATCCTTCTCTTTCAAAACCATTATCTCATCCGTTCATTTTATCTACGGCTATAACCACTGTCTTATTTTATTTGAATTATCTGTGATTAATGCAATTGATATTAAGAGGCACTTTGCACAATTAACTGTCTAACATGATTCTACAATAAGACATGCAAGATTGTAATTATCAGAGAACATGGTGATTTCTTATGATAAAACTTCAAATTGACATTGTATTTTTTAGAATCATGTTTCCATGGGAGGGAGGTTGTATTTTTTAGAATTTCAACAGGAAAGTACGTATTTCCATGGGACCGAGCTCAACTACAAGATTGACATTGTTGACAGGGCCACCCCTTACTGCTTTAGATTCTTGCCCCTTGTCCCCTGCAACGTTCCATGTTTTCTTCTTCATTTTTGACTTCTCTTGGTTAGCTGATAAACTAACCTCAATCAACTGCTTTATCTGCATCATAAAGCACCAACCATCCATATTCACACAGAGGATAAAAGTTCAAAAATAATAATCTAAATTATGCTTGTCTAAGTAAGTTTGAGCTTCATATATAAAAACTTGGTCAAAATGCAAATTTTATTTTTTTTTAATGGACATTGACATTGGGGCTAGAGAGAGAGTCTTATGCACCGTTTTTTTGGCAAACATTTTCTTCAATTCAACTTGGGTCAAAGTTGAAAGCTGAGCATCTTCACCAGGCTAATCACATTGAAAACATGAAAGAAATTTATGAGTAGATTTCAGATGAAATAGCCACAACAGCAGAGTAATTACAAAATATGAAGAGGATAATGATACTTTTTGTTATTATATTATATTATTATACCTCATAGAGATGTGCCAAACGGAGAAGCACCGTTCCATCATCCAACTCCTGCGAAACTACCAAAGTTAGATAGAGTCAAGTGTGCTATAGGAATCGTGCTGCAACTAAGTCTACCTCAAGAGTTATCAGAGCAACATTGAGAGGTAAGCTGTAGTTAGGATCCATGACAGTTCCTTTGGTCACATGAAAGGCCTTCCAGTTTCCCAAGTTCTGATCAATAAACTAGAATGTGTAATAATGCGAAGATTAATCCATGCCATAAAGTAACTGTAGTTAAGTCATACCTCATGTGCAAAAGCCAATAATAGTAGTGAATAAACTTCCTGACCAGTTGTTCGGCGCCAGCGTGAACCAGCTCCGAGGTTGTGGATACCCACATAATAATTTCCTCTTACCTGATACAAAGAACAAGATATTACAGAAAAGGGATAGGAATTCCATACGCTTGTATATGTGGAGAGCTTTGGAAGTTTGATTATGGCTTCCCAAGAATTAGGTATCATTTTCCCCATAACCAGGAGATATAGTATTTTATCTAACAAGCACTTAGAAGCAAAAGTTCTTGAACTGGAAATTAATGCACAAGCCCACGTTTGAACTATTATACAAGATGTCAGATTCTGAAATTTCACAATAGCTTTATATTTATATTCACTCTTTTTCTCTAATTCTGATCAGCATGCAAACATTTATACGGAAGAACAAGTTAATTTCTAGTTTTTCTGGCTGACCAGGGGAAAGGGGTGTTTCAATTCATGTCTTTAGCCAAAAAACATAAACTGAAATTTTCATTCAATCAATTGTTTAGAATACGCTTGTATATAAAATACTTAGCGATGTTATCATACTGTTAGTCCTTGACATCGATCATTTTGGCAAACTTGTTCATGAAGACCTTCGTTTACTCCTCTGCCATCATCAAAGAGTATGCGCCTGGTGTAGTAAAAATCAGAAATTATTAGTTTGTATACAAAATAAAAATATCAAGCAGTTTAGTTTTGTACCTATGAAGCATAAGTTCCACCTGACCATCTTTGATACTGCCTCCTCCAGTGGCCCGATCAACTAAGACTGATAGTTCAGATTTCTTATCCTTAATATAAATTCCAAGATTGAGCTGAATGGGAGAAAATAAGTTAGAAGTGTTTTAGATTAATCAAAAATCATTTTCTAAATTCAATAACCGAGAATTAACATGCATCCTCTCTCTAATTATAATGACTTGTTACCCAGTATAGGATGGCATAGAAAAGTAAAGGTTGTTCTTCTTTTCTTCATTTTGATATTGGTTATTAGCAACAAAAAATCCAAATTCCCGAAGAAATTAGTGGAGTAAAGAAGATTACTGGATAGTAGTTGCCTGCTACTGGTTCATTAACTTGAAGGGGCCAATCATCCCTATGATCTCGAACCTGCATAATTTTTTTTTGTTTTCTATGAAAGTCAATTTTTCATTCTTTACCTCTGGAGGACTTCAATATATAAACCAAATTTTTTTTTAGTGTTGTATAGTCTTACCCGTTTCAAAAAATCTCTTCCATTAGAATCAGTGTAAAACTCTTTGTTTGTAACCATATTTGCTGTCATTTGCGTGATCACCTCTTTGCCAACTCCATCCACTATAGGAATTGGACCAATCTTCAAAAAATAAATTTCTGTCAGAACCTCATTTGTTATACTCCCTTTTATAACTTCACAATTCAGATTAGGCAAATTAACACACACAGTATTTTATTTAGCAGCTACACCACCAAAAATAGTGGTCTTCCACAAGGCTATGTGACTTACTGTGTATTCAATCTCAGCATGCTCTTTGTCTTTGTAAACCCTAGTCACCTAAAAATAAACAAATAAATTACTCATGGATTAAACAAAACCATGTTGGTAATTCATGAGAGTACCCCATCACAAAGGCATGAGTTTCAGCCTTAACATTTCCCCAGTACAATGCTCTTTATGTGCCTATCTTGAATTTCAAACTCCTTGTTATTCTAATCTTTGTAATGCAAAGTGAAGAATACAAAATGATCATCTAGCAAGATCCTAGAGAATGTTATATATCCCTCACTGCTTTCTCCTCTCGCAAACATCCAATTCATTTTCAATATTTGGTTGCGTATATGTATACCACATTACCACTCACCGTACCTCAAGAAATAGGTCACCTCCTCTAAACACAGACATGCAACACTCATGATATTGTGTCACTAAATCCATACCTATATTGCAACTAAGAATTTGTAGTTTTACTAACCTGGTAAATCCAAGAACTAAACTTCTGATGAACCTCATCAACTAATGGTCCACGAATTATCTTCAAGGGCACCTGTATTATATCAAATAAATCAAAATGCATTTAATCATTTATGGAGACAGAATATAAAGCTATGAAGCACAGACATCTCTCCTCATTTAAGTTGTCGTAGTATCGGACATGTTTCTTACACTAATGCCTTCGTGACACACATGTCGGACATGTTGAAGAATATGATTTCATCTTATTTGGGATTTTTGTATAGAAACCTAGTGCATCCATTGCAAAATAATGTCTTTACTATTCTTTTGTGAGACTCGTCATCATAAAAAAGAAGATAAATATAACTATCATTTATTAATTTAAATATTTTGTTATATTATTCGTACTTATTTTATTTATGTTTTTTCTCAATATTAAGTATATATTATATGCGTAGTCGTTTCATTATCCTATATTTGGGCATTAGTGGTGTTCGTATCCAGAATGTATTCCGCATGTCAAAGTCCATACTTCATACATATAAAATATAAGGAATTTAGAAACTACCTTGGTCGTGCAAAAACTGGTTTATTTTAAAAACTGGACTGAACTGAGCCGAATTTTTTTTTTTTGTAAAATCAGTTCGATTAATTGAATTGTTTTTAAATCGAATTGGTTTCAATAAGTGGTTTCGTTCAGATTTTTATAAAATCAGTTTGAATTTTTTTTAATTTGATTCAGCTCCTTTTTCTAGAGTGGTTTGGTTTTCTTGCAAACCCTCAGCTACCATAAATAAAACATCGAAATATTGGTGAGTTAACTGATTAAGGAAGAAACTTACTGATCTTGAAACAATATTTGGAGGGGCGTCAGGCCGAAATATATATGCACCCGAAGCCTGGAGAGATAACAAAGTTGATATTGCTGCATACTTCTGTACTATTTTAATTTGTTACTATAATAAGTGTTGTGTCAAAAACTATATCACATACCTGACCTTCGCCGTAACTAGAACCATACCAGAGATAGCTTTGCTGAATTAGTACATCTACCTGTAAATTATTTGAAAAATCATGAAAATCCTTCACTAGACCCTTCAAAATATATCTTGATATGAAACTTAAGTGGTAAGTGGATAATACTCCTTCCACCCTGCGTAAGTATGTATTGAAATCTATGGCTTCCTTTGTAAGTTGTAATTGAAGATCATGATTCTATTTATATGAATTCAATAGAATATATGATGCACCCATGTAACAGAAAGTTGTTGTTTGATGTTTGTGTTTTATTGATGGCTGAAAATGGGCTCTCCTGATGTGTTTTAATTTTGTTATGTCAAATAGAACCTGTATACTCCATATTAATTTTGTTATAGCCTTCTCGTGTATATTTTTTCTTTGGAGAACGAAGGGATAATTATTTTAGGTTTAATTATCCGCTTGGCCCCTATGTTTACTTCGATTTTATCTTTTGATTTTTATATTTAAAAATTATTCATTTTAGTTATATATTGTATTGGTCTCTCATTAAGTCTGGCTTAACTCTTAAAATTATCACAAAATCACAAAATGAAAATTCACAACATAAACAGCCACAAATTATCATAAAATAAAAAACTCAAAATTTATGACTATTTTACTTTGCTAATTTATATTTTACTTAACGAATTCTTATAGTAGGAATCAAAATAATATAAAAAAAAAATACATGTATAAGTACTAAAACAGATAATTTTAAATATATGAATCAAAATGTAAAGATAATGTAAATATGGATATTAAATGAGTAATTAAAATATTATTTTAATTTAAATATATAACACTTTATTTAAATTTAATTATGATTATACAATTTTAATACATTAAAGACCACCAGTAATATAATGACGATTAAAAACCAATATAAATATCAACTATATTAAGAAAAATAAAGATATTTAAAAGATAATTGAATATAAAAAATTAATATATAATTGTATATTGTTCAGTATATCTTGTCTTACTTGTATTTTAATTTTTTTTAATATCATATTTACATACATATTCAATTAACACTAACTGCGAACATTGTTCTGTGCCGAATGAGCTTTTAAAAGTACTTACTCCAGTTCTGGAATTATGCATCCGTATGAGTTGTCCAGACACTGAAGAAAATGACAGTTTTAAATTTCCAGGTCCTACTTCAATGATATCGTTTTTCTGACTGGTGAGGTGTGGGAGAAATCCATTTGTGCTTTTGCCTAATTAATTGAAACACAAGTAAGCATATGAAAAATGCTGAAAATTAATAAATGTGAGATACGCTAATTGGTACCATGATAAAAAAAACTTGCCACGTGTTTCTACGAATATTTACAAAATTGTACAATCAAATTTATGGTCAAATGTGTCTGTTGCTATTGGGTAACATTTCTAAACATGTTACTATGCTTAGAAAACGACGGAGAGAAAGGGTACATTACCTCTTTTGGCTGTTTTAGAAATGAAATACGTATTCCATCCAAGTGGAGGTACCGAAACTTGAAACAGAAGCAAGTACTTTGGGGCTTGTTTTGGTGACACCCCCACATAGGCTTTGACGTAAAATTCTCTTAAATTTGCTGTAACATTATCCACTTCTATATATTGTGTTTCAACGTTATTGCCCAATGAATCTTTGACAACAAGATTAGCGTCATTAACCTAATGCATACGGTCACCCCTTCAGATGTAAGTAGGAATGTCGCAGTTCTAAACACAGCAATCAAATCTTGTATTTGAATGAAGTACGGTTAATCCAATGAAAAAATTAAAAGAAGCATCAAAGGGTATTGAAGCAAAGTTGAAAATGTACAAAGTGAGTCAGTCATAATATGCAACAATTTATAGATACTAAAATTAGAAGGAACTCCAGTAAGTTATGTCGTGGAATTGCACTTCATTTATTTAGTTATTTATGATGCCACTAGCAAATAGAAACTCACTGGTATTCTGACAATGTCAGTACGATTCCATCCAAGTGGGTTATACACCACTACCACCTGGCATCAATCATTAAGATGTGATATAAATAAAAAACTTAACTGAAATTCCTACACAAAATATGGTAAGCGGTAACATTACCAAACTCTTCTCTTGTGGATTACTGTCTTCTGTTGGTGGGCAGTAACTGATATTGAGTAATTGGCACTGCCAAAGTCAAATAATTAATAATGGAAAATAAAAGGGGAAACAATTATTTAAGAATAAGGATAGGAATAGAAGGATTAATTCAAAATCCACAAAAAAAGGTTTACATAAGATGAAAAAAAAAAAAAGTCCTAAAATTATGTCAGTTGCTCCACTAACGCCATAAATGGTATTCTTATTTTTATTTTTATAAATATTACCTGGGAAAATGCCGAGGTAGGTGGTGAGCATTGAACCCGTAATTTCTGGGTTGTAAGACAATACAAAGAAGAACTAACAACAGCTTCGGCCTACAAGAAGTCATTGCTTTTAGAAAGTTGTCCTTAATTACATACAAATACCAATATATATAGGAATCAAAAATACATTATGAAAAGTTAAATTTGGAAAAGATGAATCTCCTGACCCTTGAGGCTCCAATAGCAAGTCGTTTTGCATAGTCATCAGTTGCATGTTGCTTGGCAGTGCCAGAGACAGCATCATGATGCTGTGCAGTGCCAAGAGCGTCTCCAAGGTCTAAAGTTTGGCCTAAAATGGATTTCTTTCCCGCAAAAAATTCAAGTTGACGTGCTGCCTATATATAAACATTAGCATTTAGCAAGGTTTCATGTTTGTTGAAGAGAAGCAAACAAGATATTAGTTTAATCCACCCAATTTCATTTTGATTAGAAAATCATAAGAAATGTGAAGTCAATGTTATACCAAATAGTATCCACTCAGGATCCTAACATATCGCTTAAAGGCTGGGCGACTAGTGAAATAGCCTGTCCAATAAGCATTTTCTCTATCTGCATACCTATTACAAAAATCATCATCAATCTTGTGCATAACCTACTTCATTAACAAAACAAATTTAGTAGGTCCATACGGGAAGTAATCATCAGTTTTCAGTGGCCATGATTGATTTGCAGCATTTTTTGCATCGGTGTAAATAGATGGAGTAGAATATAAAGCATTCACTCTGCCATCCTGACAAGATTAAAACACACAAACACGTATTTATGACCTAATCATGATACAAAACAATGCACAAAAATGGATTATTTTGTATGCATCAAAACACAAAGTCACAAACCTTGTTAACATAGTGAATTAGTTTATCCATTTGCTTGAACCAAGTCTCTGCATATTGGTACTGGAAATCATCACCCATTGTCCACATGATATGGTTCGTCCTAGTCACATTTGCCTATTATAGATGCAAGCAAATTACGAATATGCACATCTTTATTTTATTTTTTAACTAAGAAAACTACAGAGTGTAATAGGCTAATAGCAAAAGATCTTGGAGTGAATGAGGCTACTTGTGTAATAGCAGCAGCAATGAAGTCCTTGACTCGCTGGTCAACATTGTAATCGAATAGAAGGGGATCATCCTGCAGTGGTCAATGTAACATACAGTGAGCAATGTGCTTTAACTAAATAAGGAGCATAACATTTGAAATGTTTAGGTTTTAAATTTTGATAGTGAAATGTAATAACCTGTACGGGAACAAAGTTATCATTGACTTCAAAATGAAAACCACTTGGCGGACCATAATGAACTGGAAAAGTATTGGCAAAAATCTGTTGAAAACGCAAAAAGATAAATTAAAAAAATTAAAATAATTTTGTTAATAAAAAAAATGACACAATCCAAACCTGAGCTGAAGAGCCAAATGTCTTGGAGCCACGCCACACAACTTCAAGAGTTTTATCAATTTTGCGCTTTGCTCTGTCCTGATAATCAATCCTAGCGAAGTGCAGAGAGTCAAAGCCAAGCTGCAGGAACAGTATGAAAGCATATTAGTCATTTGTTGTTATTTGTTAACCACAATTGTTATGATATCAAACGTGGGGTATGTAATTCACTAAGAAAAGTAAAAGCAAATTGACATGAATATGTTTATAAGTGTTAAGATGGGGGAAACGAAGTGACACAGAAAGTGAAGAGAGAAACCTCAGCACCGAGCAAGTAAGCTTGAACAGCAGAGTGTCCAAAGGGATCAATCTGCCACCCTGCACGAGGGACCTTGTTGAATTGGTTTTTGATGAATTGGTGACCCAGACTGGTTTGATCAATCATGTCTATGTAGTGGGTCGTGGCTTCGTCATGCATGCACCAACCACCATTTCTGCATTACATTCACATTCTTAACTAAATATATATAATTGAATAACTCGTATTTATAGTTATCATAAGATTAAACTACCATTTTAGTCTTGTAACTAAGAAATTTTTAAATAAAATTCTAAAATACTAAAAGATCAAAATAGCATTAAGAGGTTAAGTATTTCAGAAACTTGATTAAAGTTCTTTTAGTTTCATAGACTAAAATAATAGTTTACTCTTCTCATGATTAATAGATAAAGTTCACGGTTCATGTGTTTCACACGTAACTCACAAACTACGTACATAAATTCTAGCTGGCCAGCATCCACAAGCTTTCTCACTTGTGCCTGTGTTTGTGGAGTTTGTTCCACCCACCATCTATGGAAAAACGCCTGCCATTCACGAAAACTCTTTCAATCCAATAAGATAAGGGTTTCATACAGATTATGATTTTGACATCATTTCAACAAGGTTATATTAGTAAGTGGTAACTAAAATTCCACAAACTGAACAGAAAAAACACAACACACTAAGATCCCATATTTTACCATCTCAGCGAACACAAACTTTCTGTTTTGGTTACGCTGAAGGGACATAACCACCGAGTCCAGCACATCCTCCACACAAGCCCCCTGCAAGAGAATTAATTAACGATGGAACACACACACAAACATAAATGCTTCATAAAAAATGAGCGCACAAAATTAATCATATGACTCTAACTTGAATACTATTGTTGGACCCAACATAGTATTGGTCAATGGTCTTGAGCCAGCCAACATCGTCATGGGAATGAGGAACCAAGTGAACGTTCAATTTGCCTGGCACAACAGTTGCTCCAGTATTGTATTTGACACAAACTACATTGCTACATAAATAAAGCAGAAGAAACACACAGAAACTCTCTGAAACCATAGTCACTCTCTTTGCCATTTCGTCCAACCCAAATGGACCTGGTTTATGTTATATATTAATTGAAGTGCATGAAACTTCTCTCGTCAAAGAATAAGCAGAAATTTCGAATCAGTCCCTTGCAAGTTCATTAAAGAAAAATAATAGATCTTTTTTATTATTAAAAATTACGCTGAGCTGCATTGAAACCACGGTGAGGTACATTAATAATATTTTTTTACTTTTAATTGCTTAATTAATACAAACTCTGATAACAAATATCTAATTTAACAAAAGATTAATAAAAAATAGTTTAATTAATTAATTTTAATTAATAATATTATAATTTTAAATTTTATTTTAAAAATATTCATAAAATTAAATCGTTTAAGTGATAGTTATATTAAATTATATTACTCATAATTTAAAATATATATTTTTTAATTAATATGTGTTACTGTATTTAGTTCAATACATATATCTAATTTCATAAAAAAGAGCCCATGTCCTTGTAGCAGTCTTGACAATAAATTCAGGGTATAAAAGAAAATAAATGTTATTAATACATTTAAAAATAAGTTTATATTTTTATAATTAAGACTAAAAAAGTCACATTTATTATTATATATCTATATATAATAAATGTTTTGACTGTAACAAACTAATTAATATTTTCCTTAAAATAATACATGTCCTCCTAAATAAATGTTTTGACTTTTTACTTAATATATTTAAATAATTAATAGAATTTATGAAGAATCCTGCCACTAATGGTTAAAGAAAAAGGGATATTAAATGAAGTTTAACCATGTTTCTGAAAAGATCAATAGCATATCTAACAATAATTTAATCTTGAAATTATAATATTTTTCCAAAAGTTATTTGTTCAGAATTTTGTTCTGGTCTCTAAATAAGCAAATTTAAAATGCATTTCAGAAAAAGTAATCATATTTAAAAAAATTTTAATTTCTTTATTGAAGGACTTCACCTCAAAGTAAGTTGATTAAAATACGTTATTAGTTGTAAAAAATTGTATAAAAAAATTAATATTTAAATATATTTTTAGTCTCAAGAAAATGATTGAATTTTAATTTTTTTATAAATAAAATCTCTATCTCAATAATTAATATTTTATAAAAAAATATTTAATTTCTTAATATATATTTTATCTTTCGTTTTAATTAGATTCTCTCACCTCTATACTTATTTATATTTTTTCACTCTACGCTAAATAATCAAGAATATAATAATAAAAATATATTTAATACTTTATTGATATTATAAAACCACGTTCAAAATGACACCATATAATCTCATGGCATCATAATTTTTATTTGTTTAAATGGTCATACAGTGTATTTAATTTTATGACAGGAATAATGAAAATTGATTTTGATTCTAGATAAATTTAATTTTATTAAAGTATAAATATTTGGTTATTGATAGGAAAATTTGATTTTGCCTCCAAATTTTGATTTAAAGAGAAGTAATAAAAACTCACTTTTGTGATAGCTTGAAAAGTTTACCGTATTGATTCTGCTGAAAGATATTTGCGGTTTATATTAAAAAAATTACACTAAATTTTATAACAAAATTAATTATTTTAAAATAAAATTTTCTAAACATAAATTGTTTACTTAAAAACCAATTTTAATTAAAATTAATTGAATTCAAAAATTATTTTAAAAACAGTTGTCGAAACACAGCAATAATGTGGGTAGATTAGTTGAAACTCCATTTATAATTTATTAAGAGGCATGAATATCTGGCATGTATGACCATAAATGGAGGATCTATAAACCATAATTGTACTTGATTTTGGTGGAATTGGGGCAAGTCTGCAATGACATAGTTTCATTGGCTTGGACTTCATTGTCATGTTCAAACTTCAAAGATGGGAATGATGAAAAACTCGTCCAAGGAACATCATTGGAATCTCTCAATTATTTATTGCCTACATTTAGGTGCATTATTTTTCAGTGCCATATCAATCAACACATTAAGGTGCGTTATTTCTTAAGAACCGTATCATTTTTTTTTCACCCATATTTTTGTAGGTATAATTATAAAGCTGATCCCGTACACCCAGCTTTTTTCTTTTAAATAGTGATTCTAAAATTCAAATTCAAACTGCCACCATCGTAGAAAATAAGAAAAATGTATTTTAGATTATAATCCACTTTCACTAAAATCAACCATAGCTAGTGGTAATCGATTATTTACAAGTTTCACTTAGGTGCACTATTTTTAGTGAAAGATGAATCATTTAACACTATCAAATGGCTCGCCTAGGTTAAACATTGTCTAACAAACCTGGGCCTATTTAACTAAATGTCGATTTGAGTTTGCCCGATTTTTTTTTTTTGTTAAAACAAAAGTTTGACATTGTCAAACAAATTTATTTAGGTCTCCAATACACATTGGGGCTTTTAAGAAGGTTAATAAAATTAAACTTTTAGGTTTTAGATAGTATACTACTAGAATCGGTCTAGCTCTAAAATTTTAAATAATATGTAGAAAATCTTACTTATTATTGTCATTATATTCTTTTACTTCATAAAAAAAAATTAACTTGTATGAAATTGTTATATTGAATATAAATTAACATATAATCACTAAATCATGTAAGCGTTACGAATGCTTAATTATAAGCCTAATTAATAAACAAAAGAGCTATTGGGTAGTTTAAATAAGCTTTATAAGTATTATTATATTTTAAATGACAGTTAAAAATTTTAATTTGACTTATTTTATTGAGTAAATTACACAGATTATCTCCAAGAATTTTTTTAGATTGCACAAAACTTTATACTTTTTTCTTTAACTTCTATAGCAATCTTCTTTACAAGAGATATGTGATGTAATATTTTTCAAATAATTAAAAAAGATTAATGTAGTGTATTGGAAGTGTTAGTATAATTTGTTTCAAACAACTAAAAAAGGTTAGTATAGGGATAAAAAAAAAGTTGTCAAGAAAATTTTGACGAAACTAAGAAAAGAGTTAATTTAATTTATTCTATTTAATTTAAAGCTAGTTTTAGGCTTAGGCAACTAAGGTTTATGCTTAGGGTCCTGACAATTGATATTAATTTATGAATTTTGATGAACTAAAGTGGGGGAGCACTATAGTTTAAATGATAAAATATAATATTATCTATTAATAAGAAAATCAAAAATAAAATTATGTGTTTGATTTATCACAATTATTAAAGATTGATTTTCTAATCGATAATCATGAATGTAAAGCTAGAAAAATGGTTCAATCCAAATGGATTAGATTAAATTAAGCTCTTAAATATGTAGCATAAAAAAATTTAGATCATACAAAAATTTAAATCAAATATATTATATTATTTAAATCTAAATTTTAACAATATCTATCAACATTTATTATTAATAATATTAATAAATTTACACGTAGAATAAAAAAGAAACTGGCATATATATTAGATCATTTTTATTTTTTAAGAAATAAAATAATATTATATTAAATATTTTTCATCAAATCAATTTTTTTTTCTGATATTTTACCGATTTCGTTCAACTTTAACCAATTTTAACTAATTTTATCAATTTTTAGATTTTTGACCAATTTTTCTTCATATTAAGTTTATTTAAACCAGTCACCTCTCTAGTCCAACCGACCAGTTTGATTAGATTTTGAGAATATTGGTTAAAATATTGAAGTAATGTTATAACTTTTTTTTTTCTGAACTTCACATTATAAAAAAAAATTCTTAAAAAGTTAAGTAAATTAATTCGTACAAAATATTTTCTTAAAATATAGGTGAAATGTTTTAGGAAGAAAAATAAAACTATTTCATCCTAACCTCCTTAATATTTGCTCTCTTTCTCCCTTTCTCGAATCATTTCTTTTAAGCTAAAAAAATGACTCCTACTTCATTTTTAAAATTATTTTAAACTTAACTTTAAAATGAGTTTGTGAAGAAAAAATTGGATGAAAGGCACATGTATAACGAGAAACCCATTTTTATAAGAAAGGAATAAATATATAAACAATATAACCATACACAAATAATTAGGATTTTATAGATTTAAAATCATAAAAAAACGTAACTTTTCAAAAAAATCTTATGTTTTAATCTTAACATTCATAATAAAATTTAATGATGAATAATTATTTCTCTCGCATTAAAAAAAAAAAAGAACCTCAGTAGATAAATCCCCGGATAACATAACCTAAGCATCCATTTGTATTAATAAAATTAAAAAAAAAGTAACAAATTGAATAAAGAAGGATTGCCATAAATATGGAGATGAGATTTAAATAGTTGTTGGAACATTCTTCGGTATAAAAACAGTCCTTAAAAAAGCCCTGGTACCAAGAATAAGGCATGACAATAAAGAGCATTTTTAAGTTAAAAATCATACAATATTCAATCGAGACACAGATATTGGAACATGCAAAATAGTTCCCCAATTAGTAACAGCCGCGAAAAATGCTACCAACAAAATAAAACCATACAGAGCAAAATGGCTCTTAAAGATTACTTCTTCTCCTCCTCGTTTGATGGCTTGTCGTCATTCTTCTGTTGAGGCTGGACAAACAATATAATCAGAAAACTGATAGCAGCACAGAAATGGAGCAAAATACCACTTTACCCCCACCCCAAAAGCAAAGAAAAGGTTGAAATTTGAGATAAAGAACTAGGCATAAAAGATCATAAGCCTAGTAGCAAATTTGTTTTTGAATAAAAATCTCGTGATCATACTTCAGGCCAAATTTACACAAGCACGTCTAAAACTATATTATTACAGCAATTGTTTGTAAAAGAACTTTAAGCACAATATTAACCCTGAAAATGCATTCAAGAAAGAAAAAGAAAGCAATCACTAATGACAGTGACATAATTTCTAAATTAGGTTATTAAAAACACATTTATTTTCTTACTCAACCTAGTAATCATGTTGTGCTGTCTGATTATGTTTTCATATTAAAACACAAAGCCAACTACTGTCCTCAAGGCATTCAATGAGCACACAACATAAACACTTCACAAAGGATTTCTAATATTAGCAAGATAACACCAAGCAAATTCAACTATTGCTGAATAAAGGAAAAAAAAAATCAATTAAAGGAGGGGAGAAAGGGGAAAGGTGTTCCAGGTTATCTAGGCCAAGTACTCCAACAATGCTTGCGCTGAAATTTTCTAAAAATTTCCTTTCAAATCCAATGTATGTTTTTCCATAGAAACTAACCTCAGACTGATTTTGCATGGAGGCCAGCAAATCCTTGACGGAAGGGTCATTTGGGTCAACACCAGGAAGCTGCAGAAGCAATGAATTATTACTTAGTACAGAAAATATAGAAATTAATCTCCGTACTATGTTAAAAGAACAAAGGAAATAATATAGGATTTATTAGACATACCGATGCAAGGATAGAAGATACAAAGGATTGATCAGCCAACAATTTGCTCATGTCCGCCTGGCTTGCTTGATCCTTTTCACTATCTGTTATTGACAATTGGAGAGCTGCAAGCAATAAATGATAAAAAACCAACAAAAGATTATAACCAGCGCTGGAGCTATACTTGACTCAGAAATTCTAAGGTATAGATTAATTTAACATTTTAACCCCATATACAGGTGACAGTAAGCTTATCAAAATCTTCCAAACAAGTAGGACTTAGCTGAGTAAATATGTAAATGCCAACAAAACAAACCCTATGCATTGAATTCGCTCCTTTTACAAAAAAGGAATAAGAACTATTTACTGAAACACATGAAGAAATCCACCATGTTGAAATTGGAAAAGTAGATTAAATGCTGCCCTATATTTGATAACTAGTTCAACCATCAAGATATATAAACAAGGCATTTCTCATATAAAAGATTGGATGTGAAAAAACAAACTTGCAATTTGGAAAACATTTGCACATGTTTAATGGAAGAACTATGACGCATAAAGAGTTGGATACTTCAAAAAGGAGTTGAGTCTGTGTTTCCATGTTGGACACATCAGACACCATGTAACACTTCAATGCCTCATGAGACACTCTGTATTGTGTTGCAGTGTCCAACCTACACTGTGACCCATGTCAATATCTGTGTTTCTTGGATGATAAAAACTCACCTAGAGCCAAATCAGGATCGCTTGCAGATGCTTCTGACATATCTGTATCTTTTACATCGTGGCTAATGGCAGGATCATCCATTGACATTGCAAGCGCCTGCTGTAGTAAGGCATTCTCATCGTCCTGTTTCCATTTGAAGATCAATACAAATAACAAAAAACACTACAATGTCAATTATGTTATGGAACAAATGGAATAAAATAAAAAGTGAGACAGGAAGAAGCAAAATCTTTTACTGATGAATATAATGCCTTATATATCATATCACCCAAGGAAAGAGACAAAGGCACTTAGAAAAGTAAAAAGTTGCTAGAGCCTACAAGTAACAGTTTCCAAACTGCCTGGATCTTCCTGGATACCCATAAGGCCATAACTCTTTATATCTATCAGACACTGAGACACACACAGGCTAAAATGCAGACAATAATTATGGTAAAAGAGGGAAATAATATAGTTTTAAAACAGCATGTGTTTCATATATATTATTTTGAATTACTAGGAAATAAAAGCATGTAGACACAATACATAGCTAGTGAGGCAGTACAAAACAAATTTATTTCAGGTTAGTTATGGGATATAACAGCAGAGGAATATGGAATGCCAAAGAAGTTCAGTTCTTGAACTGTTTTTAAATAAAATGGTTCGGCTATCACATTAGATTATAGTTTTGATTATGCATAATTTGGTTCGGTTCAGTTCATGGTTTGATTTGATTCATAAGTGGTTTATGAACACCCCTAACTTGGCTAGTGCATGAAATGAGTAAACCGTGGCTGTCAATCTTGGATAGTGGGGTGCAGAGTGGTAGACACAAAAACACTATAGCAGGATGGCTGCTAAACCAAAGATTATGCATACACATGTTATTATGTTATACTACATATATGCATACACATATAAATGCTCAAAATAATTTAAATAAAAATACCCAAGATTAAATACATATTCTTCATCATTAATAATCATAAGTCATGATAACTTAGTCTAGATACACACTCACCATAAATTTAAGGCATAATTAACAAATAATATCATTCGGCTGTGACTAAATTAAACATCACATTAAATAATAGTAAAAGAACAGACAGATGAATTTGTTAGAAAATCTCAAACTTATCTTATAACATCTTGAATGTATCTAGTGTGTCTTTAGATTACCTC